>CM045569.1:3359301-3959554 GCA_024721245.1 Mitragyna speciosa
GAATAGATATATCTAAAATGTAAGAGGAAAAACATTACCTTCAAAATTTCTCAAACAAAAAACTTGGCTTTCATATATTTCCATATATTGCATTTTTGTTTTATTCATTCTCTCTCTATTAAATTTTATGACATGAGTATAACACAAAAACATATCACAGAATACACTTAACCCTTTCTATTGCCATTTACTATTTAGAATAATATAACAGCTGATCAAAAATTTATTACCTTTTGTACTAGAAATGAACAGTTAAAACTACTTAATCAAGGTTGCATAATTACATTAGGTAGGTTGTTAACAAACCTTAAATGAAAAATTTGTTTGCTGGTAGTATCATTCTCCTCTATATTCACACTTCTCTTAAAGAAATTATTTAGCAGTGTATTCTGGAATATACCACTAGCACATCATATATAAACTAAATTACATTCCCTTAATTTTAAAAGACCCCACGGCCAAAGAAAACCAATTCAACGACAGTGTGCTCTTTGACATCATTATAAGGGTTTCAGTTTAATAATATAAACCAAGGACGGGCAAATTTAAGGATTAATTAATTTTAAGTAGCAACCAAAAAACTGGGGGCTAATAAGATACCTTGTTGACTAGTGCTTTCCAATTCCTGAATTATTCATGTAGGTTAACAACTATGAACATTATATGACAACATTGTTGGCCAAATCCCATGAGGTGTCGTCCAGCAAAATCATACATGTAACCAAAACCTTGATTTTTGCTATAGCCTTGTCAAAGCATTTTATGTAAAGGATTCGTTTGATATAAACTAATATTTCCTCTATATGTAGCTGAAATAGATGGATTATGAACGAACATTCTCGTTTGCTTGGATTCATAGAAGTTCTTTCTACAGAAGTGTACTGTTAAAAATTAAGTTCTTATTTGACAGCTGTTCTCATTTGAGTTATGACGGGATATGATAGAATAGAGAGATATGACAGAATAGATAAGTAGGTTATTCCTTGTTACGTTGGTAATTTGATTGAGTTTGGAAGAATATTTTTGTATAGTGAAAAAATAAGTGTTTAATCAGAATCGGCCAAAGCAATTCTTGGGTAAGATTCTCAAGTTCTGCTTTTTTTAGCTCTTAAAAAAAATCTATAATCTAGATAAACAAACTAGAATATCAAAGAAACTAATTTCTTAAAATCTAAATCTAAAATCATGTAAAATAATCAAACGAGAACACTCTCCAAATGTTTGTCAAATTTTATTTTTTAAAAACTAATTTCGAGAATCATTTTAAATGCACATTACCCTACATTTCCTACCCTTAAGAATAAAAGAAAGAATCTTTCTCAAATTCACCCTCCCCACAAATTGCAGAAGATTTGCAATTTGACATAATTCAAAGAATCTGGTGAAAACCTTGGTTAAATTCAGGTTAAAATGGATTTAAGAGAACCCCAGAATCTCGAGATACCAAAATTATGCAACCAGAATATTCCTAGCCCAACAGTTACAGACATTGTTCACCATTTCGATTTTGCTAGTATTGAATTTTCTGTTGGCTGTAGGATCTGCTCGAATTGCACTTGCACCATATATAATTTCCATGTTGGTTTTCTTGTTTTCTTCTCCTTGTCATTTCTCAACTTTTTCATGGAGCAGACCCTGCTTTCATTTTTATTTTTTGTTTGACAACAACATAATAAAAGTACACAGAGATGTAGACCCTAATTAATTGTACACCGTTCACCAATTCTCCCAAGCGGGCTCTGCTGAAAACGAACTTGCACGAACTGACAAATTAATCAGAGACCTTGCTGTTCAAGACCGTTGGCCAGCTCTGAGGTTTTACTACTGCTTGTAAACAGCCGAATACTCGGTGGAGACTGCTCAATGGACCCATACTTCTGCGAGGGACAAGTTACTAAAGAAATAATAAGTTCTATTACAAAATAATAATTTTTTTAAAAAATTTATCAAATTTTTTGGAGATTATGTTAACGAAAAATCATTGTGACATGGTCGTGCACATTTATAAGGGGAAATTGATTTTACCGTTTTTATGTATTGAAGATCAAACTCTTATACTAGATGAATACCAACCACAAGATGTGACAATTAAGAATAATTGCGAGCATACTATTGATATTTGATTGGTTAATGTATAAGCGAAATGGTTTAAAGTCTTTGTTAATTTGTTCATGAATGTTTGGTAAATTAATGCCAAACTTTTGTCCTTTAACAACAAGAGTAGTTTGTACTTATTTGGCTAATGCCGCTGGCCTCTAGACTTGGCCATATATGCATTAATTGTATTTCTTTTCAGTACTAACCAGTTGTAATAATCAACAAAGAATTGTCCAAATGACCATATCAATATCATCATCTTTCTTTTGTCATGATCATATGTACACTGTGAAGAGGGCCAAGAATTTTATCACATCTTGTGTACCATTAACTTTTCATACACTTCAATTGATGCTACTTGTTACGGATGCATATATTGTCTGTCAATAAATTATTTCTCTTCCTTTTATTTTAACTCCAAGAACAATTAAAACCTGTATTAAACCATTAAAGCAGAAAAAGAATGTGCAGGGAAAGTGACATACAAAAGATGCCAAATGGGATTGCCCAAATTTTATTGAAGGTTTTATCATTATGAAAAATGCATGCAATGACCTGTATATATCCCACATGAAGCATCTAAGAAACTAAGGTACAGAGGAGGAAATGCATTCATCAAAAGTTGCATCTTTTTGCTGAATATTTTGAGACCATGCAAAGTTGGTAGATTGTGGCTGGCTGCTGCTATTAATTTGATTAAAGAACGTTTTGCATCCCTATCTGCCTTCGACACTTTAAAGCTTCACTTAGTGGAATATTAGGGAGGGTTCTTATCATCAAGAATGTGACCTAGTATAATATTAGCATGAGAAGAAAAGTGAAAGTGATGAGTTCAAAAAAATCTTTGATCTTGAATTTTATGGTTTTTTTTTTCTTGGCTCGATGAAGGAGTGGGCTCCTTGCTTTTCAGAAATTTGGATACAGAAGGTAGAATAGTGGTAATATAAAATATTATCATGTGATTTTTTACTAATAAATTATGGTTTGTCTTTTCTAAAGTTAGGATTAAGATTAGACGTAGTGTCAGGATCTTGATACAGTGTGATTTGTAATTTTCAAGGATTGATAATTACAAGTTTAGAATTTCGAAAATCAAGTATTTTACACCTTAAGTTTCCTGCATGTTGGCTGTCAAATTGTTTGTAACTCAATCAAACTTGATTTAGTTTATCACTAGTAACTAATTATCAGTAGATGCCAGTACATATACAGAAATAAAGATACAATCCTAATTTTGCTGATTCTGCAAGATTTAGTTTCCTAAATAAAACATCAGTCCCAAGAATTTTTTTGTTATGAGCTCAATTAATTTATAAATCAGGACTTAAATTTTCACTTTCTTTTAATGTGTGCAAGTTCTTAATAAATATTGTATGAGCTACCAATGCACATTGCCCTAAATTGAGTTTATATCAAAGATATTCCAGGTTCACAGCTGCCTTAATTATTGAAATAAGGAATCTTAATCTAAATTTGACATTCAGTATCAGAATAGGAGAACAAAACCAATGTTCAAAGTTGGACTTTTGCCCATGAAGAATGAGTGCATATATGTATTTAATTCTATTCTAAATTGGCTGATTGGAAAACAACATAGCTGCTTATACACTCAATTATTACGCTAATTAGTCCTTTTAAAAAGATTATTACACTAATTAATTTGTTAATTGCAAAAAGTCAAAACTATCCATGAAATCTTCAGACCCATGACCTATCCCCAAATTTGTAAATTTACATAAACAAGGACAAAAACATTAAATTATGACATTAATAATAAACAAGGATCCAAATTAAAGTAAAACATTAATTCCACCAAACTTAACTACTTATTATAGTACAAAACCAATTATTACTAGTACAAGAATTTCACTAATCAACCTCTCTAGTCCTAGTCCTAGTCCCTGGTGCATCAAAATTTTGGTTGTGGTGGCTCTCTTCACACCACCTCCAACCATCACCAACATCGGAGCTATGGAAATCAAGAGACCATCCCCGCCCTCCACCGCCACGAAACTCGCCAGAACCACCAGTGGCGGCGGTAGTGGCAGTGGAACAATCATTCTCAACAAATACCAACTAGGCCGACTACTAGGTCGAGGCAGCTTCGCAAAAGTCTACCACGGCCGGTGTCTAGATGACAACTCCACCGTAGCCATTAAAGTCATCGACAAAACCAAACATTTCGAAGCACCACTAGAGCAACTCATCATCCGTGAAGTCTCCGTCATGAGGCGGCTGAACCACCACCCAAGTATCCTTAAAATCCACGAAGTCATGGCTACAAAAACAAAAATCTACCTAGTCATGGAACTAGCACCTGGCGGCGAACTTTTCACCAAGCTCCAACAACGCGGCAAGTTCCCGGAATCCATGGCTCGGACTTACTTTCATCAGCTCATTTCAGCCCTTCACTTTTGCCATCAAAACGGGATCGCCCATCGTGATATAAAGCCTCAAAACATGCTCCTTGACCAGCAAGGCAACCTTAAGATCTCCGACTTCGGACTCTCCGCTTTGCCTGAACAGCTGAAGAATGGGATGCTTCATACGGCCTGTGGTACGCCGGCTTACACGGCGCCTGAGGTGGTGCGTCGTAAAGGTTATGATGGTTCAAAAGCTGATGCATGGTCATGTGGTGTACTCTTGTATGGTTTTCTCGTGGGCTCCCTACCATTTGATGATAGTAACCTTCCCCAGATGTACCGTGCAATACACCGTCGCGAATTTAATTTTCCTGAGCGGGTTTCAAAGCCCGCGAGGGGTATTATATATCGCTTATTGGATCCTAACCCGGTAACGAGGTTGGGGATCGACGAATTAATGAACCTTTCTTGGTTCAAGAAATCGTCGAGGAGTTTTAAGGAAGGAGGACTTGGTACTGTGTTTAGTCAGAGAGATAAAGATGGTAGTTATTTGAGTAGAATGAATGCTTTTGACATAATATCTATGTCATCAGGGCTGAATTTATCTGGACTGTTTGAGATGGGGTTGGGCAGGAAGGAAATGAGATTCACATCAGGTTTTAAGGCTGGGGAAATTGAGGAAAGAGTGGTGAAGGTTGGTTCGGAGTTGGGATGTAGAGTGGAGAGAGGGAAGGGTGGAGTGATTGGATTGGTGAAGGGTTGTGGTATATTGGTTGTGGAGATTTGGGAGGTGGCTGAGGGGCTTTTGATGGTGGAGTTTAAGATGGTGGAAGGAAGGGTGATGGAGTTTGAGGAATCTCAGTGGGAGGAGCTGAAAGCTGGGCTTAAGGATATTGCTCTTTCTTGGCATAATGATGAATATGATGGATCTTGAATAGTTCAATAAAGATGGATTTGGGATGGTTGAAAATGGATGGAGAATGCCCAGAGATCTGGTTGAGTTCCTCTCTGGTTAGCTATCTGAACATGCACAAAGGTCTGGTTGAGTTCCTTTCTGGTTAGCTAGCTGAAAAGTGAAAGTTGTACAGTTTTGAATTGTGAGCATCTGTTCTTGTTAGGATGAGTTCTTACATGTTAGACAAATAACTAGCAAGAAGAATGACTTTGCTCTTTGTGAGGAAGCTGATGATCTTGAGGGATCATGAATTGATTTTTGTAAATACAGTCTTTATCTAGTGTAATTTGAATTTCATTTAGTATTTGTGTTAATTTTCCAGTCCTTAATCTTACATACGTTCGAGTATGAATTGTCTCACCGTTAAGGCCCTGTTTAAGTGCTTAAATCTTAATTTGGAAAATCGTAGCAGCCTTTTCAACTAGATTCAGGAGGCCTGTGAAGTTCAAGAAGTTGCCAGACTCTTAAAGTCCTCAATCATAAAATAAAACTAATCCAGATGTATGGAGAATTAAGACCTGAAAAGGCGAGAAAATTAAGATGAAAGACAATAACAATGATATCAAGTTAAGGAGATGATCAAGAAGAGAAATTAGTTTCATTTTCAGTTGTTATAGTCACTGGAGAACAGCAGTTTACGGACACAAAACCTTGTTACATGGCACATAGTTTGGAATGAACTAGGAGGACCAAAAGAATGGCTCAGAATTAAAATAAGCTAGTGATCAAGATGTACAGATAAACAGGACTAAAATATTTTTTTTTAAACATTTTTTGAAATCAAATTTGAAACTACCTATAATGATTTTCTCAGTTCTTCCACAGAATGGAACTAACCAATTACTTACTTCTTGGAGCCTATTGAAGTTGCTTATCAGTCAGTGCAACGTCAATTAAAAGTTACACAAGTTTCAAGCAAATTAACAGTGCACAAAGAGGGCACCAAACTTCGACAAAAGGTCATCATTGGCAAGGTTGCTGCAGCAAGTGGTTTCTATGACCTCGTGAAAAAGGAATAAGAATTAGATATTTCATCATCACCAAACTGACAAACAATATGTGAGGTTATCGTCCTGTCAAATATGATCACAATGAAACACATGAATTCTGCTTGATGAATGTCAAAAATTACTGAATACAGATAGTCAAAGATGAAACGAAGGACAAAATGATCAAGCAACTTCTGTCAATGTGCATTTATGAGGCTGGTAGTCAGCAGTTAAGCTGGAAATAAGCACAAGCATACACACGCATCCTTGTACAAAGGAAACATGCATCATCATTCACGAGTAAATTTGATGAAGAAACTAAAGACTCCAAAGCTCAAAGTTAGATCGATCAGCAGAACCCAACTTGATAAACTACACAAAATTGACAATTTTACAGATGCAAACACTAGACGTTGATCCAGTGCAGATTTCCAAGGCTAGAGTGTATGCATCTATTGTAAACCAAATACAGAGAAAAATTTGCAAAGATGCGCCTGCAGATTAAAAGCTTGTATCAAATATGCTAAGATGCAACACCATATAATAGACTGTTCACTCGTATGAACAATATCTCAGATTTTTTGTTTGGGTAGTTTTAAGATTAAGAAAACGGCTGCTTTACAGTAACTGCCGTCTTTGTCATCCTCACAGGAACTGATAAGCTATGTCTTGCAGTCTAATTAACTAAATCTTTTCAAACAAAACTAGATACTTTAACACGCAAAAAGAAAAGATCAAGTTCTAAAGCAGGTTCATACAGTACAAACATTCCCTATTATAGATGTAATAGTCGGCAAATAGACTTGAACAGCATTTATCTAAGTCAAGGCCTTGTTCAGTTTTCAGTAATTTGTATTTACAAATGAAAATTTCTAAATATTTTCGCTCATACTCAAATTCTATGCTACACTACACATTCTACAAATGCTTAAACCGTTTTCCATTGAACAGTTTGAATTATCCCTTTCTTTTGAAGGAACTTGAAGGTGTTTGGGAACCATCGTCTTTGAAAATGCTGTCAGACCTCCTCTTTCAAGTTTAAGCAGACCTAACACAAAGATCACTTGAAAACCATTTAAGTTACATCATGCGAGCTAAGCATCACAATCATCAACATCATTATGATTCATGACACACACCAATTACTGAAAACAAGGTTGATCTCCATCGCTGCAGGCCTCTCTTAGAATCGTTCTTCCGAATTAGCTCAAGCTTTCCAATAGCCTCCCTTGAAACTCCACATTTCACCAGAATGATACCAAGTGCTTTAAATGTACAATCATCTGGTTGAATGGCAGATGCCAGCATCTCCTTAAAAGTTTCAGTTGCCTCCTTGTATCTCCCATCAGATGCATATAAACCAAGCACATTATTAAAACTTAACAAATCTGTCAGAAGTCCCAGTTCTCTCATCTTTTGTGCAATCTGAATAGCTTCAATAAATCTCCCATTTCTCCTGTACATACATAGCATCATAGCATAAGAAAATTCATTCGCAAGCCCTTTTCTCTTCAAATTTTCAAAAATCTCCTCTGCTTGTCTAATCATAGATCCCTCGCTATAGAGATCAATCATACAATTTGAAGAATATACATCTGGATCCATCTCAACTGATTGAAGAATTTGGTATATTTCTTGTGCTTCCTTCAAGTATCCAACTTTGGTATACAGCTTTATTAAAGAACTGTATATTACTGCATTTGGTGGGATACCAGTGTTTTTCATTTCGCCCAAGTAAGTAGTAGTCTCTTTAATGCTTCCAATATCAGCAAAAGCATTTATCAATACACCATAAACAACAACATCAGGCTGAATGTCAAAACTAATCATATGCTTGTACAATCCCACAGCCATTGGCAACTTTCCCAACTTCACAAAGCTAGAGATTACAGCACAATAAGGTATGCAATCATCCACCAATCCTGCTTCCTGCATTTTCATGACATAATTCTTTGCTTTTTCCGGCATGTCAGCACTAGCTAACATTTGTATGAGTGAATTATAGCTACATCTATCAGGAACCACACCATGCAGCTCCATATCATTAAATGAGCAGCATGCGTTATCATATTTCTTGCTGATGCCATAAGCCTTAATTATCACATTAAACACAAGGGTGCTCAGCTTTTTCCCCTCTTGACAACATTTGAAAACTTTCTCAGCTTCCATAATATGCCCATGCTCCCCAAAAGCATCAATGTTGGCAGAATAGCATTCAGGAGTCATATTCCCTGAAATATGAAATCTCTGGAACCACAACCATGACTTTTCCAGCATCCCAGATTCTAAATACATTCTAGTCAATGCTGATTGCGTAAATTCATCTATCTCAAGATCCCTTTCATCCATCTCTGAAATAAGTTCTTCTGCTTCACCAACCATACTCCTTATTGAGAAGGCATATACAAGGGTGCGGTAACTCACAACATCTGGCTCTAGAGAAGCTTCTTTCATCTTCTTCAAGTAGTTTGCCGCAGCATCTATGTTGTCATGCTTTGCATGAAGGGAGATGAGAATATTATAAGTTCGTGTGTCAGGAGGGTATTGAAGATCCTCCATTTTCCTCATAAGGGAAGCAACTTCTTCTAACTGGCCATTGTTGCCATACATGTGGATCATTGTATTGAAAGTGACGGTGGTAGGTACAATCCCTTCTCTGAGCATTTGATCAAAAGTTTGACATGCTTCTTTTACTTGCCCTGCCTTCCCATATGTATCAATCAAGGTGTTATACGTGATTGAGCTCAAACAAACAGGGGTCTGAGAGTCATCTTTAATGGCCCTAGCATCCAACTTTCCATTTCCTCGTCCCTTCACCACAGATTTGCCCATTGACCACATCTTGAAAAACTCCTCGGCCTTATTAAACTCCCCAGCCTTTTTGTACATTTGAACTACAATTGCCAAAGTCACTTCATCCGGTTCTATCCCGCGTTTATTCATCAACTCCAACCAATTCATTGCATCCTTCCTGCGACCCCCTTTACTAAATACATCAATCAAGGTCCCATAAGTCGAATTAATCGGCTCAATCTTCCTCTCCCCCATTTCATCCCACAATCTCTGAACTTCATCCCACCTCCTAGCTTTCCCAAGAATCCTGAGCATTATGTTGTAATGAATGACATTCACTTCATAACAACCTTTCCTCTTAAACCATTCAAAAATCTCCAATGCCCTTTCCCACCCCTCTTGCTCCTTCAAAATTATACTCCTTTCTTTATTACTCAAGCTCAGTTCCCATGGCTTAAACGCCTCATCCAAATCACTAACTCTCCCCAAAGCTTCCATTATCGCCGGAATACACCCTCCGTATCTCAGCCATTTCGTCGAACATTTGGTCTGCACTTCCTCCACCACACACCCATTCGCATTCCCTGACCTCACTGCACTCCGTATTCTCCTCTCATTCCTACCTTTGCCATCTGGGTTCCTTGAAAAACCATTATTCCCTATCTTTAAACCACCAATTTCCCCATTTTCACTTCGTGAACTTTCATCATGGGGTTCCTCCCAAACACCACCGTGGCCACCATTAGGCCTACCTTTCGCCCTCAAGTTCTCATTTTTCTCAACATTCACGTCAAATTTTCCCAAGAAAGCATCCTGGGTCATCCTAAAATTAACATTATTTCCATCACAAAGTTCTGAACTTTGACTACCATGCCCACTTTTTTCAATCAGCTTAGCCCCAAAGTTCTCATCTTTATCAATTTTCCCATCTGGGTTTTTCACAAAACCATTTCCCCCACCATGTTTCTTCCCTAATCTTGAAATCTGAACAAGCTTTTGCTGCTGTTGGAGCTTTTCCATAGTGGGTTTTTGGTCATTGGTTTTCTTTACAGGCCTGACTGGCACTCCTGTATTGATGTTGGGTAACGTTTTTGTGGAACCAAGTGAATGGAAGCAAATGGTGGCGGCATCAAAATGCTGGAATTTTACAAACATTGTTGGATTCTTCCACAAATCCCTTCTAATGACTCTTTGCCGCTAGTTTTAAGATGCTTCAAAGCTATCTTTGGTCTGCTTTGAAGGAGGGAAATACCAAATTGTCTTTAACCATGTATGTAGTCCTAGGTCTGATTTCCACAAACTGAATTTTTATTATATTTTTTGTCTTTTTTTTTTTTCCCAACAGACCGACTTTTTTATCATGTTTTTTTTTCTTTTTTTCAAGAATGACTCTAAACTTATTAATTTTCTTTATTTTTTTAGTCAAGAAATACTCTACGCTTATTAATTTTATTTTTTCCGTTTTGTGGATTTAAGTGTAGGCGAGCCGATTGAATTTTATGGATTGCCCAATGCCGTGGCCTTAAAATTCCTATGCTTTTGATATATTACCAATCACCATGCTTGCATTTTTCTTGATTTAATTGAAAATATTCCTATTATTTCCCATGCTGATGTACTATTGTACCGTCTAGGCAACATGACGAAGTTTGTCATGCCTCATTTCATTTATTTGTCTCGGTTAAGAGATTGAATCATTGAGGCATGTTAAACTTTGCAAGCAATCTCATAAAGTTTTTTACTTTGATCACGTTTAACCACTGTCTAATGTATGTTTTGTCCAAGCATGCATCAACTAGATAGCAAAACGAAATTCAAACCAACATACAGGGAGCAAAAGAGCTCAGCCATGCAAATGAAGAACATCGGATCTTTTTATTGCCTGGTAAAAAATGATTATCACATGATAAATACAGAAATAACTTGATTTGCTGAGAGAATCCAAATACACCAAGCAGATATTATGACAATCTACAGAATCTGTTGTTCTTTCCAGACCAGAAAATCAAGTTGAAATCAACTATGCGGAACTTCCTATCGAAATGGACCAACAAATAGACCGGTAAGACAAAGAAGGGCTAGTAATTTGATTGCTTAGCTGCAGTACTTGTTAAACCACACTCCAATGTTGAGATAGCTCTCAAAGTCGGATTGTGGTCTGCAAAGCAAAAGGAATATATTAAACATCAATACAAAGAGCAACTTCATGTGACAATTAGTTAATAACTTAACTCTATGAAACAGGACATAACCAAGACTTATCTTACCTCTCAAGTCCATGAATATCCTCAGGAAACACAATTACCTTCACCTCACTCCCTTTCTCTTTTAGTGCCCGTGTATACTGCAAATACCAATAATAATAAATAGAATTATGAAGCAAAACTCCTGGAAACTAAATTAGAAGGCATTGTAAATGTCTGAATGAGACTATTGTTTGCTCATGCATAATGAAACATTACCAAAGCACAAGAAGTAGAAGTTGAAAATGGATCAAGAGTTCATGTTTTTACTTGATGAAAGCTAGAAAAATTTTCTATAACAGCTTATTTGTTCATAAATAGTGAATTGTTCACTGAGTTTATCCAACGTACTTTGTAGAAGCAAACTTACAGTCAATAAAATCAGAATTTACCACTACTTGTTCAAATTCTTCTGATATCATAAGAATGTTTACAGGTTTTGTTTGTCATTTTCAGGGAATATCCCTCTCAATTAGGTAGATTCTGATCATGCCCTTCTTAACTTCAATTTTCCATATAGATCAGCTAAATTTCATCATGAAATAGTTAATTTATCACTGCAAATTTCTTCACAAAGAGATGACAGGTGTGGATATACGACAAAACAGTTTTCTCAACAGAGAATTGCAGAAACATTTCACTGTCCCTTTAATTCAGGAAACATGCATACACAAATTTATATCATGTCAAAGCATAAGGCTCATATAATGATGGAAACATTTAAGATTCAACGAAAATGGTTTCTATTCTTACTTGTATTCCATTGGAAACTGGTACACGAAGGTCTTTAGCACCTAAAAGGAAAAGCGTGGGAGTTTTAACCTGCAAGTATCCTTCAAAATTAAATCCAGCAGAATATATCTCAACCAACTTGCCCCTCATGTATATCCATAAAAGGCTAATACAATTACCATCCTGTGAATAACCAACATAATTCTAATGATGCTGGAATGCAACATTAATAATGTTCCTAGCAAAATATATATCATTTTGTCCCTAACTGTAAATTTCCAACTAAAAAGTTATCCCATGCACAACCATTTTAACAAAGTCTCAATTCCTAAGATCTTCCTTTTCACTTTATCTCTGCATCTTTAAGTGAGGCCTTTTAGATTAGATAAACATACCTTGGATATGTGTGATATGGGGGACTTCTTGTGAAACAATGTGAGGTGCTCAGGAGAAGCCACTTCTTTGAAAATAGATTTTCCCTCACTTCCAAATGATACCGCATAAACCCAATCAGGGATGTCTGTGGTACCAACCATCAAAGCAAGGTTGCAGACTGGATTCCTTGCACATGCAGCAGCAAACTTGTCTGGTGCCTGCACCACAAAAAGGAGAGTTATGAACATCCATCACTAAAATCTGTCCATAGCCATATAACTGAAAGACTCTGAATTTTGCTATATGGTTGGCCTATCAAGTGTTTCTACTGAAAAACCATTTTGCATCAGTTTGAAGCCATCCAAAACCCACAACTTACCCCGACTCCTTAAGAGAAGCCCTCAAGTAAGTTGCCAATTAACACATGCACCATCATTTGCAATTTTTTGATGTTGCCTTTTAACAAGTAAAAGATAATAGAAGGAAAGAGAAAATGAAACACACTACTGTGTAGAACAATTCTGCTTAATAATATTCTATTTACAGGGACTTATATAGCTGTATATCACCTCAGTCAGCTCCTAGAATTTTGGATCTAAATTACAACTATCTAAATATAAAACTAATCATATATACACTAGCCATATATAGACAAATTATAATTAATTACATGGTATCTTCTCACATATCTTCTCACACTCCCCCTCAAGCTCAACTGTACATATTGAACAGTCCGAGCTTGTCAATCAATCTCTCAAAGTCAGGTTTCCAAAGGCTCTTAGTTAGGACATCTGCCACTTGACCCGAGGTTGGAACATACACAATGCATATTGTTCCATCTTCTACTTTTTCTTTGATAAAATGCCGATCTACCTCAACATGCTTTGTTCTATCATGATGAACAGGATTATGCGTGATGTTGATTGCTGCCTTATTATCACAAAATAGTTTTAATGGTCCTTGGGTTGGCATTCTTAGTTCTCTAAGTAAATTCTTTAGCCATAACGTTTCACATAGACCATGAGCAAGAGATCTCAATTCAGCTTCTGCACTACTTCTTGCCACCACTGTTTGTTTTTTACTTCTCCAAGTTACCAGGTTTCCCCAAACATAAGAACAATAGCCAGAAGTTGACCTTCTATCAACCACAGATCCTGCCCAATCTGCATCAGTGAATGCTTCAATTCCTCGGTTAGAAGTCCTTTTAAAGAACAATCCCCTACCTGGGGTTCCTTTAAGGTATCTTAACACTCGATTTGCTGCTGCCATATGTTCCTCAGTTGGAGCATGCATAAATTGGCTAATACAACTTACTGCAAAACCAATGTCAGGTCTGGTATGTGAAAGATAGATTAGTTTACCTACCAATCTTTGAAACCTTCCTCGATCCACTGGGCTGCTTGATTCCTGTTCTCCCAATTTTACATTCGAATCCATAGGAGTTTCTGCTGGTTTACATCCCAACATACCAGTTTCCTTCAATAGATCCAGGACATACTTTCTTTGAGAGACTGAAATTCCAGACTTGTTTCTGGCAACTTCCATCCCCAAAAAGTACCGTAGCTTCCCTAGATCCTTCATTTCAAATTCTGAGGCCAATCCCTTCTTTATACTTGTCATCTCTTCTATGTCATCCCCTGTAAGAATAATATCATCCACATACACAATTAGAATAGTTATTTTACCCTTTTTGTGTCGATAGAATAAGGTGTGATCAGCTTGCCCTTGCACATATCCTTGCCCTTTAATTGCTTTCACAAGCCTATCAAACCATGCACGAGGAGACTGCTTTAGTCCATATAGAGATTTTCGCAGCCTACACACCTTACCTTGACCACCTAGGTTGAACCCTGGAGGAGGATCCATGAAAACTTCTTCTTCAAGTTCTCCATTCAAGAAGGCATTTTTCACGTCAAGTTGTTGTAATGGCCAATCCAGGTTGGCAGCCAAGGATAAAAGAACTCGTACAGTGTTGATTTTTGCTACCGGTGCAAAGGTTTCCTGATAATCCACTCCATAAGTTTGGGTATATCCCTTTGCAACCAATCTGGCCTTATACCGCTCTATTGTTCCATCAGAATTGTACTTGACTGTGAATACCCATTTACAGCCAACTATAGCTTTATCTTTGGGTTTTTCAACCACCTCCCATGTTCCATTTTTTTTTAAGGCCCGAATTTCCTCCAAGATAGCTGCCTTCCATTCTGGTTTTTTCATTGCTTCGCTAACTGTCTTCGGAATCTCCACTTCAGATAAGTTAGTCACAAATGTTTTCATCTGTTTGGAAAGATGGCCATAATCGATAAACCTCGAGATTGGGTGATTTGTGCAAGATCGGGTTCCTTTTCTCAGAGCAACAGGAACATCCAAATCACCTTTTTCTGGACTTGAATTCAGGTTCAATTCTTGGGAGTGCAAGGGCTCAATTTCCTTGACCTCTTTTAACTGCTTTCTCCGTGAATAGGTTAGTAGTTCTTTGACTCTATGATTGTTTTTTGGCTGTGTTTGAGGCTCACTAGGGATTGACAAAGGAGTTTTTGGCTCAACAGGATTTGAAAATTTTGGAGAAGACTCTTTTTCTCCGAGATTTGGTGAGCTGGATTTTTCCTTTTTTTCTTCTATGGAATCTGGTCGTTGAGATTGAGGATCTTTGGATTCAAAAACTAACTTTCCCTCATAAGGTTTCAGATTTTGTGGACAAGGATCCCAAAAAAACTCCCAAAAATCTGTTGTTGAATTTTGAGTTGGCTGCAAATTTGGAATTTCTGAATTTAGACCAGATTTGATATGATCAGAATCTAGACCTGATTTGATATGATCTGAATTTAAGAAAGACCAGATTTGATATGATCAGAATCAAGACCTGATTTGATATGATCTGAATTTAAGGAAAGAAATTGATTCCCGAAATTTGGATCACTCAAAAACTCCCCCTGAGACAAATTACGAAGGAAATAGGCTTGATTTTCAAAAAAAGTCACATCAATGGATGTAAAATATTTTCTTTTTTCAGGGTTATAGCATCTATATCCTTTTTTTGACGCAGAATAACCAAGGAAAACGCATTTAAGAGATCTTGGGTCTAATTTGGATCGACCCTGACTTGGTACATGAACAAAGGCAACACACCCAAACACACGTGGCTCTAAAGAAGAGAAGGTTCTGTTTGTAGGAAATTGAGAGGATAAAAAATCGAGTGGAGTTTGGAAGTTAAGAATCTTTGTTGGCAATCGATTTATCAAGTAGCATGCAGTGAGAACCGCATCCTCCCAAAAGTATTTTGGAACATGGGTAGAAAACAAAAGAGACCTTGCCACTTCAAGTAAGTGACGGTTTTTTCTCTCGGCAACACCATTCTGTTTAGGGGTGTCGACACACGAACTTTGGTGTAAAATCCCATGATGTTTAAAGAAATCCCCAAGAATCAAATTAAAATATTCCGTTCCATTGTCAGTTCGGAGCATTTTAATTTGTTCATTAAACTGAGTGTGGACCATTTTGTAAAATTCTTTGAAGACATTTGCAGCATCAGATTTGTCTTTAAGAAGATAAACCCATGAAACCCGTGTAGTGGTCATCTATAAAACTGATAAACCATCTATGAGATGTAATGGAATTAACACGAGAGGGGCCCCAAATGTCACTATGAATTAAAGCAAATGGTTTAGAGGTCGGTATGATTGGGACGGTAAAAAACTCCTTACATGCTTAGCCAACTGACAAATATCACATTGAAAAGACAAACTTTTATTCTTAAATAAGGATGGAAATAAATGTTTCATATAAACAGAACTTGGATGTCCTAATCGGTAATGTAATAACATAAGCTGATTATTTGTGGAGCAAGAAGAAAGACCAACAGAACTAGTCACAGAGGAACCAATTGAAAGACAGTAAAGGCCATCGAGGACTCTAGCACTGCCAATCCTCCTCCCCGTTTTCAAGTCCTGAAAAACACAAGTAGATTCAGAGAATTTAATATGGCATGGAAGATTTGTTGTTAACTTGGAAACTGATAAAAGATTGTAGGATAAATTAGGAACATGCAGAACATTTTCCAATACAATTTCTGGACAAAGTCGAATAGTTCCAGTCCCAGCAACAGCAGAGAATTTTCCATCAGCCACCTGGACCTTTTTCAAACCAGAACTTGGGAAATATGTTTGAAAAAAATATGCATTACCGGTCATGTGATCGGTTGCACCTGAGTCTACAATCCATATCTCACCTGGGTCAATCATCTCGGCAACTGAGTGTCCTGCAGTACCAGATTTAGCCATGAATGAACTGCTGGCCGTCGAGGAACCAGAGAGAAGATTGCAAAGATGATCCACTTGTGCCTTTGAAAAATTAACAATGCTTGGTGGAGTGCCAGAGCGCTTATCCTGTGCATTAGAGCCCTTCTTCCGAAGTCGGTTGGGTACCCAATCGGCCGGTTTGCCATGAATTTCCCAGCATGTGTCTCGAGTGTGAAATGATTTGTTGCAGTGATCACACCATAGAGTTTTTTTCTGTGATGCAGGACGATTGGAGGGGGAGGTACGTGCAGCCATAGCGGAAGAATCCAGCAGTAATGAGGAGCCACCAAGCATCACACGACGTCTATGCTCTTCACGGCGAACCTCGGCAAAGACTTCATCTATAGAAGGTAAAGGATGACGGCCCAATAATCGACCTCGAACTTCATCAAGTTCTTTATTAAGGCCAGCAAGAAAGTCATAAACTCGGTCCTTGTCACGCATTTTCTTAAAAAGTTCAGCATCAAAGGGGTCCTTCCAAGAGGCGGTATTGTAAAGATCAACCTCTTGCCATATTTTTCTCAAAGTGCTGAAATATTGGGTAACATCCAGATCAGCCTGACGGAGATCCTTTGCTCGATTCCGCAGTTCAAACAATTGAGAAGAATTCTCCAGATCTGAATAGGAAAGTCGAACTGCATCCCAAATTTCTTTAGCCGTGGAATAGAAGAGATAGGTATCTCCAATTGTGTCTTCCATAGAATGGATGAGCCACGCCATCACTATAGAGTTGTTAGAATCCCATGTTGTATAAGAGGGATCATCAGTAGATGGGCGTGAAGCAGAACCATCTATGTAACCAAACTTTCCTTTTCCACGAATCACCATGGCAGCCGAACGGGACCATTGGAGATAATTTTTGCCGTTCAGCTTTTGATTTGTGATTTGGAGGGTTGGAGAAGAATTTTCATTCATAGTAGTGGGAACAATTGTGGAGATAGACTTAGAAGTGACAGAACGCACTTCCGAGTTATTGTCTCCGCTTATTCCTGACATTTTTGTCTCTCTCTACTTGCTAGAACCTTTTTTCCTTTGCTCTGATACCATAAAAGATAATAGAAGGAAAGAGACAATGAAACACACTACTGTGTAGAACAATTCTGCTTAATAATATTCTATTTACAGGGACTTATATAGCTGTATATCACCTAAGTCAGCTCCTAGAATTTTGGATCTAAATTACAACTATCTAAATATAAAACTAATCATATATACACTAGCCATATATAGACAAATTATAATTAATTACATGGTATCTTCTCACATATCTTCTCACAACAAGTTAGGGCAGATTTCCAACCAAAAGAGAGACAAACAACAAAGAGCTCCAACATGCTAAGAACTCTAAGCTATTGAGGTTTTCCAACATCAAAATCAAAAGGGTTATATGCTGACTGATCCCAGTCCATTTCAACGATTTTGCAGATTTGCTACAGCTGGTCCCTAGAATAGTGTGCTACTTGGTCTATCCGTAAGGTTCTTTGGCCACATCTCAAATACTAAGAAACACAACAAAAAATGGGCCCTAGGGCAGTCAACAAATGATCGGATGGGGAACAAAATAATTGTATAAATCTGATAGATTTGAACCTGGGTTTGGGTAGAGAGAGATAAGTTTGGAGGTTTGTAAATGGAGCTAATTCATGGTGCTTACTTACCTATTTATTTTAATTAAACATCCTGTACAGTACAATCAACAATAGATAGGTAATATCAAAATGCTCAAACAATTAAACCATAGCCAAAATACTTCTCAAACACCGAACCTGTCCGATCAAATGTGTTGTCAAAAATCCACCATGGGAACCACCCGTTACTGCTATTTTAGATGGATCTGCAAGTCCCATGTCAATGACATAATCAGTGGCAGCAAGTACATCATTGACATCCTGTTCAAAGTACAGAATAAGATTAGGCTCAAGACAAATGGCAAACAACTAGTTGGAATACATGATAAACATATTATATCTTCATGAAATTTGTACCAAGGATAAAAACCTTCATTTTAAGAAAATCTTAGACAAAGTGATGCACACCTGAGACCCAACTTTGCCTGGAAGAGACTGCAAAGCTTCCTCTCCAAAACCCAAAGAACCTCTGACATAACATCACAATGTTCAAAACCATGCAGCTTATCTCAAATTCAAGTAAAATATGAAAAGCAATCATTAGTTTTATTCTCAGTTGAAAAGCTACCAAAACCATATATCTAGCTTAAACTTTGATTAAAATAGCAGAATCTATAAGTTCAAATGTCTTAAAACAACAAGATATAACAAACGACATCAGAATTGATTCAAATGCGATATACTACCATTCTGGTGCGTTCTATATGAATCCTATGTTTCCCTTTCATTCTATCCAAGGCATGACAAAGCAAACTGTCATCTGTACATACTTTGTAGCAACTTTCACTTTAGCCTTCATCTACCACTACTTTTTAGGCGAATAAGCACTTCATTTAACAGTTGAGCTAGCTGGCTTAACAAAATATCAAAAAGACCCAGAAGCCTAGGAACTTTTCCACTAATTGGCAAGACAACCTAGATCTCCAAAGAATTTATACCCTCTCATGTCTCATAAATATAAAGTCATTCTTAGTCTGCATAAATTCTAATAGTTTTAGCTGCTCTATATATTTTTCAAAAAATTCTAAACAAAGAATTTGATAGTGTGTACTATACATAATTTTCTTAACCAGAGATGATAAAATATTATAATTTCCATGTATCTAGAATTGAGCCTTGTGCCTCCGAGACAAAGAAAATTGGATCAGCTAAGCTCTTTAGTATCAAAGAGGCATTGCAAGCAAATAAAAGGAAAAAGTCAGTTCATTCCATTAAAAATTGTCTTTTGGAAATTTAAAAAACCATAGGCTCTTGAAGGACAAAATGGGTACAATCTCTTAAGAAGATTTCGTGTGTTCATTAATTGATTTTTGTACTAATTATCAGCTGAAAAAAAAAAAAAGACACAACCACATTACCACATGTATTGATTAATAAAGCACAAACACTTAAAAAAGCTGAATTGTCTATGCTGTGGATTTGAATATGTGGAATTGAACTAGCACATTAGACACATAGGGAGTGAAATGTACACATACAGAGCCAAGCAACTTTTAGATAATTGTCTATGATGTCTATATTAGTTGAAAAAATAAAGAGAACCCAGAAAACCCTCAGCTTACCTATAATTTACAATAAGCAAACTGTAACCAAGTGAAGAAAGGAAAGCCAAGGACTTGTTGAAGCTCGCTAATGAGACAGAATGAGGACCACCATGAAGGACCACAATCAGCGGATCCACATCATTCTTTTGAGCCTTTGAAGAAACAAATATGGCTTCATAGGGTTTTCTGGCACCTATGACAACAAGATTTGAGCAAGGAATAGAATTCAGAAGGCAAGACCACAAAATTTGATAATAGGATCTTGCACAAGTTCAAATCTTTCACTCAACCAGCTATTAGCTAAGGCATAGACATACTATGAGCTTGTTCTCAACTGCTATTTTCTACCTGCATTTAGCTTTTCATTTTAAAAAATCTGTTTTGTGATGTTCTCAACTGCTTTGTTTACCTTGCTTTTGGATTTTTTTAAACTAAAATCAGGAGCAACTAAAGACATGACTTTGGATTTTGATTTTTAGCTTTTCTAAAATCAGTTTTTACAAAAATCAGAATCTGTTGAAAACAAACTCTATATGATGGATAGCACTGCCTTCTTGGAAAATGTCAAACATTTTGGAAATTCTACAATTACACTTCAGATATATTAGGCAGAGGACTTAATAGAAAAAAGACCCGTTAGTCAGACTATGGCAGAGGTTAGGCAACCAAATGATTAACACTTATCTCAGTTTCGTGGTCATACTTGATGAGAGAAGAATGAGTTAGCTATCAAATCAAGCCCTTCTGATACCTTTTGTAAGATTCTCAGAGACCTCCCTGACTGGAATTTTAAGTATATCAAATTGCCGAGATGACAGCAAAGACATGACCTGTGCAAGATGATAGAAGGGAAGGTTACTTCAATTGACAACACCAACTCGGGCCTACATGAAACGGATTAAAAAGTGTGAAACATATTAAACTTTACAAATAATTAAATGACCTTTTCTGAGCATTTTGGGACAGGATTATCAACATCTAACCAAATCCATGTGGCATCAGAGGATGCCTTTCCGGCACGAATTCCATACTTAATTTGAGGAACATCAACTGGGCTACTAGATACTTCAACAAGAAAGATAAAAACACAAATTTATTGATGTGGCTTCAGGAGAAGTGGAAAAAAAAATTGAAACCATGTATGGGGCCAGTTAATAGAAAATAACAACAGTCCCCTACCAGCAATGATGCTGTCACCATCAAGTGTAAGTACATCCCAAAAAGAATTTGAGTTGCTGGGGCTGATTCGTGATACTTGTCCACTAAAAACAATAAGGAAATGGTTAATCATAGAAAACAAGAAATAGGGATAACTTGAAACAGATTAAACAATGCAAGTCATAGTTACCTCAGCACATTCACTGACAGTATTGCCTCAGTGCTACCCCAACTGGTGGATAAAATTAGTGTAGAACCATCTGAAAGCCATGGTTTGCTCAGAATCTTGGACAGGTAAAGCCCAGGGAAGCAGCCATCCTCAGGACACATCACGACAGGAACCTACAGATGCATATAGATGGCTTCCAACTGCTTGTCATTCTCTTACAATGAAGAAAAACAGAAACAAGAATAATTCGTGCCTGTATATATACTGACAGACTCAGTATGTTACATGTTGTAGAAATATTATGAAGTGGTGTACACCATAGACAAGCATGTTCTACAATCTGCCATGGCAATGACATCCCCCAAACAAAACAAGAGTTATACAGTATCAAAAATCTGTTTGATTACACACTGATGTCCCCCCCCCCCCCCCCAAAAAAAAACAAAAAAGAATAGGGGGAAAAAAAGCAGCATATGACAAACATACCACTTCAACAATTTTTGGAGATTGACACGGCTTTCCATCAGCAGGCCAGTCAATTCTATGAAGTGAATTAGTTGCCCAGTGAGCTCCCGAATCAACAGCGGTCCTTGCAGATAGAAATACAAGGTACTTTGCATCTGAGCTGAAAATGCAATTATTAATAGCATCAGTTCTTGTGTTTGAAAATAGTTTGACTACTCTGTGTTAAGCAACACTAGAATTAATTTAGAGACAACATATGAAAACTTTTTGTGACTTGCATAGGAGTTGACAACTTGCAAATCCTAGACGAATCCACCAAGATGGCTTATTGGTTTACAAATAGAAACAGCTGGCAATTTGTAAATCCTAGATGGAAAAACCAATGAGATGACCCATTAGTTTACAAACAGAAACACCCAGACGCAGACATTTTCATATTATGTCAGAAAAGTACTGTTTGTTTTACCACTTTTTTTTTTACTCTGTATGTCTCTCTATTTTCCCTCCCTTTTCCTTTTTCCCCCTTTCCTGTGCAGGGGGAGGAGGAGTTTGTGTTGGGTGTGTGATTATTGGTATAAATGGGGAGAGGAGAGGAGCGATCAGGAGATTGAGTGTCTGCGCTGCAGGAGTAATAATTTGGTAGTCACTGGTCTGCAACAGACATACCTGAATCGTGGAAAAAAAGCGCTACTGATGCTCTGCGTCAGAGCAACCATTGGTACATGCTCAGATGCATCCTCTCTGAAAATAATTTAAAAAAACACTTTTAAGGACATGAAGATAACTGAGAGCTTGTCAAAGAAGATGCAGGAACTTTTATCAAGTGCCAAAAGAAAAGGTCAATCGCTCTAGTCTCCACCTAAGATAAAGTTCATGCAGCAAATTATATAAGCATTTCGGTCCCAGTGACTTACCTGGAATTATTTGGCTGTGATTTGGAGAATGGAGCTTTAACTGCATATAAGGCACATGGCCTGTTATAGCAGTATTTGATACCCAACTTTCTAGCATCTGATGGCCATCCCACAAATACCAGATAGTGATTTGACTTCTCAGCTGATGGAGCCCATAAAACTTGTCCAACACTCAAAAACTTTCCTACTCCTTCAACAGCTTGTACCTCTCCACTGCACAAAGTTGTACTTAGAATCTTAGTCTGAAGAAATCAAATATTTTACCTTGCAATGCCAGCAGCCGTAGCTGAGTGAAACCTGATTATATTGATCACAAAAAGTGCAGGCTGCCTTTTCCCAGCATAAGTTTCCCCCCAGTCCTCCTCCCACTCTCCTTGACCTTTCCAGTTACCCATGTCCTTATCTGCAGTATCCCCTTTTTTGTAACCAAAACAAGTAAATGTTGGCTTTGATGGAACTGGTTCCTCAGCAACATAAGCAATAAGAGTTTCATCAAAGTTCCATGAGATTCCTTCAAACCTGCCACGAGTGGAGCACAAAGTTCATAAGAGACTAGAGTTGCATTGCATATTATTGAAAACAAAGAACTCATACACAACCATTCCGGTATCAAAAGAAACCAAAACAAAAGCAAAATCCCATAAGGTTCCAGCTATCATTATACCATCCATCAGAGTATACTGATCCATGGATTGAGCGGGGAACTTGAAACTCCTTTTCCACTTGAGCAGGACCCCAGATTTCAAAGCGGGTAGGAGAATCATTTTCAGAATTTCGGACAACCAGAAGCTTTGAACCAGATGGAGATGGGACAACAGTGGAGACACCAGTCATCTCAACAGGAAAGGGGGCCCACTGAAAACTAACTGAGTCACTGCTATTCTTGGAGATATGAGAGGATAAAATATATCTCCTCCTCACATTAGCCAAGAGGTTTGGTTGGCTAATTGCAAACATACCCTGGGAACCATTTCCTGCAGCAGTATAACAAGAAAAATGTTGTGACTCATAAGTGCCGGTCCTAAACTATTGAAGCCAAAATGAAAAGAAGAAAGGAAATGCATAAAGTCCTTTTATTATAGTTGCATCTTTCCCTACTTTTCCTTCTTCAGGATTTTGCAATGCAGGGAAATGAGAGGGATATTAAAACTACAAATTCAAGCAGTCATACCACTTGAAGATGTAAACGTCCATGCCTTGTCAATTGTGGGAATCTCTGTGAATTCTTGGAGCAGTTTTGACTGAGAAGTGTATTCTTCTTCACAAACCTTTTCTAAACCAAGTGGGATTTCTGGAGAAGAGCTAACTCCAGAGCTGTCCATTACTATGGTACTCGCAAACCTTCTCATACCAGTAAATGGAGATAAAGTTCAAAATCCATGAAAAGGTTAAAAATCTAAAAACATGGTTATGACTTCAAAAGAATCAAGTATCATATCGTTCACCGCTCCATTTTGCAATTGGAAAATAAAAATGTCAATAATCAACTAGTTCCAACATTAAGGGACAACAAGAACTAACCAAAAAAAAAACAATGTTATTTCTATTAAGATTAGCATTTTACAATGTTCGGAAGAGTCTAAAATAACTTGGTTGATCACGTAAATAACTCTTCACAAAAGCATCAGAATTAAATCGACAATGGTAAGAGAAGATAACAATATCTCAAAAGTATTTTGCAAATAAACTCAAAACTTAAATATAGAGCCTAAATGTGTAATGAACTAATGCTCTGAAATTTGTGGACCACAGAATGACATTGTTTATCAGCAACAGCATCCTAGTACAATTTTTTATGGGTTACCAGTTTAGCAGCAGAACCATGACATGCAAGCCAGTGCATGCAGTCTTGTGAAGAAAATTTGAGAACCAATATTCAACTTTGTGGTATAATGACATCAGGAGGATGTGAAAGCTTGGCACTGTAATGTATTAGCTGCTTTTCAGGCAATGTGGAACCAAAAACAACATAACTTACAAGTTTTGAGAAACCCCTAAAGGATACAAAACATTAGATTTATTTTAGTTATTTGTTTATCCAGCTTTGGATACGCAATTTCCTACTTGTACGGAAGCACCACAAATTGTTTTCATCTATGAATTGCTATAGGCATCAACTCCCCATTATTCACAGGCTAATAAATCCTCAGCTTTTGCAACACACATCTCGTATTCCCCTTCTGCTTAGCCTACCTAAGCTGATAATCAGAATTCTAAAAATGGCAGTCGTGCAATACTTATCCGAACATCTGGATAAACACAAAAAGCATATATACACTATTTACAAGCACATAATAAAGAACTAACAACACATAAAACACTCCCACAGAAACTTAACAGTCAACAAAATCTTCCCTTTCTTTCAAGGTCATAACAAGATTCAAGTTTCTTCACTATGGTTTTCAACAAAAATCCAAACTTTCACAACTTTCCTCAGGGCCATTCATGAATAGTTAATTAACGAATACCACAAAAGTCAAAAACCAATTAGCGCTGAATTTCCAGCAAAAAACAATAAAACTAGTACTTAAACTTCAATGTCAGTGTTCAAATATCATCTCAAGTTTTCAGTAGAAAATCAAAAGTTATCAAATTGGAAACTTAGACATAAAAAACTACCCAAGCATCAATAGTAAAAAAAAGTCAACCAACGTATAACAAAGTTCATATGGGAGCACAACAAGAAATACCCTTTACAAATACATAACTATAAATTACAAAGGAAGAGAAAAGATATTTACCTGGATTGAGAAAAAGGTCTGGAAGAAAAGGGGTTGAAGAGTTGAGAGGAGGAAAAAAGAGGAAGAAATCGAAAAGGGTGATGGGAAAAGGGAAGAAGTGAATTGAAGGGAGTGTGACACTGCCACTGAAGAAGAAGAAAAGGTATGGCTTTGGGGGTCAGGTGTAACAGTGGTATGGTCATCCTAGGATATTTTTACGTTCTGTTGGGCCAACTGCTCTTGTACATTTTCTATGAGAAGTGATGTCCTACGTTTTCTTTGAGAAGTGGGGTGCTATATGCCTGTTGTTATTGCTCGTAACAATCAATCAATCATTGATGATGTGATGTGCAAATCTTATTTTTATTATACTAAAATTTACTCTTTTGTTTGTGGACATTATTGTGCTTGATTGGTTTTGCATGCTTAGATTGCCAAGACAAATTGATTTTTTTATTGTTGGTTGTGAAAAAGGTTGTTTAGGTTTTAAGATTGTGTTAAGTTATGTTAGTTATATTTGTTTTAACGAGAAATTTGCTCTTAAAGATTAACAAAATTCTAAATCTACATTAAAATATTTAGACTTTTATATTTTTGTTTCATAAATGCAACGTTGAAGTTAAAAAAAAAAAAAGGATAAAGGTATTTTTCACATTACAAAAGATTTAAGTATGCACGTGTAAGATAATTTATTGATGCAATTAAAAACCAACGTTGCAAATAATTAAAAATTTAGGGGATTAAATGCAATTAACTTAAAGAAAAAAGAATAATTGTTAATTATTTTTTCAAAATTTATTTACTTTTTCAAAATTTTGAACTTCTAATTTTTGCACAAATGTACATGAACCAAACCAAATGAACCCCTTTTAACTGCAAGACCATAGACCTTATTCCCTGGTCCATTTGCTTTGGCAATAGTGAAGGCGGATATGATGGCCATTGTCTATTGAAATATGCCAATCCAAATAATTCACTCAAGAATATTAAGAAAGGCATCAATATGACACAATTACCACATCACAAGACAAAATAGTAGCACTAGAAGCCAAAACCAAAAATGCTCTTTCAACACATAATACAAGTTAACTGGTCCTTCAGACCAAAAATTTTGCCTCTTTGGAGAGACTTGATCATTAGGAAGAAAGAAAAAAGAAGTAAAAAGAGAAACATAATTAATAGAAAAATGGCAGGTCCAGTGACACTATTAAATTGTATCTTACTAAATTAACATCCTCATTTAAGAAAATTCCAGATTCAGTTTTTTCAAGAACCAATTCTCAGTTTAATAGAATCAGCACAACAAGATTTTGTGCAGGTTTATCTGAAATAGAAACATATCAGAATGAAGATGTTGTGGACAGCTGGAGAACCAAAGAATATGTATGCTTTCTTTATATTTATTTGCCTGGCCATGCATTTATGCTCAAAGGGTCTCAAAGTGAGAATTTTTAGTTATTTTGTGTTGATAATCGTAGGAAGACTTGGAAGCATGGATACTATGATGGAACCGTACTTATCATGAAGGTGAAGCTAAAGGTAAGTGTAGGATCCTGAGTGGTCGAGCTCCACATCAGCTCAGTCACGCAATGAACTTTTATCATTCACTTTCAGCTCGGCACACTACCTCTTTAGGAGCTCTACTGGTCGGCTGCTCGGCCTATTGCCTTGGGAGGCTAAATCTACTTTCGGCTGCTGTTATGTCCTCATTAATGCTGTTACGTCCTCATTAATGCTCTGACACACGTTGCTATTACCGGAGTATGGTTTGTCTTATCTCTCATCTCTTTTCACTCTTCTAAACATAATCACTTAGAGAACACATAACAGAAAAACCTTAAGCAAAAAACACTCCTTCTTCTGTATTATTTAAGGTAGATCATTTACTGACTTACCCATCGGAGTGTTTATGGGGATTGAATCCCCTTGCATGTGAGATTTCTTACTTGATAGGTTACCAACGTGGACGCTTACATAGAGTTTCGAAATTGAAGATTCTACAATTGGCGCCGTCTGTGGGAACGACTTTTTTGTTTTTCTACCTCTGTTTTTGTTGCCAGAATTCTACTTTTTCATCCCTCTAATATCAGTCAGTCTCTTTTGATCATGCCTCCTAAGCCTACAACCAAGAAAGGCACTCTTACCATCTGAGAGCAGCTAGTCTTGTCTTCTCATAGGGAGCCAAACTCTACTACTCAACTCGAGGTTCAACAAAATTCTCAGGAATCTTTAGAGCAACAAAGAGAAAAGTCTCCTTTGGACGAAGAAGCTATAGCTAAAATGGCTAAGTTTGTAAAAGAGAACCCAAATATTTTTGATCAGTTAGGTCAGTTTTTCAAGTAGCAGGGAAAGAGACCTGTTGAATCCTCATCACGTCTGTCAGGGTCCCCCTATGATATGGATGAATTTTATTCGAGGCAATCTAAGAGATCTCATACCGAACGAACTAATCAACCTTCGCCGATGAGGAATGTACTGGAAAATCAAGGTAGGAATATCATGCCTATTGTCCCTTCCTCCGGGGGCAGTCGGGTTTCTCCGTTCGTCGCAAAAATTAATGATGATCCTCTCACAATTAATTTTAAGCTGTCAAATATCCTCTTTTATGATGGCCATAGTGATCTCAAGGATCACGTTCATGCTTTCACTTCGGCCTTTATGCCATATCGAGTTTCTAATGCTGTGATGTGCAGAGTTTTTCTCGGTTATCTCACAAGGAATGCTAGAAAATGGTTCCGGCAACTCCCCCGAATAGCATTCAAAATTTTGATGAGTTGACTAGCAAATTTATGACTCACTTTATTTCTTCCAAGCCGTTGAGTAAAAAGTCAACCTCACTGATGCACCTCCAGCAGGCTGCAAATGAGTCTCTCGAGGATTACCTGACTTTCTTTACCAATGAATCACTCCAAGTTGCTGACCCTAATAAGCAGGTTACTATCACTGCCTTTGTTCACGGGCTGCAGCCAGGTAAGTTCACCACACAACTGCATGAGAAATACCCTGAGACTTTGGATAAAATCTGGAGGAGGGTAGATCGAGAAATACAAGAAGAGGAGGTCCATAAAATGAAACATGACTTACAGTTACCTAAGTCTGATAAAAAAGGCCAAGGAGGTAAGATTCGAGACGATGATGCCAATATCTCCTCGGGCCGAGGAGGCATAGACAAACGTAGTATGTTCGACAGAATTAGTAGGGCAAGATCTGGTTCGAATACACTGCTAACTCCTCTTAATGCCTAGCAGGACTGAAGTTTTAGCTGTAATGAAATAGCAAACTCTAGGTAAATAGCCACCCAGGATGGTAGGCAAACAAGGCAGGAGAAATTTTAACTTGTATTGTGTCTGCCACAGAGACGTAGGTCATGAGATCAAAGACTATTACGATCCTCAAAAAAGATATCGAAAGATTGATACAACAAGGGTATTTGAGACGTTTTGTCAAAAGCAATACCCGAGGATGTCGAGATTATCGTCGAGAATATCGCCGAGATGATTCCCGAGGCCATCGGCGAGATCGACAGGATCATTCCCGTCTGAATAACCAAAGAAATGATAGGGACAGATCTCCAGATCAAGGTGCTGGAGTAACTAGAGTCATTAATACCATATTGGGAGATCCTAATGGGGGGATAGTTGAAGCTCCAAAAAGAGAACTTACGGACAATTCTCTTCGAATCTTCGGAACTGAGCCCTCATCTATCAGGAACACTTTCTTATGGGTCAAATGACCCTGTGCCTGTTATTTCGGGCAGCAATGAAGCATTGGTGACTGAGGTGGTTATCAATAATTATTGGTGAATAAAGTCTACGTTGACGCTAAAAGCTCTGCGGATATCATGTATTATAGAACTTTTGAGCAAATGGACTTAAAACTAGATCGGTTTATACCTGTTCAGACTCCACTTGTGAGCTTTGGGGTCAAGTTGTACATCCTGAAGGGATGATCACATTATCTACTACTATTGAGAAATATCCCCGATCTCAAACTTTGCAAGTCAATTTTATTGTGGTAAAAGCAAATACCCCTTATAATATGCTGCTTAGGCGCCCGACCCTCAACGCTCTTCAGGTTATCTTCTCCACATATCATTTGAGCATGAAGTTTGAAACTCCCAGAAGGGCAACTGAAATTTTAGTTATGTCCAAACAGCGAGGGAAATGTTACACTGTCACTGTGCAAGTGGCTTCTTCAACAGGACCATCTGAGAATACCAAAAAGGCAAAATCTAGCGATGATAAGCCTGGTGGAGATATAATCCTGGTTCTTGCTGTTCTGGAGACCCCTCCATCCAAAAAGCCATCTTGGCTAGAGACCAATGATCAGATGAAAAGGGTAGTGTTGGACGAGAAAAATCCTAATTGTGCGGTCAAGATAGGTTGAGGTCTTCCTTCTGAGACCCAAGACGCCTTAACCGACTTATTGAAAGAGTTCAAAGACCTATTTGCTTGGACGGCTAATGACGTCATCTGAATTCTTCCCGAGCTGATGACTCATAAATTGAATGTGGACCCGCGAGTCAAGCCGATCCAACAAAAGAAAAGATAGTCTAGCCCGGAACGCGACAAGGCCATTTCGGAGGAAATCGACAAATTGTTGGCTTCCAAAATAATACGAGATGTGCAATACCCTACTTGGCTAGCTAACCCAGTGATGGTCAAGAAAGCTAGCGGAGGATGGTGAATGTATGTTGACTATACAGATCTGAACAAGACTTGTTCCGAAAGACTGCTACCCTTTATCCCTGAATTGATGCATTGGTTGATTCAGGCACTGGTAATGAGGTATTTTATTTTTTAGATGTATTTAAAAGGGTATCATCAGATCGGGATGACCGAGGAAGATAAGAAAAAACTGCTTTCATCACCGATCGTGGAGTCTATTGTTACACCACCATACCTTTTGGACTCAAGAATGTCAGGGCTACTTATCAGCGTTTGGTGGATAAAATCTTCCACTCGCCAAATCAGCAAAGTAATGGAAAGTCTATGTTAACGATCTACTTGTCAAGAGTTGAACTATTGACGCTTTCATAAGGCAACTTAAGGGAAGTGTTTCAAGTGTTGAGGGATTACTCAGATGATGCTCAACCCCGAAAAATAGCATCTTTGCAGTGAAGTCTGGAAAGTTCCTCAGGCTATATATTTCTTCTCGAGGCATAGATTCCAAACCCTAACAAAGTCAAAGCCATTCAAGACATGGCTGCCCCGACCTCAATAAAAGACGTCCAGAGACTTACTGATCGGCTAGCCGCGCTGAACAGATTTCTCTCCAAATCTGCTCAAAATAGTTTACCTTTCTTTAAAGTCTTGAAAAAGGCTAACCAATTTGAGTGGACCCTGGAGTGCCAACAGGCTTTTGATCAGTTGAAGGAGCACTTGCAATCTTTGTCGACCTTGGCCTCCCGATGACAGGGGAAACTTTATTCTTGTATTTTGCTATGGTTCCTGAGGCCATCAGCTCGGTCTTGGTGAAAGAATAATCGAGCATTTAATTCCTTGTTTACTATATTAGCCAAGCTTGGAATGAACCAGAAACCATATACACTTCAATTGAGAAGCTTGTTCTTTGTTTGGTTCATACGGCCCGACGGTTGAAACCTTACTTTTTGGCTCACCTAGTTTGTGTTCCGACAGATCAACCAATTCAATAAATTTTAACCAAGCTTGAGACCTCGAAAAGGCTGATAAAATGGGTTGTGGAGCTCTGGGAATATGACATTTTCTACGAGTCTCGAAAATCACTTAAAGCCCAAAGTTTGGTAAACTTTATTGCTGAACTCACTCCGGAATTGGTGTCCAAAGATGCTGTCACTTCGGTTGAGGAACCGTCGTGGGTGCTATATGTTGATGGATCCTCGAGAAAGGATGACAGCGGAGCTGAGTTATTATTAGAAAGTCCGAAAGGTCAAAAATGCTGTTATTCTCTTTATTTTGACTTCTCGACTTCTAATAATGAAATCGAGTACGAAACCCTCATTGTCGGACTCATTATAGCGCTTCGGTTAAAAGTTCATCAGATCTATATTTACAGTGACTCTCAGTTGATAATGAATCAAGTTTTGAAAAAATAACCGACCAAAGAACGGAATATACTTAAATACTTAGCAAAGGTAAAATAGTTGATTGCACTTTTCGAAACTTTTACTATTTCAAGAATTTCTCGCTCTTCTAATCAGCGAGCTAATACCCTCTGTAAATTGGTCTCGGTTCCGTATACCGAGTTCAATAAATCTGTTTTGGTCAAAGTTATCAAACAACCTAGTCATTTGGAGTAGGTGGTCTGCACTGTTGATGATTATGATACTTGGATGAGCTCGATTGTTAATTTTCTCAAACGAGGTGATTTGCCGCCTACTGAAGAGTTGGCCCGAAGAGTGCAAAGGGTAACACTTCGGTATTCCTTAATCGATGATATTCTCTATAAAAAATCTTATTCAGGATCTTGGCTGAAATGTATTGCTCCTGAAGACAGCAATCAAATCCTTTTGAATATACATGAAAGCCTTTGTGGAGCTCATTTGGTATAAGAGTTTTAGCTTAGAAAGTCATCCTTTAAGGTTATTTTTAGCCTACAATGCATAAAGATTCTATGAATATTGTGTAAACTTATCCTTCATGCTAGATTAATGCATCAGAGACTCATCAGCCAACCAATTAGATAGTGCCGATCAGTTCACCACAGCTTTTCGAACAGTGAGGAACAGATATCTTGGGACATTTTTCCCGTGCTCCTGGGAAACTATCTAGTTTGTTATAGTGGCCGTTGATTATTTCCACTAAGTGGGTTGAAGCCGAGACCGTTATCCACTATTTCAGGGAAACACAGTTCAGAAATTCTTCTAGAAGAACATAATGTGTCGTTTGGTTTACCTCGAGTCATCATCTTTGACAATGTCCGGCAATTTGCTAAGAATCCCTTCAAAGAGTTAGTGTAAAGATTTAAATATTTTAGCAGCACTTCACTTCGGTAGGCCACCCCAAGCAAATGGACATGGCAGAAAATTTCAATCTACCTTTCTCAAAGGGCTAAAGACTTCAATTACATCAGACTCGAGTCCAGTTGATTAGATCATTTACCCAGTGTCTTATGGCTTACAGAACTACTCTCGGATATCTACCAATGAGACTTCCATTTTCTCCTGACATATGGAGCCAAACGGTATACTAGCCGAGCACTTGATCCCAAGTTTTCGAACTAGAAGCCTATACTGCTCGGGACAATGAACAAGCTTCAGCAACTTGACTTGGACTTGCTCGAAAGAAAAGCGAGTCTCAGCAGCTTTGAAGTTAGCTTCATTATAAAAATATAATAGCTCGAGTATTATAATACCAGAGTCAAAAATTTGTATTTCAAACCAGGAGATCTAGTCCTTAGAAAAAACTCGGTAAGTCAAGCTGAGCCTCTTGAAAAATTAAGTCCGAAATGAGAAAGACCTTATTGGGTAATAGAGCCGACAAAAACAGGCTATTATAAATTAGCATACTGAGATGGAATTCCTGTACCTCGGACGTGGCATGCCGAGAATCTCAAATTGTATTACCACTGATGCAGTAAAAAGTACAGAGTTATTCCTTTTTTAATATGTTTGTTATTTTCATTCTACTTTTATGTTTATGAATTCATCAAAAGCTATGAAAAAAGGAGAAATACTAATATCAAGACGAATGATGAATAAAAACAAAATGTCATGAATGTATAAACGTTGTATCCAACACTTAGAAATTTTTTGAAAGAAACCTAATCGAGAAGACTATTACACTGAAAGTTCTATTCTATATCTATTGGAGTCTTGTCGACTTGAGTTCTTGAGCTGTCATCAGCAGTTTCGGTAGGACTACTTTTCCCTTTAGCCGGGACAAGCTCCTCGGCACCGATACTTCGACTGGGGCAGACTCAACTACTGCTTCTCTTGAAGGCTCCTCGGCAATTTGCTCAGTAAGAGGCGGGGAGTTAACAATCGGACTTCGTAAGCTTGAAGGAGAGATTGCGGCCTTTTGTTCAGCTTCAAAGTCGTCATTGATTTCCTCTAAGTCTTGACCTCGCTTGAAGCCTTTGGCGAGGCGATTCACCAACTTGTCCACCCTGGGTTGGTAATACTGGTACTTCTCGAGGATCTCTAGCTGATCATTGCGCATCAACGTAGCCATATCCTTAATAGCTTGGGTTGCTCTAAATAGGAAGCAAAGACTATTCAGTATCACTAAGTCATCAGCGAAGTCTTCTAAAGCCCGAAACTTCCTTACTCCTTCTTTTTCGACAGTCTGAAGAGTAGTTGTATATTATTGAGATCCAAGAAAGGACCTCATCGCCTCTTCCCGAGCTGTTTGAATTTTTTGAGCTTCTGTCTCGACCACCCTCTTTATCTTCTCGGCATGAGCACTTCTCAAAGACTCTGCCCTTATTCTATAATCTTGCAGAGTCTCGTTTTTAGCTCTCACGGTCTCTTGCCGAGTTGATTTGAGAAATTCACACATGGCTCAGAGCTCTTTCATGACATTCTCGAAAGCTTAGTTTCCTCTCTAATTCTTCTGTCTCTGTCTCTCTTATTTTCTCTACCTTTTGAAATCTTATTAGCATCTCGGTGATGGAAGTATGAGCTTCGGCAAGAGTGCATGTCACCTTCCCGGATAGTTGTTCAGCGTTCAATGATTGCGTCTTTTCTGTATCTCGAGGAAGGTTAGATTTTTGTAGCAGTTTCAGGACTACTTTTTCTTCTTCGGCACTGTTTGACGTGGTTAGCTCCACTAGGGCACATGAAAGCCTCAGCCTTTGCTGAGGAAGGTTCCTTTCTGGGATTCGAGCACTTGTAACTGTTTGCCCGTCCGTGACGACCAAAAGTACCTTGGCCTCTAGGGGCCCTCCGACTCTCGGCCAAACCTGGCCCAAAATCTTCAACTATCTGCGTTGGCTCTGGTACTGTTCATACTTCGGGCGGCTGAGGTGCTGTTGGGATGACTAGCCGAGCTCACTCCTCGAGCTCGACTCAACTTTGGTTTCTTTGAAGGACCTGCTTCGTCCCCTGTCCTAGTTCCTTGCCTCTTCTTCTTGGAAGCACCTTCCGCTCACAGTATATCGGTGAAGCTCGACACTGCAAAAACAAGAAAAAATATTAGTTAGTATTCATTATGTGAAGAGGTGAAGATAAAACTTTACTTCTTTTCTGAGTCGAGACGAGTAGACAGAAGCCACTCTGAGGAACCCTAGCTCAGGCTCAGACCTCCTTGCACCAACACCAGTTCAAAAAAATCCCAATAGTTAACACAAAAATTTTCTTGAACTATCTGTTGATACTCCGCTTCCCGAAAAGTCTCCAGGCTAGAATTTGACACTTCGTTCAGATCTCTCCACCAGAATCCCTTGGGGAAGTAATCATCGAAAATGAAGAAAAAGTGTGATTTTCAATCCTTGATAGAAGAAGGATAATCTGTTGTTAACTTTGGAACTCCTGTTCGGGTGCTGAAATAAAATCAACCTTTGACAGTGGTGTGCTTCTTAATAGAATAGAAATGTCTAAATAAATCAATCGAAGCCACGAAGCCAAGGTGGTTGCACAGTAATTCGAAACTAACCACAGTTTGGATGGCGTTAGGAACGAGCTGAATAATCATTGTCCTTCAATACTCTAGGTTATCTCTAAAGAACCTACTAGTAGGTATTCTCAGCCCGGCCTCAAACTGATCCACGTAAACCGCCACCGAACCAGCTGGTGGTTCGTGAGCTCGGTCAGTTAGTTCAGGGAAATGTGAAATGTACTGATGCCGAAAGATGTACCTCGTTTTGACCATCTTAGCTGCATCTCTTGGAAGAACATAAGTGAACTTCGGCACATCCCCGAAGTACTCGAAGGGCAGATTATTGGGGCGGTTCGGCATTACCACTTCAACATTCACAAGCACAGGAGAGTTCAGAGAATAGAAGGGCTGTCCGGTGTTTCAGAAGGCGAAGTGCTTTCTTCGGAATCCACTTCGTAATTTTCCTCTTCGGAATCGTCGTTGTTATCCCCTTCGGAGTTCCCGGGGTCTTCGTTCGTGGCTTCGCTATCAGTGGCTTCGGCAGCTTCTTCCCGCGGAAGATCGATGCTAGTTGTTGCTTTTGAGCTCTGAGTCGAGACTTCGGGTCTCTTAGCTTTGCTCCCACTTGTTCTCACGACCTCAGATGGACTACTGGCAACTACCATACTCATTGTTGATATCTGAGTTCGATTGATTGTTTTCGAAAACTTTCAGTTCAGCTACTCGGCACTTCAGCTGGCGCGACTAAATTAGTTCAGCAGCTCGAGAGTAAAAAATGAAAAGAAGTGAAAAATGAACTTCAAAGGTTCCTATTTATACTATCAGTCAAGTAAAACCGCCATAAACTATCCTCTCGAGATTCGAGATGGTTACGCTGTTTCCTTTTCTCTCTTTCCTACTAATTGTACCCCATTACTACATTGCAACAAGATGTGTTGTACACGTCGCACCTGTTCGCAGTTATATTGTCGCAATTTCAAAATTTCAAATTTTGAATCCTCATTGTTCTCCCTCTTCAAATGAACAATAGTTCGAACCTCTTTCGTTCCACTCATTTGATTTGAACTAGGGGGCTTGTGTAGGATCCTGAGTGGCTAAGCTCCACATCATCTCGGCCACGTAATGAACCTTTACTATTCACTTCCAGCTTGGCACACTACCTCTTTAGGAGCTCTGCTAGGTCAGCTGCTCGACCCATTACCTTGGGAAGCTAAGTCTATTTTCAGCTGCTGTTACATCCTCATTAATGCTGTTGCGTCCTCATTAATGCTCTGACACACGTTGCTATTACCGGAGTATGGTTTGTCTTATCTCCCATCTCTTTTCACTCTTCTAAACATAATCACTTAGAGAACACACAACAGAAAAACCTTAAGTAAAAAAACACTCATTCTTCTCTCTTCTTTAAGGCAAATCATTTACTAACTTAGCCATCAGAGTATTTATGGGGATTGAATCCCCTTGCATATGAGCTTTCTTGCTTGACAGGTTACCAATGTGGATGTTTACGTGGAGTTTCGGAATTGAAGATTCTACAGTAAAGTTCATTTTACTTTATAATCTAGCCATCATACTTCAGAATATTCCTGGAAACATTTCATAAACAAAGAGAAACTCCTCATCAGGGAATTACGGGGAACAAACCAGGATGGATTAAGTTGTCATCATGTCAGTGATCATCATTAGCAAGATTAGAGCTATTGTTAATCATAATATTTCTGGATATTATTTTCTAAGTCGCTTTCCAGGAACATTTTGGGGATTAATTGCAGAAGATCATGCACCAATATGACCTCCTATAGGATTCCAGGGTATTAAACATCATTCTACTTTACTTAAACTATGTCATTCAAATAAAAGCATATAATTTGGTATTAATTCTATTTTGGACAGTATTATTTCTTGGCTATTTCTGCCAGCAATTGCTGCCAGGATGTATTTCAATGCTTAGGTAAAATTAACATTTATTTACCCTCATGTAGAATGCAAATCTGACTCAATGTTGTATTGAATTGAAGAAAATAGTTACACTTGAACCTTGAACTGAGAAATGCTCCTTTCACTACCTCTGGGATTTCACTGTGACAAAGGAACACAGTGAAGAGATATTGTACAATATGGTTTATATATATAGAATTTAAATATATTTTCAGCTTTGGCCTCTCTTGTTGAATGCTAGAGGAGTCATGCAAGATAATCAATATTCATTTCCCACTCTTTGTAAGACTATGCAAGAAAGGCATAGCAAATGGGAGATTTGTCCTCTGAAGCAATGGTGGCTGTTGATTACCTTGAATTTTGTAATATGACTCGATTTATGAGCCAACCTGATTTTTGAGATTTCGATCCGAAAAGGGAATTTTTTTTTTTTTTTTGAAGTTTGTGGTGGAAATGGAAGGTAAGGGTTGACCAGCCCGTTTTATGGGTTATAAATTACAATGTACACTAAAATCAATTTTTCAAAGAATAAGAATTTTTTCTTTGTCCATGAACGTAAACTGAATTGACAGACCACGTAAATTCTTACGTGCTTTATTTTTATCGTAATTTTACTTGTTAATTTGCGCACCGGTTGCTTTCATATGAATTTCTATTTTCAGCTCTGGAGAATTGATTAGAGTTGCTGAAATCGCTATCAGCTTCAAAGGAAAGAGGGGCAGAGGACCATCAATTTAAGAGATCCATTTATCATTTTGAAATGTCACAATCTCTTTTATGTTTTTCTTGCCTCTTTTATGCATAAATGCTGCAGTCCTAGCAGAATGGTTCCAAATAATTTCCAATTTACCATTTCTGTATGAATGTACAATTGGTTACACATTCCTATTTAGGCAAGTGGCTAGGGTTCTGGAAGAGTACAATTACTTGCAATTCAAAAAAATAAAAAAGCTTATAACCGGCAAAAATATTTTTCCTTTTCGGTTTGCTTTATCTGATGTTTGTGTAACTGCTGCCTCAGTTGGACTTTGGGAAGTTGTAAAATCTTAGTTGATAACCATTTCTATGCTCTGAAATCCCATTTGCTTTCACTTCAAAATTTCAAACCTTACAAGAAGCAGCCACAGCCAGCCAGTACTTGGCACAATCAACGCCACCAGATCATGTTCACCGGAGGCGTATTAAATACAAACTGTGACAATAGATGTAAAACACGCGAAAAGGAAATAATATAAGCCCTTATGAAAGATGTGGACAGGTCAAAACAACAGTGCAATTGTTGCATTCTCTTCTCAAGAGTCAGAAAACAACAAAGGTCAGAAAAATATTTAAAAAGCAAATAGTTGGCCAGTACTTCTGGTGAGTTTGACCATCGAGGAGAGAGTCCCGTGTTCTGCTGATACCAAGCATGGTGAAAAAACAGAGAACTTAGACTTCTTAAGCACCATAACCAACTTGGAATCTTGCCTTGGCAATTTGGCATACAGGGGTTCTTGAGTTCTTCTTAATTAGTTTCTTGCTTGCAGAACTTAGCTAACAACCCTTCTAAAGATCAAAGCAAAGATGAGATTCAAATCAAGATATGTCTCCTTACTAATTCTCTTCTTCCTCTATTATCAGAATTTGAGCTTTACTCAAGCTCAACCAACAACTACAGGATATTCATGCTCAACAACTCAGGCTATCTATCAGTGCCAAACTTATGTCATCTACAGAGCTTCGGCTCCTGATTTTCTTGACCTGGCCTCCATAGGTGATCTATTCTCAGTCAGTCGACCGATGATTGCAAAACCAAGTAACATATCCAACACAACAAATCCTCTCCTCCCTGATCAATCCCTCTTTGTTCCTATCAATTGTGGATGTAATTTTATCAACAGCACTTTTGGCAACATCTCTTATGCTGGCCTAAACTACACAATCAAAAGGGATGACACCTTCTGGAAAGTATCAGCTCTGTATTACCAAAATCTAACCACCTATCAATCAGTTCAAGTTGTGAATCCAACTCTGGTCCCAACCCAACTTGAGATTGGTGCTAATGTGGTGTTTCCAATATTTTGCAAGTGTCCCAACTCAACGCAGTTGCAAAACGGAACTAATTATCTTATCAGCTATGTTTACCATCCTTCTGATAACTTGTCTTCACTTGCCTCAAGATTTGGATCAACAGCACAGTCTATAATTGATGTTAATGGCAACAATATTAGGCCTTTCGACACTGTTTTTATCCCAGCATCACGGCTTCCTCAGCTCTCACAGCCTGTAGTTCCTGCTGCTTCTCCTGTTTCACCAAGTAAAGATGACAGGAAAGGTGCTGTAATAGGACTAGGAATTGGATTGGGGATTTGTGGGCTTTTGCTGATATTCTTCATTGGTCTATGGCTTCATAGGGAGAATTATATGAAGGAAAATCTGTCAAAGGAAAAGGATGTGGAGAAACAGAAATTTGACAGCGGAGAAAAGGCATTGTTGAAGGATGAAGGTGTAAATTTATTAGCTGATGTATCAGACTACTTGGACAAGTATAAGGTGTTCGGAATTGAAGAACTGAGAGAAGCAACAGATGATTTTGATGAGAGTTTGGTGATTCAAGGGTCTGTGTATAAAGGTACTATTAATGGAGAGCTTTATGCCATCAAGAAGATGAATTGGAATGCCTATGAAGAACTCAAGATCTTGCAGAAGGTAAAATTCGCATCTCCTTGTGCTGATTTTTCATTTTGTGATTTAATCTCACTGTCCTTGATCAAAGAGGAAGAAAATCTTAAATTCTGAAGCATATTTCTGGAATATTGTTTATCATAATTTCTTAGGCTTTACTTTGAAATATTCAGTCAATTTCCCTTGATGACTAGCTTTAAGATTTACCATTTCTCTTCTTTTACTGTCCAACTAGCATCTTCATTCGCATTAACAAATGATGATTTTTCAATGAGATTAGTGAGTACAATGTTGGATAAATCAGGGAATGGCATGAGATGAGAAAAATATCTAGTAATACTTAAAAGTCTCTGGCTTTATCTGTTTGATCAATTAAAAAATTAACCAGCAAATTATTGATGATTTATTAACTAATAGAATAAGATTAGGTAAAGTGAGTTGTCTTATTTTCAAATATGATGGCTTTTAAGAACTCCACTTGTTCTTAAGATAAGAAAAGTCCAAATTAAAAATGTATAAAATTGCTGTCATTCTGTTACCTTTAAATTTGAATCTAGACACATAGGCCAACATTCAGCAAATCAGTACTAATTTTACTTTCTTTTTTTTTTTTGTCTTTTTGTCTTTTTGTCTTTTTGTGTTTGATGAGAGTATGAGTGATGTCATTAGCATTTTACACCAAAAAATTGGCAGGTCATATGTAATGTTTTAGTTTTTTTTCTTTTTGAGGATTGTAATGTTTTAGTTTGAAGCCTTTATTATTATTCCTTTTTCTGACCTTGAGCATCTTTCTTAGATCATCCCATTGTACAAAATGATATAAAGAAATTCAGGTTTAGGAGTCATCACATGGTTAGAAGAAATCTATAGTATATCCCTGACATAATTTATTCTAGTTAATCTTTTACTAACATAGTTAATTTCCAGACCTTATGAAATTTTAATGTGTATGTTACATATATCCAAACCGACTTACAGAGCAATTTTTTTTTTTTTTTTTTGAAATTTTTCTAGGTGAACCATGGGAACCTAGTTAAGCTTGAAGGCTTTTGCATAGATCCAGAGGGTGCAAATTGTTTTCTGGTTTACGAATATGTTGAGAATGGATCTCTTCATTCATGGCTGCATGGTAACAAGGATGATCAGTTAAACTGGAAAACAAGGTTGAGAATTGCAATCGATGTTGCAAATGGTCTACAATACATTCATGAACACACAAGGCCACAAGTTGTCCACAAAGATATCAAAAGCAGCAACATTCTGTTAGATTCAAACATGAGAGCCAAAATTGCAAATTTTGGACTAGCAAAATCAGGCTGCAATGCCATAACAATGCACATTGTCGGAACTCAAGGCTACTTGGCTCCTGAATATATTACTGACGGTGTAGTTTCTACTAAAATGGATGTTTTCTCTTTTGGGGTGGTGCTCCTTGAGCTCATTTCAGGAGAAGAGGCGATGGACGAAGAAGGGAAGGTTTTGTGGGCTAAAGTTGATGGAATTTTGGAGGGAACTGAAGATGGAAAGGTAAAGAAATTGAAAGAATGGATGGATGAGTATTTACTTAAGGAGACAATCTCAATGGAGAGTGTTGTGAATGTAATGACTGTTGCTGTTGCTTGTTTGAATAGAGATCCTTCAAAAAGGCCTAGCATGGTGGACATTGTCTATGCGTTGTGCAAGAGTGATGATGTTTTCTTTGATCTTTCTGAGGAGAGATCATCTCTAAGGCCCCTAGTCACAGCAAGATAGATTGACCATCCAAGATGTTACAGTCTCAATTTTCACACAAAACAAACCGCATAGCAAGTCATCACATGAGTTAGTGGCAACGATGAAAGGTGCTCCATGAAACACATACACACAAAACAGCCAGCCATGAGAGATCATATGCCACATATAGATATTTACATTTTTTGTTGTAAATTTTGTAATACCCATTTATATATGACTTTTGAAATAGCATCTATAAATAAATAAAGGATACAGTTTACTCAAATGGTCAACTATTACTTTCATGTGGTGATTTATTATTGAGAGTAGAACGTACCTATTGCATGTATCTCATTATTACATTTCCCACTGTATCTCTAAATCACACTTTCAACACCCAAAGACTTTGCTACAAATGAAAGGCGAGGTAACTCGTCTCGACTTAATCAACAACTCAATATTGACCGGTTCAAATCAAGTTCAAATAATTCAATTATATGACTTGATCAACAATTCAATATTGACCAGTTCAAATCAAATTCAAATAATTCAATTATATGCTAGAGTCAAGCTCCAGTATAAATATATTCATTCTGCTCATTAAACTTAATCAAGCATGATGTATTCATTTATTTTATTATTTATCCTGATAAAATATTTTTTTATTTTGATTATATTAACTAATATTTAAAAAGCATAACTTGAACTCGAGTTCAAGCTCTATAGTAGATGCTTAGACGAGTTTGAGCTCAACTCACGATTATATTAAGTACGAGACCTATCATACCAAAAGAAGTTATATTATACTCCTCATTATTACATTGTTTTGTAGCATTATAAAATAGTTAGATACAATATTTATATACCTAATTGGCATTAACTTATTGTGAGAATTGGGGAAGTTGCAGAATTTAAATTTTTACATGTATTAGATTTTCTTAAAGAATTTTTATATTGCATTAGCCAAATGCAAGATAACAGAATAAGCACACAAACAAAAAGCACCACACGACAAACAAACCAACATCCAGGGGAACAGATTTCTCTCTCCGATAAACCCAACGCCGGGAAATTCTCCGTGGCCGACGAGTTTCCCCGATCATGGCAACAAACCCACCTCAGGAAGTATACCCCGCCGACGACTTCCTCGAACAAATTCTCCAACTCCCTTCCTACTCCGGCTTACCTGCTGTAAACGACGTCGGAAGATCATCGGGCACGCCGTTGCTTAACTCAGCTGTCTCCCAACTCAGCTCCGTCGCCGTTGGTCTACACCCTCATCATCCTCAGTTGTTTCCTTTGGGTCTTAGCTTGGATAACGGCTGTGATGACGTCACTTATACTGGAACTTTTGGTGTTAAAGCTGTAAGCTTTGTGAAAAAATTTTAGATTTTTTTGCCATTTTTTCTTTCATTTATTATTTAAAATGAGATTAGTTGGATTATTTGAGTGAAAATTGGAGAAAATTTGAATTTTTTTGTTGAATTTTTTTTTTGGCAGGATAGAGGAGAATCAGTGAATATAGGGAGCTTGTATCCGGCTTTTGAACAATTGCAGCCTCATGGGATTCGGCAGGCTGCATCGCAGGTCCAGTAGGTCATACATACACTAATTTTCTGTGCAATTGTGAAGAATGATCATAGATTATATAAATTAAATTGTACTACTTATTACCATATGTTTTGAAATTCGGAGCTAGAACGGTTGTCAGTACAGCCGTTCTGAAATGGTTGTACTGTGTCACGTAACTATTGTACATCTTCATTCATGGGATGTAAATCAAATGAACTGTTTGGTAGAGTATGCATAATGCATGGGGGAATGTGTACAGTTGTTGATCAGAACTGGTAATGTTCAGAAAAAGGCAGTAAGGCACCATGGTCCAAACTGGCGTATCAACCGTATGGAGTGGTCAGTAGCATGAGCCTTTCATCTGTGGATATGTTGGCATGGGAGTGTGAACGACAGTATATGTCTGTGGTTGTCTCTGTGTGGAATTATGGGGAGACATAATCTGTGTTCGGAGCAGACCCTTTGGATATTGTGTGTTGATGTGTCTCGACCTTGGGTGTTTGTACTATTTTTGGGTTTTTTTTGTTGTTGTGCCATGGAGCAAAATGGTTTGCAGTTTCTAGAGTTGTAGGAATTCGAGGTTCTCATAATAGACTATGTATAGGTTGTCACCGTATTTGTGTTTGATAATTATTATTATTATTTTTTTGAAGTATGTGTTTGATAATGTTATGTGATGATAGACTATGTATAGGTTGTCACTGTATCTGTGTTTGATAATGTTATGTGATGATTTTGAGTTCGGTTAAGATTTAGTTAACCATAATTCTGATTGGATTTGGCATATGATTAGAACTTTTGTAAACTGTTTTGGCCGATAATTTTAGCAAACTTTAAGCACTGTCGACTTAATTTTGGTCCGTTTGAAGCTAATGGTAGTATGTAAGTGATATTGTTATTATACATATTCTCTTTATTAAGTATGTTAATTGAAGATATTGATGGAAGAAATATTTGAAGGGGTAGAAAGTAAAGTGTAAAAATTTGGACAATTTTAGCCTTGGCTGCAAAGATGGCTCTGATTGTCCAGTGGTTGGAGTTAAACATGTTACCATGCTATTACCTCTTATTTTATCCACTTTCAGGCTATGTACTTAAAGCTAGTCAATTGGGTTGAAATTTTTTGTTGATAGGACGTCATGATTCTTTTCTATGAATTCTGACATCTATGTTATGAAATAATTATAATGTTGAACCTTTTCATAACTTTTGCAGGCTTTTCAAGGTCAACCAACACCAAGCACTGCAGTGACCGTCCCACAGCCACCTATCCTTAGGCCAAGGGTTCGGGCCCGAAGGGGACAGGCAACAGATCCACATAGCATTGCTGAGCGGGTAATATAACTAAAATAATCGACAGGTAGTTTTAAAAGAAATTTTTCTGTAACTTGCTCAAACGCATGCATGTCATGTCACAGCAACGCAGAGGGAGGATATCAGAAAGAATAAAGGCCTTACAGGAAATTGTTTCAAGCTGCAATAAGGTTTGTTCTCTCTACATGTTGAGACAAGTTTGAGGATTCTTGAAATCAGTCACCTGAGCTGCATAATTGATACCAAGTTACCAACTTTAGTTTTCAGCAAAAGTTTGTTGATAAGATTCCATTATGGAATACAAGCAAGATGTTTATATAGTTTATGAAGGATTATGTGATATATTGGTGTCCATGTACTGATCGATATAAATTCTCTACTGATACCAGCAGCTTATGCCTAGTAAGCATAGTTATGTTATTATTATTATACCAAATATGACCATCCAGATTCAGCTATGAGTAGTTATATTAATCACCTTTGAGTTAATTGCCAATATATGTCAGGAAACGTGAATATATTTAAATAACAATCAAAATTCTTCAGTTTTTTAGCATTCTTGAGGAACGCTGTACTTGACATATTCATGTGACTTATTATTGACATTCATTCACCATAGGATTTAGAACAGGATATCAATTGGAATTACACAAATACAATGAGTTTTATTTTCTCTTTCATTAAGCAGGAGGCATACTATTATCAGACTGAAATTTTAAATTTTCTTATGTTCCTTTTTTCTCCCTTTCCTTGGCAGACAGATAGGGCTGCAATGCTTGATGAGATTCTGGATTATGTGAAGTTCTTAAGGCTTCAGGTCAAGGTAATGCCATGCCAGTGCACAGTCATTCTCCTGTTTCTTGTGATCACTTTGTCATCATCAAATTTCCAATCATAATTTCCTTGTGAACTGCTATTGTTGGAGGCAAGCGATCAAGAAAACAATAAAAAGCTTGAAATTTTATTGTGAACCATGGGCATCTATTTTGTTACCTGAATAGGTGAATCTGACTTTAATGAAACCATCTTGGGCTGAAATTTCAAATTATTGATGGCATAGAATATAAGATGTGGCTGGGGCATCTCCAAGGTATTTGTAGGATTTATCAACTTCTTTTGCTCTTCTCGCGACCATTTCAAGAGGTTGAGAAATTTCATCCAATAGACTATTCCGAATTACTAGGTTCCCCTACTTTAACTGGTTTAAACTATATTTATTAGAGAGCGATCATTGATCATATTCTTGGCATGAACTATAGAATATGCAAGTCTAGACCAAGTCTTTCTGAAGAGATACGAACTGTGGTGCCAAGAGGGTGGGTGGTCAAGTAAGATATCTGCCCCTAAGATATTCCCATTCCTGCAAAATTCTTGGTCATATGTTGATGTAAACATTTATGTTGCTCGGACATCTCATTACATAATTTAAGCTGTACTAAATTTTTTTATGGGAAAAAAAATAAAAAGCTGTACTAAATGTTAAAGTGATGTCACATCTGTAGGCTTTTGCTGATTTTAGCTTTCTAATTCTTGCTGCATTAACAGCCTGGCAATCAACTACTTTTCAGGTACTGAGCATGAGCAGGCTAGGGGGGGCTGGTGCAGTGGCACAACTTGTTGCCGACATTCCCCTGCAGTCTGTTGAGGTTATTGTTAAGAACGAATTTATTTTTATAAAGTGCAAAAGCATTGAGCTACATAAATGTTTATTTTCTTCAGAACAATATCCTTTTTTTAACCATGAAAGTTGCTTTAACTTTTTCCTAACAAGTTTTGTGTTGTCCAACATGCAGGGTGACACGGTTGAAAGTCTCTCCAACCAACAAGTTTGGGAGAAATGGTCCAATGAGGAAACAGAACAGGAAGTAGCTAAGCTAATGGAAGAAGATGTTGGTGCTGCAATGCAATATCTTCAATCCAAATCTCTTTGCATCATGCCCATATCACTTGCAGCACTTATTTATCCTACCATCCAATCAGATGAGGCCACAAACGTTAAGCCTGAGACAGCAGCCCCTTCATGAACACCTAGTTTCTTGCATGTGCCTGTTAGAACTCCCAACCTCACCTCTTCACATTTTTCTCGACCAGCAATTATGTTTGCTTTTCCAATCCATGGCAATGCAATCTACGTCGGATGCCACACTTTTAGCTTTTATCGTCCTTTTTAGCCCGTCTGTTTTGACCATAATTTTTATTGGACAAGTTATGATGTCGTTCCCTCGTGGAAGTTTGACAGCTGTTCGCACTTGATCAAAACTAAATTGCTTAATGGAGTGATTGCATACCAAACATTATCCTTCAAATGCTACTTCCTCTTTTAGCTGTGGGATTGTGGGGATTGTTTTATACTTTGTGGATAGTGGGGCATTCTAAAAGTAGACGGCTACTTGTAATTATAGTAAACGTTGTTACAAATACATGATTGCTGCCTTGCTCTGCTATTTTTTTAAGGTGATGAGTCAAATGCATATCCAGAAAATGTATAGACTGCCAAAAACTGTCTTATTATGTTGTTATTGGGAGATTGATGGCTGCATGTGCTTATTAAAGACTTGAAAGAAAGATAATATGATTGAGTTGTTGATCTTGTTATCGTTAGGCCGATGTGATCCACTTTCGATCTGATATATATTAAGGAAGCCATGTTATAAACTCAATATGGTGATAATTATTAGACAGTTGATTTACTTGTTCTTGAGATTTTAGAAAGGTAAAAACTTGATAGGAACCCAAAAGAGTATACATGGTGAAGCTGAAATCAAGACGATGACTGATGCTGTTACTGTTGCACGGGATGTGGCTGCCACAAGTCATTCATTTAGAAGCTGGAATTCCACAAGAACATTGCATTTACATCATCAAAACAAAATTCAAATCACTTGAATACTTCAGGGACAAAGTTTTGATTAAGACGTCAATTTCGGATACCCAATTGGTGGCTTTTAGACTATAGAATTTAAAACAAAAGCTCACTGGCAGATGACAGGTTCCAACAAGAGCCTTTCCAAACAGCCCGAAACTTTATATGATTATGAATGAAACTGACTCAAGCAACAATTCCAGGCCTGGCGCACAGTTTTCTGTCCATTGTTGTTTTTCAAATTTAGTGTTAATTGATAACGCAACGATGGCTGACTTGTTAGCCCAGTTGGATTTTTGGACTGCCACACCCAATATTCATAGATTGCATTACTCACTATAAAAGGAGCACTACTGAATTTCTACGGACAACTGAAGTTTGTTTGGAAAAACTCATTTTAAAAAAAAACATTTAGAGTATTTTTCAAACACATTATTTAACCAATTTTTTATATTCTCAATTTCATTTTTATCTAATATCTTCAATTTTTTTCTATTTTACATACACAACGTTTTAAAATGTACTACATCATTATTTTTTTAAATAATATTTAAAAAACACAATTTAAACGAATTTTTCGCTCACATAAATATCTACTAGGGCTCAATTTTCAGAAGGTACCCACCCTTTATCTTTTCTTTGAGGGTTAAGATTAAAGAAAAATTTTCTGTAATCACCATAACAAGTCAAGATTTCATTTCAAGTGAAAAAATACATGTTAGGTAAAGTGGAACATCCCGTCTCTTAACATGACCACGATTTCTTAATTTATGCTGGAAATTAGTTATCTGTCATTTTGACCTTGATTGGCAATCTGGCACATCTAACATTAAAATCTTGTGTTCTCTGTTTTTTATACAGAAAAAGAAAAAAAAAAAAAAAAGGAGCAAGATAAGTACAATAAACAATCAATCAGCATTTAAGTCTTCTTCAAACATTACCAACGTAGTACATATTTACTGCTCAAGACCAGACAACGTACGAATGACAGCGACATGTTTCACTTGACTTTGTGCAAGAATCCCCTGTGTCTTCATATCAATTATTGTCAAGTCTAGACTTTTAACCTTTTTAGTGTGTCATTTTGCTGTGTAATCCCAACAAGCTAGGTAGCTAACATGGGCTCGCACACAAACAACAATGTGCATAAGTAACGAATAAATATACGTGATTTTAAGGCATTTCTCGAATTCTTGTTAAGAAAACTAATTTTAATTAAATAAAGCAGTTTTAATTATCAACCTCACTTTATAAATTTAACCCGTAATAATACAAGACTTTTGTACGTATATGAATTTCATTCTTCAAAAAAGATCATAAGAATAAAAAGTTCAATATTTGACTTCGCTTGACTAGATAAGCTCATACACTGGAAATTTGGTCAACCCTTATTGGCAACATAGGAGCACTTCATTTTTCATCTTAATTTGATATGCAAAATCAGAAAGTTACCGGATAAAAATGGACAAGCTTGATAATTTTTAGAATGAAGATAACGCGTGTACATATATTTTGGCACAATTAAACTTTAATCAACAATCATAATGGTCATGTTATTTTTATATCTTTAGACTTTACAAAATCTTTAGATTTAACAGATGTAAGCGTGAATATCTTTTTGACTAAAAACAATTTTTTTTTAAAGTAATTTACAAATTATAATATTTAAAATAAAGATGAAATTACCTCATAGAAGCCTTTTTCTTTTTCTTTTTATTTTTATTTTTTAATGTTGTCTGGTGATCAGTCAATTATAATATTAATTATACTGTGATAATCTTCCGGTAGTTTTTTTGATATAAAAAAGGCAGCACACTTTCTTGGTTGTTTCACTTTCCAGAGCACATTAAAGGGGGGGAAAAAAAGAAAAGAAAAGAAAAACTCTGTCTTACAACTTTTTAAGAAATCTATTCTCTGTTCCTGTTAATTGTCTCATTTCTCCTGGTTTCAGGAACAAACTCTACAGAGAAAAGTAAGTAAAGGGATGCTGCAGCTTCAGTTGTATAGCTCAAGGTCATGGGTTTTAACACCAAAGCCAAGTTTGACCAAGATTTCTCCATTGAGGAGGTGACCCCATTTGAATGCTGATTCTTTAGATTCTTCAATCTTTCATTCACAAAAAAAAAAAAAAAAAAAAAACTGTTTTTTTGGATTATGATTAAATTCATGCATTGCTTGTTTTATTACATTTATGCTGTATCTAATTGGAATTTATGAACTTGAAGTTTTGTTTGTATTGAATACTAGATGAAGATTATTTTTTTACATGTATACAATGTAGCCCATGTATTTCTTTTATTCCTTCGCTTATTTTTGCACATTTTCTTCCTATTTAAATGTTGTGTTTTGATTATATACATCTGGCAGTTGGATCATATGAGTTTGGTTTGCTTGCCCAAATGGTTATCTGGTCGTTTTCTGCAATGTGTATGTGCTTGTTAAAGTTTATGGACAATTGGTGGTAACTTACTTGCTGGGGGGCCTTGGGCAATGGCCTAAAACACAAAAAAGTCATAATCTTTATTAATGATCAATGGCCTAACTATGCAGCAGCAGAAATCCAAGAATCACCAATGATACTAATCCCTGAGGAATGGGAAGGAAACCAACAGAGAGAGGACCGAAACTATTTCTTTTGCAAATCAAGTCACTTGTCGAATAAAACACAAATCTATGTGTATTTGGGCTTCTTTCATCTCATTAAATGGTTTTTAACTTTCATTCTAGTCTTTATTGACATTAGAATCGAAGTCAACTACTTGGACACGAGTTTTCATTTTTCCTCCAAAATTTCCTGGTGAAAAAAAGATAATTCAAAGATACAGTATTGGGAATGAAATCTTTATTTGAAAGCAATGACTTTGTCATTGAATTTTCATTCAGATATTACAGCAATTCATCATGTTGTGGAGGTGCTATTGAGCCTCTTGCTCTGCACAAACCTAAGCAACACTATAGCTAGGCTAAAGAGAAAACCAGTAGAATACGAAAAGAAGAGGGATTTAATTGCAAATACGATTTTGTATAGGTGGCTTAACAGAAAGCAACAGAAAGATACTCTATCCTAATTGTTGCAATCTTTTTGGATGCTTGGCTGTTTATATTGTTGTCTTAATTATTTCGCAGGTGGTGAATTTGTATTCGTCAGATGGCTTTCTTATGTTAATTGATAACATGTGTTCTTCAATCTTACCCAACTGGCGTGTTGTTTTCTGGAGCGTTAATTGTTGGCACTAAGTTTACATGACATTTAAGTTCTTAAATTTATAAGATGGAAGAACTTCTTAACCTGTGTTCTTAATAGTTGTGATATTTGCTTTTCAGTGATTCCAGACAGAGGAAAAGTCTCCTAGTTAAGTAAGTGTATGACATTAACGATTCTGAAGATCAGTAGCCTTTTTTTTTTTGGTTTTTTGGGTGTTCTAATTTTCGGAAACTCAACGCGGTATTCTTGCAGAGACAACATTTCTTCAGCCTGTCGCCCAGGTCAATTGTTGATAAGTCAATACAGTGAGTTTTATATGTTTGTTATGCATTACCATTTTGTTCATACTATTTGATTAATGGTTATGCAGAATATAAGAATCACTGTTCTCCAGATGTATTTATGCTTTTGTGCTGAAACCTTCCTCTTAATTTGTAATCTTGGTAGAGTTTTGTGTAATCATGCAGCCCTTGTCTATAACATTCTTTTCTAATAAGACAGAAAATGTCCGTAATGGTGTGGAAGCTTATGTTGTGGTTTCCTATTTAAACTTTGCATCTCTTCATTAAACAGCCGTTGCAATTACTATCGTTCTTTACCTAAGTATTTCAACCAGTTGTTTTCTGCTCACTGATGATTGTTATTATCTGTTGCTAGAGAAAAGGAAGATCAGTTGTCATATGAGCCGCGGGGAGTTGGATCCTTCAGCCAATATAAATGTTTTGGACAAGTATAATGCTAGATTCTCAAAGATGGATGTGCTAAGCATTTTCCAGGTGCACTTTCCACGGGTTCCTAGAGCCAAAAAACTGTCAAAACACAATCTTTCTACACCCCAAGTTTCAATGCAGAAGCCTTTTCTCTTTATTAAGAATTTTTGGTTATGTTATCAAGTCTTTGTTTCATCATTTGGCAGTATTTTTGTCAATATCTTATCTAAATAGAACTAGTAAAAATGGATCTATCCTGGAGGTATTTGGTTTAATTCTCTTAGTCCGCAGTTGCTCATCAGATGATTTCAGGCTGCCAAGGTTTCACCCTGGGTGTAACATTTCATTCTTTTAACTTGGGGAAGCTTGGGAAAGGAAAGTTTTCGGACATAAAGAGACGATAGAAACGTGCTTAGTGAAAGAGCAAGGGCCCGTTGTACCGAGAATCCAAAATGAAACACTGACTGGAAAAGATAAACTCCTCTATGAGGAGATAAGAATGATGACCTAACTAGATAGGAATCATCTATTACCTAACTAGATAGGAATCATCTATGTTTTGGTAACATACTGATGAAAAGTATTAGGCCTTAATAGAAAAGCATCATTGGCAGCAACACAATGTAGCATGGGGTAAGAATTTTAATTGCAGATAACTTTTTTCATCCCTGCCATTACCACCTTCTTCACTTGCTTCTTACAATTTGCTAGCATGAGACTAATCCTAATATGGTGCGGTTCTCATGGAAGCTAAAGCTCAGAAGTAGATATGTTGGAAAAATGCGACTTATCTGTGCCGGCTAAACTTTTGTAAGAAAAATCTGATATGTGGCAGATTTTTAAATGGATTGGAAGCATAAAATGATCAAAGAATGCATTGAATAGAAGGCAGAAGGGCAGGATTTTAATCTAGTTCATCTGTTCTATATAGGAAGTGGAATTTCTGGAGCTCTTGCATCTGATATTTTCCTTTAGTGCGTGGTTGTCCCGTACTCTGGTGGTGAAAGTCATGCATTGCTCTTCATGTGTTATCTAGTTCCAATGTAAAAGCTGTAGTCTGTGAATGCCCTGTTATTATAGTTGGGATTAGGGCCGTAATTGAATTAAGTAAGAATCTGATGATCAGAAGCTACTAAATCTGACTGTCTTGAATTTAAACTTAAATTCAGTTGAACCAATTTTCATGCAATCTGATACTATATTTGCTAGCCTTGAAGCTTTGAATTTTCTCCAAGCCTTCTTTTCATTTTTTGAAATCAACATTTTTCATTGAGTTCCTTTAAAACTTTGTTCCTAGTTTACAGGATTAAAAAAAGAAACCAATAGTCATGGTAGATACTCCACCTCACATGCATAAGGAAGAAAATTCCAGTCTGGTTGCTATGTTTTCAGTTTAAAGTTTCAGTGCTCAAATTTGAGCATGGAAACAGGAAGATTCTAAACTTGCCTCATGCCCTCAGGGATAAAATGGACATGCAATATTGTGTTTGTTCACTATTAGAATGAAGTCAAACCTAATAATCCATCTATAGTGCAAATAGTTCGAAGAAAGATGTATCTGATAGCAACTCTACCTGTCTTGCACATGTTATAGAGCTGTTTCAGCATGAGGAAGATAAGTGCTAACTGGTTGATCTGCATTCTGTTATAATTAGGATTTTCAATACTCATAGTAATTGATGATGTTTCTTGTTATAGCTTCTGCAGGGCAAACACGGTAAACTCATAATAGCATTTGTGACATCTTTTTCCCTGGTTAGACTGATAGAGTTCTTGTCCACCAGTGCAAAGCCGAATGTGATACAGGAGTTACTCTTCTATGTGATTTCTACATACCCAGTTAGGAGTTTGCCTTTTGCTTGTATGTCTAATTCCATGAGTAAACCTACTCCTCTTCAATTGGATGTTTCTTTGCCTTCATTTCGAGATGTCAGATGGAACTTTTCAAGGTTGATATATTTATTCAACATACAGCTCGAGAGAAATGTTGCCACGTAAGTAAAACAATGCTCACCTCCTTTGTACTTGTCATTCTATGTTGGTTTAAAGGTTCATGGGAGTAGCATTAATCAATTTAAAGAATCCTCCAGAGAGTGGATGATTGGCAATCAACTTAATTTATACATGTAAAGCCAAATATATTTTACTGCTTATGGATTGTTACTTAGTTACAGTCTGAAAGCTATTTTTTTGGGCAATTACAGTAAGAAGATATTTAGAAACATACTATTTTGTCTAATAAAAAATTACCAAATTCCCTTCTGTGTTGTGTTTAGGTATAGTTAATATGCTTGAGCACACACATGTTTTGCTCAAAGTAGAATTCTGTTTAAATTTACTCCTGAAGAAGCAGTAAGGTGGGGATGGTTTCTAATTTGTGCATAAATCATCCAAAAGTTAAATCATGTACCTGTAACTAAACTAGCATTTTTCTATCTGATGCATTTTTATCTGATGAATGTTAAAAGTGTGCTGTTTGAGCCATTTTATCTTCACTAGCTTTTCATGTTCATATAATATTGAGAGTTTTGTTCTAAACTTATGCAGATTTTTGATTGTGCTCCTTATAGCTTGTATCTCATTTGTCATCATTGGTGGTTTCCTTTTCTATAAGCTAAGGTAGAGTACCATATTCATTCTGAACCTTGTTTGGATAAGCAGTTTATTTACATGTGTTTACTTACAATGTACTAATTATTAATTTGGAAGATTTGCTCAACTATAGTTTGACATAATATATATATATATATATATATATATATAAATTGTATGATTGTCTAGCATTAATTATAATACTCTTCGCAAATAAATACTATGAACTGTTCAACTTGAATGCCTTAAAAGGATTTATTTTTCATAAAATAACAGCGGAAGCTATATTTTTATGTGGCACTTCAGATTTATGCATCATAATCTCTTATATGATATTAGGAAAGCCTTTCTTTTATGTGGCATAAATGTAAATCCACTTGCTTAAGTAAGATTTTTAATTGTTTGTTTACAAAGATGGTTCCTATTAAAAATTGAGCTTTTTTTGTGTTTTTTTTTTGGTGGGGTTTTTTTTGGGGGGGGGGGGGGGGGGGTAAGCAGATTTAATTGAATAGAATATGTTTTTTGGTAATTAATTGAACACAGTATTGATGGACCTGCAATATGAAATGTATTTTCCATCATTATTTCTTGTTTGCCACCATTTCTACTAGAAGAACCAAGGTAAAGGAAATCCATTCCAGCTTGACATGTTGAGTTTTATGTCAGACATTCTAAAAACCTGTCCAGGTTTGAGTAGGCTTTTTAAAAGTTATCAGATTTAATCAGTCAGTTAATTAGAATTCAAGAATCACAGAAAAGGTCAAGATGATGAAGTTAATAGAATAGACTCAACTACAAAGGAATCAAGCTTAATCTTTGCTTGCAGCTCGCTTAGATATTAAGCCTAGCTAGAGAAGCGTACCTTCTTGAATTGGTCCTAGCTATATGCATTCCCATAAGTTTCAGGTTCTTGATTTTTGTGTCAATTTATCATCCAATTTGATGACTGCCGTCCTAGTTATGTGGTGGTATCTTGTTACACAAATGCCCCCCTTACCATTTCTTTTTGTTATGACTTTCTGCTTTTTTTCTTTTTTTTTTTTTCACACCTTCTAAATGGGTTGGGTTCTACTATTTCAAATTACTGCTAATAAGAACGCTGCAGTTGAAAACTGAGATTTTGGTTCTGAGTAGGTCTATTTTCTGGCTTTTATTCCCTACCATGTGATATTCATTTTGATTATTCCTTCTAATGGTTTTTCTGCTGAATGAATTTTTCCTATGAGTAGGCTAGTATAATCATCATCTCTTCCCACTTTTGATTTCTCATATTTGTTTGCTAATACAGACATATGTATTGTGGAGAAATACAGGGGTAACAAACAATCTCTTGAGGATTGCTTCTGGGAGGCCTGGGCATGTCTTTGTTCTTCATCAACGCATCTTAAAGTGTGATTCATATTTATTCTTTTGATTTCTAATGTGATGGGCTGTAACTATACCATGAAATAACAGTAGTGATTTTCATAATACAAATTTTGCTTTACATGCAGCAAAGAACACGAATAGAACGTGTAATCGGATTTATTCTTGCTATTTGGGGTATACTGTTCTATTCTCGCCTATTGAGCACAACGACGGAGCAATTTAGAGTAAGCCGTTGTAGGATGTTCAAAATTTCTTAAGTTAATTTCAATTGCTATCTTTCTTACTACCCTTTGGACAGAGTAATATGCAAAGACTAAGAGAGGGGGCACAACTTCAAGTTTTAGAGACTGATCATATAATTATATGTGGCATCAATAGTCATCTGACTTTTATACTAAAGCAACTAAACAAATATCATGAGTTTGCCATTCGCTCAGGTACTGCAACTGCCAGGTAATGCTCCTTATATTGTCTCCCCTATACATTTGTTAATTTGTTGCTGCATTTGTGATTTAATTTGGCATCTGTGTATAGGAGGCAGAGAATTCTTCTCTTATCTGATCTCCCAAGGAAGCAAATAGATAAAATAGCTGATAACATCGCCAAAGATCTCAATCACATAGATGTCCTGTCAAAGAGGTATGTATCAAATTTTATTTCACAAAATAGTAACGTGCATGCATAACACAAGCTTGGCACTTTAGAGAAAGGCTCTTTTATTGGATCCAAAGTTATCGCATATTCAGGCATCGTTCTTGTATGAAAACATTGTACTAAAAAGGGAGTCAGCTCATAGGAAGCTGGATGTGCTTATCTGAAGAATAAAAACTAGGGACTAAAAAAAAGAAGGTTTTTATGTTGAACCAGCATCTCTTCGAATACAAGAATTTTTTGGATTAGATTATAGGCTGCTTGCCTGCTTTCAAAGTTTTACATTGGTAAGTTGTGTTGATACAGTTGCAGTCTAAGTTTGACGAAATCATTTGAAAGAGCTGCTGCTAACAAGGCACGGGCCATAATTATATTGCCAACAAAGGGTGATAGGTAGAGTCTAATTACTCGAATAATTCTTTTTCCCTCTAATTTGTTTCAATATTTTTCTTTTCATTGGATATTGAGCAGCTAGTTGTTGTGACATCTAATGACTAGTCTGCCAATGAAATTATTACTTTTGTCTGACTTGATATAGCAGCTACTTGTTTTACCAGAATGTAAGGCCAAAGATAACTAATATATGAATTTCAGATTTGTCAAACCTTGGTCATTTTAGCAATGTAATCTTAAAGCACTTGGTAGCTGGCTTTTGAAATGGGAGAAACTATCTACCAGTGACTTAGCAGATATTAGTTTGCAATCAAATTATTAATAGTCACTAAAATTTTGTTCGCACTTATCTCTTATACTAATCTATATCTGCACGATCATGATTATATTATTTAAATGAAAAGTAAGATGATGGAAGTGTATTTGTTTTTTCTGGGTTAAACATATTTTTATTGATGTGTGCATTTTATTAGATATGAGGTTGATACAGATGCATTTCTTTCTGTGCTTGCACTTCAACCCCTTCCAGAAATGGACTCTGTTCCCACAATAGTTGAGGTATGATGCTAATGGATCAGTTTGATGACTTCCTTCAAACATTCATTGTTCCAAGTGTTAGATTTAATTCTCTGGATTCAATGAAATGCAGGTGTCAAGTTCCAACACAAGTGAACTTTTAAAATCGATTTCAGGGTTGAAAGTGGAGCCTGTTGAAAATGTTGCATCCAAATTATTTGTTCAGTGCTCTCGGCAAAAAGGACTCATTAAGATATACAGACACCTTCTTAATTATCGAAGTACTGTACAACTTCTCAATGAAAATTAATTTTCTGTAGTGTTTGGTCAAGGCAGATATCTCCAGCAGATTTGGTGTGCTTCATTTCTGTCTGGTTTATGAGTCTTGTAATTGTTGATGGAACCTAAGAGTCAGCATACTGCTAATGTGCCATAAAAATTTGTCATAATCCGATAGAATTTTTCCTGCTGCTTATCAAATGATTTGAATTTCTGAAGATGCTCTAAATTTTTTAAAATTACACCAATGCATAGCCATAAAACTCTTGTCTCTACTATTCTACACTTGTGAGTTATGCATTATGGGTGTAGATGCATGGAAATCTGTTTCAACTCTAGATTTTGTATGTTGGATGAAAATCTCTTGATATTGCAAATCTTTTCACACTATTTGAGTTACGTTTCATGGAGGATTCCTTGTAAGGTTCCTTGTATAATTCTTTTCGTCAATGCTTGTCCTACATTGGATAGTGCAAGATTGAAATTTTTGCAATATTTTACTTCGTTGGCCACTTAAGTTTTTGCTTAAAATGCTGCAATTACATTTTCTCCAATGCATTCTGTGTTTCATGGACTTTTCTCCATTTTCATGATTTTTCATCCTCCAGCATTATGAACATGAACAATAGTCTTGCTGATTTGTAATTGTTTTTGTTACCTTCTGCAGAAAATGTATTTAACCTTCACAGTTTCCCGGATCTAGTGGGACTAAAGTATAGGCAAGTGAGATGCGGATTTCAAGAGGTAAATCCTTCTGTTGATTCCTGCAGTCCTGTACATGTGGCTTCCTGAATTTACTTGTTCTCTTTATCATTTTCTCCCAGGCTGTTGTTTGTGGTCTTTTTCGAAATGGGAAGATACATTTCCACCCAAACGATGATGAAGTTTTACTTCAAACTGACAAAGTATGTGGAGATTGTACACAATATATATATATATATATATATATATATTCTATTTTGCAATACCCCCTCTGCATTCATAAAATTTTCCTTGTCCAAAGAATCATTGTTTATGTTTTTAAGCATCGTTCCCCTCTAAAATTTTATGTTATACATTTGCAGGTGTTATTTATTTCACCTATGCATGGGAAAAGAAAACCTCAACTTGCAATTCCAAGTGGTGTTGATGAAGACGATAATGCCTTTCAGGATCCTGAAACTCTCAAGATGAGTGGTAAGTCCCTTGGTCGGGCATTTGAGATTACAAGAGCACGCTTAGAGAAGATAGTCAAGCGATCAAAATCAGGATCTAAGGTATTCCATTGTGAGAAAATGTTGCTGATGTTACGTAAGTTGATTCTTCCAGTCTGAATTATCTTTAATCTCTTTACCGCAGGCATCTGAATGGTCTGTAGGACGCAAAGAGTGCATACTAATGCTTGGATGGCGCCCTGATGTAGTGGAAATGATTAAAGAATATGACAACTATCTAGGCCCTGGAAGTATATTGGTATGTCTTGCTGTTATTTAGCAGCAATGTATCATACATGCTATCTAATAATTAGTTGTAGATTACCGATCACAACTCACAGGAAAGTGCCGTTTCACTGTATAGACTTCTTCTTTGTATTTAGGCTATTTTGTAATTATCTATATAAATGTGGAATATATGATGTTTAAGTGGCCAAAAATCTGCCTGTGAGTCTAATAGTAAATATCATATAAAGAATTAAAAAAATTCAGCATTGAGATATTCTTTTATTGACAAATCTTTTAATCCCCGAAATGAATTGCAGTAGCATGAATGTCGTCTTTTCTGTCTAATGAGATGTACTGCTGTAATATCTTATCAATTATATTTCATGTTGTTGTTATCTCTCTTACTCTTTTATTGCTTATCATCAGCTAAATGCCCTTTTCTTCAGTTGTTATAAGCAACTGCTAATTTTTAGCTGAACGGCATTAACAGTGGTTAATTCCTTTACCTCTGGCATCTATCTCCTTGAGAACTTTCATGGTTACAGGATATGGTAGTTTCTATGAAATATGACTGCAGGGAGCACTGACGGTACTGCTGAATCTTAGACTCTAGTAATTTTTTGGAATTTACGTTGTTTATATTACCTTTGTTTACTTATCTGTAGGAAGTCTTGTCAGATGTGCCAATGGGTGACAGAAATAGAGCTAGCAAACTTGCCGGTCGAGGGAAACTTAAACATGTCCAAGTCTCTCACAGGGTATCTCTCAGTCTTATGTTTAGACATTTAATAGAAACCAAATTCCTTAACATTCAGTCAAATCTCTGCTTCCCCCAACACCCCCCCTCCCTTCTCGTTTTTGTGACTAGACATGTACATTTTTAACGTGATAGATTGGAAACCCAATGGACTATGACACTCTGAAGGATACCATCTCAAAGATTCAGAAATCTTTTAAGAAAGATGAAGATATTCCCTTTTCCATTGTTGTAATTTCAGATAGAGAAAAGAAACTTGGAGGTAATGGCTTTTGATATTCATTTGGATGAAGATTGATATGGTATTAGAATACTGTTTTCCTCTCGGTTCAGATACAACCAAGGCGGACAAGCATTCTGCATATTCGCTTCTTCTTGCTGAAACGATATGCAACAACCTAGGAGTAAATGTAAGTTCTCTCTCTTAGCTTTTCTTTGGAAACACTGTTTCCTTCTATGACACTAAAAAAAAATTTTTTTCCTGGCATAGAACATACAAGGTTGAGAATCAGTAACTTTGCCTGTTAACATTCATCATTCTTCAAGTATGGGCTGAAATGCATTTAGCAATCATGTTATACGAATTTAAGTAGCAGCCAGTTTTTGGAAAATACAAGAAGATTCAGTTTGAATTCGTTGGGAGATGCCTAAGGGACAAAATTAGATTGCATACCTTTTGTATAATTTGACCATTTATGAAGGATTAAACGAAGACCATCCATTTTATCATTTCTCATCAGGTTTATTTTTATGTGTTCCTTAATAGCACTGATTTCTGTTGTCTGCTTCAGATACAGCTATTGTCTCAAAAACTAATTGATGCATAAATTTTAGGTACATAATCTAGTTGCAGAAATTGTTGACTCAAAATTGGGGAAACAGGTACTTTCATTGTGTTACCTGTTTGAGTAAAGATAGATTTAATTTGTCAATGTAAGCATTTGTCTTTGTGCTTTGTTAACTGAACCTCCGGAGCTTGCAGATTACAAGAATCAAGCCATCCCTCACTTACATTGCCGCGGAAGAAATAATGAGCCTTGTAACAGCTCAAGGTTATCAGTTCTATCTGTTGCTCAAAAAAATTTTCTCATCTTATTTGGACCATAAAGAAAAAAAGGTTACGCAACAAGATTTCAACTCACAGTCATAGAATTCCTTGGATATGGCAGTGGCAAAAAACAGTGAATTGAATGAGGTTTGGAAGGACATTCTGAATGCTGAGGGAGATGAAATATACGTCAAGGTAACTCTTGGCAATAGAAATATTTACATTTCTAAATTTGTTCTGAATTGGACAATTTCGGGCATGAGCAATAACAAAGTTGTCAGACCACCTAGTACTGTGTGTATATAATTGAATCATTATTCTTCTTGTTTTTCCTTTATAGCCAATTCTAGATTGATCTTGGTGACGTTGTTCTTGCACTGATTAGATTTAAGCCTATTGTAGCTTGTTGAGAGAATCGCTACTGGTGGTTGTAACCGTTTGCCTTAACTCCAGGACTCTATGGAGTACTACGTCGTAGATGAAGAATTTTTTTCTTATGCTATATCCAAGAGTTGAAACTAACTTTTTTGACGTGCCTTTTATTATTTAGGATATCAGTCTCTACATGCAAAAAGGGGAGAACCCCTCTTTCGCTGAGCTTGCTGAAAGAGCGAAATTGAGGGGAGAAGTTGCCATTGGCTACATGAAAAATAACAACAAGGTGGACTTTCTTGATTTGTTTGTCCAAATGGAAACAATTTGGATCTCATGCTTATACATTTACTACTGCAGGTTATCAACCCAATTCCCAAGTCAGAGCCGTTATCTCTTGAATTGACTGATCATCTAATTGTCATATCTGAAGTGGAAGGAGAACAATCTATTGTTTCCTAAAGGGAAAATCACAGAGAGAGTTCTTCTAGCTCCTTTCATCCTGTTACATGCAGTAGCATCATTGTCATAATTACTTGTAAATTGTGGATATTAAACAGTTTTTGGCGGGATCTATGCAACAAATTTCACAGAAGACAAGTTCTCAAAGGAGACTTGCAATGGTGGCCATGGTACATTCTCATTCTTAACCATTGGATTCTCCATCTCGCTTGGCATGTAATTGTTTCTTTCACTTGTTGATTGCCAAAAGATGGCTTGGACAGCATTCTGATCTGAATAATGTATGGATGAAACGTATTATCATTTGGACAACCATGATAAATTCGAATATTAGGTCATCTGTTTCATTCCATGTTTGTCTTTATTTTATAGTATTGGCATTTGCAAATCCATGGTTCTAGTTGAAGATCATTCTGGATAATCACTGGTCTTGTGATATCCCGTCCCACATCGGAAAACTGAAGTAATATGGACCAATGTATAAGTTGAGTCTAAGCACTCAAGTCTAACTTGGGATATCCATTTTGGGCTAGCGAGGACGGAGCCCAAAAGTTGGACTTGGCTGCTCAGACTTTGGTTGCGCTCTGGGCTTGCGGGCCCGAGGCGTGACAGAATGGTATCAAAGCGAATCTCGTGTGGTCTTTGTATGGGGTGAGACTGGGCCTATGGCATTGGGCCGGACTATGCAAGGAAGTGAAGGAATTAAGTGCTGTGCGGGGCTAAGTGCTACGTCGACCTAAGGGCGGGAGCCACCTCTAGAGCCCGTACGAACCACTCCTAGAATCCAATACAACCGAGTGGACAGTTTGGATTATGATATGGATTGGGCTTTGTGAGGACGCAAAGCCTAATAAGGAGGTGTGAATGTGATACCCCGTCCCACATCGGAAAACTGAAGTAACATAGACCAATGTATAAGTTGAGTATAAGCACTCATGTCCAACTTGGGATATTCATTTTGGGTTAGCGAGGACAGATTCCAATCCGTCCCACATCAGAAAACTGAAGTAACATGGACCAATGTATAAGTTGAGTCTAAGCACTCATGTCCAACTTGGGATATCCATTTTGGGCTAGCGAGGACAGAGCCCAAAAATTGGACTTGGTTGCTCAGACTTTGGTCGCGTGCTGGGCCTGTGGGCCTGAGGCGTGACAGGTCTGACAGAAAGCCAGTGTTACATGATTCGTTGGTAGAGCATTCCTTCATCTTTGGTACGATCTTGCATTCTCATCAGTTCAACCTGCTGCCTCCTTGGTGGTTTGCAATTTAGCATATTCCGTTCTATACGAATACCTTGTATCTTCATTTTATTATATGTCAGTTACCAGAACACATTGTGTATGCTCAAATTTTGAGTAGAGAAACAACTACTAGGGGTTACATCAAGCAAAGGAATGTAAAACACGGTAGTATAGATAAAAAAGTAAATTTTATTGATGTACTGGAAAGGACAAATACTGCCGGAAACATGACAGAATAGTTCAAGAGATGCATATAATTATGACATAATGGTTTAAGAGATCAAGGGACATTATCAGTTGGTCGAGTTCTTAATCCTAAAGTGACTAACATGGCCCGGACGGAAAAAGATTGCCATTTCTTGAAATTTTCTGGATTGATATTGATGAGCATAGACATTAGGATTTTGGACCAGGTAAGCCTCTACTGCCTTGTACATTCCTGAGGCCTTTTCTTTGCCAGCCTTAACTTCCTCTTCTTTAATTGCAAAATCTCCCATGGTGTAGTATGTGCTTGTCATCTTGGCAATTGTTCCACCACGGGGGGATGTTTCAAATTTCACTTCATAAGTGATTTTCTCAAGATTATCAGACAAGGCATCACCTTCAATCAGGGTGTAACTGTAGGTGTATGTCTCCTCATTAAGTTCATCAATTCGATATTTCAAATAATTGAAATTCTTTCCTGCATGCCAAACAAAGAGGAACGTAAAGGTGTCAATAAAACACAAGTTCTTATCTGGAGGAGTGATTCACTCAAAATTGAACATATTCTTCTCATAATAATGATGATTCATGCATACTAAACTAGCTACAAGCTGTGTAGAATGTTCGAGCACACACCCATTCAAATATCTGATGTTTAAAGAGTCAATGTGTTCTTAAATGAATATTTAAGAGTGATTTCTACGACTAGTCTCATCATTTCTTTGCTGAAACCTATCACATTGTGTCAAATGTAATGTTAAGAACTTGAATGAGTAGAACAGAAGTAGAAGTAACTCAAGTAACTCTTACCTTCTGCAAGGTTGATTTGTTTGATACTTCCAGCTCCTCCGTTCCCTTGGAGAATTTCAATGCTTTTGAAAGCTTGTGGGAAGAGCTTCGGAAACAAGTTGTGAGAGTCAAGTACTGAGGCTTTGAACAGCTTTGCTGGAGGGATAGAGTATGCGTACTCCTCAGAGAAAGTAATGACACCCATTGCGTCTTCTGAAGGATGCAAGACTTGATTAAGTATATCACGATCAACTGTTTGTTGGTTTTGGTGGGTCTTGAATTGAGATAGTGGTAACTGTGTTACGGTATTTATAGGGCAAAGGTAAAGGGTTTTGTTCTTTTAAATTGCTTCAGGTTTCTTTGTACGTAAATACGTAGAACAACAGTTTGAATCAGCACCATATTCTGCACCTTGTCTTTGCATGATAGCCTTGCCAGGGCAAGCACCAGTGTAAGGTTGCTATTCTTATTTTTGCTTTTGTTGTTCAAACTTCAAAGCAACCATAAGTTATGTGGGGCATGTCAATTTCTAAAATTCACGAATCACGATTCATATAATTTACAAGATATGCGATGATATATTTACAATACACTTATTTTAATTCATGATTCAAAAAGCATAACATTGCATTAAACTTTATTTTTAACAAATATACATACTAAATTAAACCAAATACGCAAAAAATTGTTAATATTGCAAGTGTTATTTTTACACGTATGCATAAACAAGATTGATCAATGACTAGTTAGTAAGGACAACTTTGGCCATTGAAGATACTGCCATTTGCAAGCCTAGCACAGTTGCCAACTGACCATCCAACAAGGTAACTGCCTCAATACTGTCTGCTTTGGTTAAAATGAAGTAATAAGCCCAAACACAATAAGAAGCCTACTAGAAGACAATCGTATAATACACTTTGAAGGATGTAAAAGGCATCTTTTATTTAATCAGTTACCTGTACAACACTCCCTCCTCTTATCTTGTCTATATTTCACATGTAAAGGTAGAAATTCGGATCATTTATGCTACATGCTTATATATGCTGACAGAAACATTATTTCTAGCAAGATTTTGAGAGTTTGAGAAAATCCGATAACTTTTGATACTGTAGTTGGACTGACTTCTCTTTATCCAAAAGAGGACAAGCATAGGAATACACATTGGCATGGAAAATTTTTTTATGTCAATCTATAAATAGATGCATCTGATTCACAATTTTACAACATCAGCCCAAAGCCCAAGTAGCAGAACTTGTAAAGCTAAGTGATCCCAGTGACCAAAAGATCCCAGTGATCAAAAGATCATGGCTGCAGCCACTTTCACTGATGAATACACCTACTCAATTCCACCAGCAAGGCTATTCAAGGCCTCTGTTCTGGACTCTCACAACTTGTTCCCAAAGCTCTTGCCTCAAGCTTTCAAGAGCATTGAAATCCTCCAAGGCAATGGAGGAGCTGGCAGCATCAAGCAAATCAACCTTGGTGAAGGTGAGATTTAATACATTACTATTTTTTTATGCTTTCCTCAAATGCTGAGACTATTAGTCTTGGATCTTCAACATAACCATGGACCGATGCTTTGGCCGGTTTGACTAGTAATCGGTCCCAAGTGTAGATCTAAAATTGGTTAAAGCTAGACTCAAGAATTGATGAACATGTCAGTGTTTCTACAAATTGTTAACACTAGATGAGTGAAACAGTATCAACAAGTTTTCAGTTTTGTACGATTGACTTACATATGATTTGATATAGACAAGAAAATCAATTAAATGTTTGAGTTTAAGTAACACTTAGTACATTAATGTGAGATTACTTTTCTCAATTCTTCTTTTGGCACGCAGGTAAAACTTTGAGTTATTTGAAATATCACATTGATGAGCTCAATGAGGAGACATATACATATAACTAAACTCTAATTGAAGGCGATGCATTGTCAGACAAGCTTGAGAAAATAACTTATGAGGTTAAATTTGAGCCAACAGCTAATGGTGGTACCATCTCCAAGATGACTAGCAAGTACTATCCCAAAGGAGATTATGTGGTCAATGAAGAAGAGGTTAAAGCTGGAAAAGAGAAGGCTTCTGCCATGTACAAAGCTGTGGAAGGCTTCCTCCTCCAAAGTCCAGAAGCCTATGCTTAAATCTTAACGTTCTTGTTGGATTCTAGCTTGTTGCCCATTGGTTTGTCCTGAATAATTATGTTTCCTCACGTTGTTTCTAGCTTGTTGGTCATTGGTTTGTCATGAACTATAATGTTTAGTATGTTATTTTCATGTTTCTTTGTATTCTAATAAAATCATTTTGATTACTTTGTTCATAAGCATCCAGCTATTCTCTTCCTTCAACCAATGGCAAATGTAAAATGTGTTAAACAAAGTATTTATACCTAGGTGAAGAACTCTTTTTTTAATATGTTTGAAGGAAAATGTGCTTATAAAATGTGTTCTTGTCACGAAATTCATATTCAAGGGATTTATAGTACGACAGAAATATAACATTTTACACAAATTATATCATAAAATTTGAGTAATGTGAAGAAATTTAGCATAATAAAATCTGAAATATATTCAAATTCTTGAACATTTTGTATTCTTTCAACAAATTAATGTACGAAGAAAAATGCCTAATTAAGAAAATTTTCAAACCTAATCAAATCAAATTTATAAAATACCTAGTCAAGTTCATGAATAGCAAAGCAAAATTGGATCAAAGAAATATAAATTATGGCAATTCACACCAAAATTTTGCAACTAATCTATTTGGAAAATCACTCATACGGAATTAAAAGCAAACCAAAAATAAAATCAAACTAAAAACAAATACTGCTTTCATTAATATTTGGAGGAAAAATAACAATATAGCAAATATTAGGTCCCAAAATGGCATGCCTTTTTTTTTTGGTCGAAAAATATGTATTAAATATTTTTGTTCCTGAATGTATTCTCCCACCAAAAAATTGTATTTTTATCAAAAAATAGGATTTGGGACGAAATTACGAAGTTTTGCTAGATAGGTCGGACCAAAAACATATTATCCTAATTACGAGAACCCAAAAAACAAAATGTTGTAAATCTGAGGGACTATTACTGCAATTTCTCCAGCAGCACCCCGTTAGTCGAACCCCCGTCCATTAAAGTCGCAAAACTTTAGCTTCAATCTTCAGTAATTATTTCTCTCTCTCTCTCGGTTTAGTGAGAGAAGAATGGCGCACGGAGGCTACGGCAAGCGCCGAGTAGCCGAGCGGCAACAACATGCCAGCCGTCGGCGCCCGAAATCCCTAGGCGTCGATCGAAAAGCCAAGCCGCCTAATAAGCCGAAACCCAAATCCGTATCCCTCAAGAACCAAATTCGTTCCATTGAACGCATGCTCCGCAAGGTACCCTCTCTTTCTCTCTCTTTCTCTCTCACTAACTAACACACACTCGAGTGTGGAGATTGTGTTTTCAATTTCTTTATTAATTAATTAATTAATTTAAATACTGATTAATTGCAAGTCTGGAACACTTCTTTTTAGTGATTTTGTAGCTTAATTTTATTTTATTTTATTTGTTTTTTTTTCCGTTGGTTTATTCACTTGGAAATATGCAAATACTTTGCAGTATTAGTAGTATGTTGGAAAAAAGTTGAAGGGTTTGGCTGTTTTATAGTGTAAGCTAGTAAAAACAAGCTCATCGCTTTAGTGTTTAAGTTTGTTTGATTAATTTAACGAGTTTGAAAACGTGATTGAGTCGAATTCAAATGATTTTTATAGGATAGAACTTGAGTAGTGTGAGTTTTTTTACATATAAATTCAAAGTTCCGTGATTATCAAGTTGATTTCGAACTGAGCTGGAAAAGTGAATGAATATTATATGTTGTTCATATTTGGCTTGATTAGTTGATAGAGCAAAACGAGCTATTATTGAGCTCCATTCGATTTGATGAGTAGTTTGGGTTGCTGCTCGGCCTAAGCGTGGCAAGTGGGAAAGGGGAAGGGGGTAAGGACAGTGAGAATCGTACCCTCATTGTAAGTTAGGGGGTGTTTGATAACACAACTTAATGCTGAAAATTAATAGATTAAAATTAATAGATTAAGAGCTTTTTGAATTCAGTGTATTTGATAATAAAATTCCTTCATCACTTAATACATTAAGCACTTATTTAATTTGTGCACAAAATTTTAAGTGAAAATTTTTCACTTAATTTGCTGAATTTATTTCTGTTCCTCTCCCTCCATTACACACACACATACACACACTCTCTCTCACACACTCACCCATGCACACGTATATATACTCTCTCTCTCACACATACTCTCTCTCTCACACACATTCTCTCTCTCACACACACAAGCACGCACACATAACACACACACACACTTTCACATAAATACACATATTCTCTCTCCCTTCTTCTCTCTCACACATAGACACACACGCACACACTCTCTCTCCCTCTCCCTCTCTCCCTCCACACACAATTTCTCTTGCACACACCTACATACTTTCTTGCACATACACTTTTACAAACACAGATATACACACATACTTTCACATATACATTTTCAATCTCTCGTATACACATGCACATATTTTAATTTTTCTCTTCTAACATACTTACATACATTTTTTATATATATATACATATTTTCTCTCTCTCATATGCTTATCCTTTATCTATCACAAATAAACAATATCTTTCTTTCTCATATACATTATTAATAAATTATTTTAAATTCTTAAGATAAAATAATTATATTTATGAGGAGAGATATTTAAATTCAGTGTGTATATTCAGTTAGTTGTCAAACAGGTAAAACTTTGTCAATTCAGTAACTTAATACTTTCAGTACTTAAATTTCAGACTTCAGACTTCAGACTTCAGACTTCAGATTTCAGATTTCAGATTTCAGTTTTACCAAACGGCACCTTAGACGAAAAATTAATACCTTTAACCACTTGGACATATCTGATTTTCTGTAGTGTGGCAGCTTAATTGTTCCATTTTAAATGCTTGAAAAAAATACATTGTTGGGTTCTTCAGAATGCCTTGTTTTACGTTAAATTTCACTCCTGTGTGTGTTTAAGACTAGCTTTAACTATGGCTTCTAGATTTGCAGTGATTTTGATTAAAGAGGTGAATATTTGATTTTTCTTGGCAATCACTAAGTGCAATTCTGGAATGCTGTACTGTTTCCTTTGTGAATGTGTTGTTTATGAACATGTTGCTTGTTCATAATTCCTGACAACTATTGTAGGGCAAGGAAACTACTGCACTTGAAAGTTTTGTACTGGAATTGTTTGGAGTTTCTATTTTACCTTTCTTTCCCCCACACCACAAACCAAAAAAAAAAAGGCCATGCTCCTACACCCTTCCCTTTTGTGGGAAGGAGGTTGTGATTTTGTTGATAAATGTAGTGGATGAATCGGTTTTGGCTTCATGAAATGATAAAGTTTATATACCATCTTGTCCAGGATCTGCCCCCTGAAGTTAAAGAGGCCCAAGAAAAGAAGTTAGATGGACTCAAGAAACAACAAGAGAATCTCAATCGTCTGGCTGTGGAACGCAAAATATTCCTCCGCAACCGAAAGATCAAATTTTTTGGTATAGACTAGCTTCCTTTGCTGTATTCAGCTTCATACTTTCTTCAAATGTTGCTGAAAATGTTTAAATATGATGATTGACCATTGGAATCTCATTTTATTTACATATATAGAGAGAAGAAAGATTGAGCGGAGGATAAGACGATTAGAGAAACAGCAGCGTTCTTTGTCTGGTCAGGCCCAAGAAGCAGAGCTTGCTCAGCAACTTTCAAAATTGAAAGAAGATCTTGAATATGTTCGGGTAAGCATTGGTATTGCTTGCAATTCTATTGAATCCAAGAATAATTTAGCCATGTGACCTTTCTGGTTACGCTTAATGAGAATTACTCTTTGTTAAAACATTTGATACTTCCTATCCATTAAGTGCAATGACAATTGTTTTTTCTCAGACTTCTGATTTCCTATCCATTTCTCAGAAGGAGATATTGGAAGAAAGATTAAGAGTTACAAATTGTTGTTTTCTGATGATTGATCAATATCTTAAATTTTCTTGTTAAATAGAGCTTAAGTGATAAACATGAGCATTTTCTATCATAATGTCAGTAAGTCGGTTACCTGAGTGAGCAAGAATACCATAACTTTTTGATTTGGAATTTTGCCCTTTAAATCAGCTTATGAGAACCACCACGATTTGTGGGTGGGTCACTATCAGGATTGCTGGAATCTCACTCCATGAAAAATCTAACGGGCAGGGTATAAATTGGAATTAAAATATTAGCTATTGAGTTGCTTTCAGTTTACCTGTTTTTTCGCCTAATTGCCAAAAGTAATTTTAGTTTTTTTTTTTGGGTTTAATTTGAACTGCAGTTCTTTCCCAAGACTGAGACTTATGTGTCTTTATTTATGGGAGGTGACGAGGCAGAAATTGTTGAAAAAAGAAATAGGCTACGTAAGCTAATTAAGGACAATATAATTGCTGCGGCAGCAAGTGGGAAGGATCTGGAAGGTACCTTCTTTATGTATTTTTTAGTTTTTTTCTTAACTGGACGATGATATTGATTTGCAGGAAATTTAAACATTTTTCTTTACTTGTTTGGAGACAAAGTAGAGAGAAACTTAAAATAATTGAATCTCCACATTCTGAGTTTAGAAATACTTGAAACCCAGAAGAAAGTCAACTCGTCTATATTATGTTGTCTCATCTGGAAACTTGACAACACCAGCAGGGGGGAAAGTTTTCTTCATATCCTTTTTTATTTTTCCAGCTCTCTCTCTCTCTCTCTCTCTCTCTCTCTCTCTCTCTCTACCTACTAGTACATCATCTGCAAAATGAATTATATCTTGTATTCTTTTTTAGACTTTCTTAGCAAATATTGCAATAACCTAGGTGAAACTGATCTTCTTAGCTTGACCACTGTTTAACAGAAACAGGTAGTGAAGATGATGGGCTTCTAGATCCAAGTGAGGATGATTTCTTTATGTCTGGAAGTTCAAGTGATGATGGTGATGCAGATGATGAGTGGACGGATAAGAGTACGAGGTAATTTTTACATATGTATGCTAGTTGCAGTTTCAAAACTTCGATGTTGATAATAAGCGCTTTCTATTGATCTCCTGTAAGTTACTGGAATATAATTGAAAAATCCTTGGGTGATAAAAGTAAAAGCATATTCATCATTAAACTTGCAGCTAATGGTGTTATGGTTTCTGCCTAATGGTGTCGATCTCTAAGTCCATAATTCTGAATCCTGCACATAGAAGTGAATTTGTAACGTTCTTTCTTATTGCACTAGTTTTCTGGCTTTATGTGGAACCTCAGTAAGCTAAAATATTTCTTGTTTGGGGCATGAACAATGATCTTGGATACATCTGATGTTCCCTAAATGCTACTTTTGAGAAACTTCATGAATTATGGTATTGCCGCATGGCTGAAATATTGTTGTCTGCCTGGCTAATGTTACTGAAGTTAAGATGTTCTATATTCCTGGAGTTAGTTTACAAGGATGGTAATAACTGAAACTAACTTTTTATTCCATTATATTCCATGCGTGTTTCTGTTACACGACTCCTGAAGCATCAATGTTGCATTTGTTTTCAAGTTGATAAATTATTTCCTCAGTTTATAACTGGTTGGATGTACACGGACATACATGTATGTAAACACATGCTCTGGGTACCCTCTAATTGAATCCTTAAAATTTTTCTTGCACCTGCCTTCTCTCATCTCGTTCCTTCCACAAATTGGTCACTTTGGAGTACCTGTATCGTGTGGTTAGCAGGTCAATGCTAATTGTCCTTTTGGTCATGAATCTGTCTTGCTAAATTTTATTTCTAGAATCAAAATGTCAAAATATTGGTTTTCAGGGAACAAGCTTCTAGTGCCTCTGGGAAAGCAGCATCTGGCATGTCTAGTGATGAAAGGAATCAGGTCTGATATAGCCTTTCTTTTCCATGGAGAGATTATGAGTGTCAAATTAGTAACTATGTTCTTTCTGATTGTACTCATTTAGAGGCAGATTTCTGCTCGTGCACTAATGCCTCCACCTAGGCCATCAAAAAAACCATTTTCTGGTTCATTTAATGACAAAAGATTTGGAGGATCTTCGAGTAAGAAACCAAAACCAATCTCTCGAAAACCTGAAATGTCCACATCTAGCAATACATCAAATAGCATTGGCTTCAGAAAGCGAGGATTGTCAGATCCACAAACGGGCAACAGTGATACTGTAAGTACCAACTCTGATGCGCGAAAACCTCGAAGGAAGAGGCGACCTAAGAAGAAAAAACAGCAGGTGAGATATGCTAGCTTTGCAACTCGTCATTCACTTAATACGGTGGCATTGGCCTCCGTCAGTCTTCCACCCAATTTATCATTGCTGTATTGAATGTTGCCTGCATGCTTGCCTGCACACGTGGCTTACTAATGAGTAGGGATATGTATGCCGTTCTTTTTTTTGTTGTTGTTGTCTCTCTCTCTCTCCCTCTCTCCCCCTCCTTTTCTTCTTCTTCTTCTTTTTTTTTTTTTTTTTTTGGAGAAGAGAGATGAGAGGAGAAGGAAGAGAATAAAGGAGGAGGAGGAGGGAAAAAAGAAGGGGGGGGGGGGTGGGGTGGTGGGGTTGGGCATATACATATTAAATTGATTTGATTATCTGGTAATATGAGATGTCAGTTTTCTTTCCATTATCGTTTAAATTTTCTTGACAGGCTCCTCAACATCGTGTTTCTTTGCTTGCTTACAGGCATGAGAAGCGCATTGGTGATAAGGCTTTCTGCAAGGATTTTGAAGGCTTAGTTTAGCCACTTATATTCTTCTTCGCCCCCAATATAGAAGCTAGATGTGGATGATTCATATCCGTTGTTATGTAACGCAAAAATATAAATTCATACCAAGCGATGCCGTGTTTGTTCAAGATTTACTTTTAACTAATGATTTCGCATGATAAATTTCTGATATTCGTTGTTTGCCCTTATTACTTGTAACAGTAATTGGAAACAATTTCCCTTGAGCGGATTTCAACCTCTCACTGCATATAACTTCATTGAAATTCAAAGCAAATTTGTATGAGTTAATGAAACACCCTTCAATTTGTATGTTTTAATTGTGCCTTCGAAAGTGTATCAAATGACCATCTAAAGCCACATATTCAGATGCTGCATTAGAACAGTCCGAGCACCTAGGTATTATGACTTTGAAGCATGTTTTGGCAAGAAAGCAAATCAAGCCTGTACGAAAATTTAAGGTTTTGTTAATTTTTAATAAGTCGTTTCAAATGCAACTGACAAGCAGAAAATTTCTCCTCACATGTAAATAAATTAAACTACGAAAAGTTGGCTGTAATTTGGTAAAAACTCATTTGAGGTCAGGTCAAATGGTAATTGAGTTAAACTAAAATATCAATAAATCTTGGACTCTATAAGCAATACTAAGGGGTTGTTTAAGAGTTTTAGTGTTTACCATAAATGCCCTTGTAACAAACTATATTAACCTCATCACTTTCTCTCAATCCACTTCACAAATAACCTTTTTTTTTTTTTTAGGATTAAAATTTTTTTGTTGATATGCTCAAATATGTAACATATGACTTTGACACTGATTGTTATTAAATAAATAAAAGGACTAGTACTAACTTGTTATAGATTTAATTTATGATAGTATATATGAAAATAGCTATTAAATAAATAAAAGTGCTTGTGCCATCTTGATGTAGATATAATTTATGATGGTATACATGAAAATAAAGATATCTTAATTAATTCAAAATTACTAAACTACCCTGAAAACAAAATAAACAAGAATTCTGCTGTACCAAAACTCTCAACAATATTTTCTTTCCTCAAAAGAAGAAAAAAAAAAATGTTATGTCTCTGTATATATGTATGTATATATATGGCAGAGGCAGACATTTATTACTGTTGGCCGGAGAAATAGAGAGCTAGGGAGAGAAAATATAGAGAGAGAAAACAATGGAAGCACCAAAAAGAAAGGTGCTAATTTTGGTGCTAATTTTCGCACTAATTTACTCAGAAAACAACATTTTTATCTGCCAAACTTCCTCAGAAAGCGTTACTCCTGAAGAAGCTAAACTCCTCAGAGATGAGGTACTCCCTACTCCCCTCAACTCAATTCAATTCGACTATTTTACTACTATTTCATATCATTCTTTGATTGATTTGTGATTTCTTGAATTGTTAGTGCTTGCTTGTATATTGATAGAGAGTTTTTTTCTTTTTAAAGTTATGTATTTGGAAGATTAAATTTGGGATTAGTTTTATGGATTAATTGTGCAAACTGGGATTTTTCTGGAGAATTTATCTGCGAAATGAGGATATATATTTAATTAGCTAGAAGGGAATGTAAAAGAAAAGGAAGAAACTTAATGGGGTATTAAAAAGATTTGATTTTTATTTACTTTATGGAAAAATAATTGAGAAATTGAAGTATAATTTACTGCAATGCAAATGCGAGAGGATTAGGGGAAAACTCTTTTGTCATTTCTGATTATTAGCGACAACTTTTTGTTGATTGTTCGATTTTTCTTATCGATGGAACAGTAAGTAAAGTTTTGTATCTTTTTACCGATGGTTGTTTTGATTGGGGTGGGGTTTACATGGATGAAATAGATGGTGATACATTCGTGAATGAGATTTTCATGATTGATTTGGGCCCATGAAATGTCTTTTCATGGATTTGATTGCTTGATCTGTGATTTATTGTCTGAGTATTAGGGAACTAATATATACTTTAGGTATTGAGAACTTTATGTGGATAAATTTAAGTTAGGATTTTTCTCAGTTATTTTTGTGCGACTTGGGGCACAAAAATTTAGAAGGATACTGTAAAGGTTAAAAGAAGGGAATGTAGAGAAAAGACAGAAAATTAATACGAAGAGAAGTTATCTTTCTTTTTTAAAAAAAAAAAAAAAGATTAGTTTCATGCAAAAATACATGAGAATTTATAGAATACTTCAATCCAGGGGAACTTAGGGTGATTACTGTCGTCTCTGTTTTAATTGTTTCAGTGATTTGCTTTCCTTGTTGCTCATTTCGCTTTCGTTATCAGTTAATGAAATGTGGTACCTGGACTGGAAAACAGAAAACCACAAAACAAGAAAATTTAACTGAAATTTGTATTTGACTGTACGGGAACTTGTTTTTAATTGAGGTTTTTTTTCCTTGTTCTTTAGTGAACTGGGGTATACAAGAATGAACTTTATGTGTTTGCTGTAGGTTCGTGAAATGTTCTATCATGCATTTGATGGGTATATGGAGCACGCTTTCCCTCGTGATGAGCTGAAGCCCTTATCTTGTGAAGGTGAAGATACACTTGGTGGCTATGCCTTGACGTTGGTATGAAATGATATCTCATTTATTCCTGTATTTTTCTTGGTTGTGATTTTTTCTGCTCATTGTTGCTTGTTTTGCTGTTTATCACAGATTGATTCTTTGGACACCTTGGCTTTGCTTGGTGACCGAGAACGCTTCACTGCTTCTGTTGAATGGATTGGTAAAAATCTTCGGTTTGATATTGTGAGTATGGTTGAATTGTCTTGTGTTAAAAATTAAAAATGGATAGTTTTCATCTGTTGTTTCAAAATTATTTCACTCTCTATATTAGGGAAAGATGTGAAACATTAATGGGTTATAAATGCTGTATTGCTGGCGCTTAATGTCTTGGACTGCAAAATTTAATCTGGTTGACGTGCTTTACTTGGAGTCATGATTTGGTTTGGTAGGCTATGACTAGGTCAAATATGCGTTAGTTTTTGTCAAATAGATAAGTTAGAGGCACTTAATTGCTTATGATGCAAATATAAGGAAGATATATAGCTTTGTCAGATATTTGTATATTTGTTTTTGGTGAGATGAAATACGTCTGAGATGCACCCTACTGCATATAGCGCGCCTGTACATTTCATAATAGTACTCCAGTTGACTTGATAAATCCCAACGTGCCACTAGTTTTTACAAATTGAAGGTATTATTTGAAAATGATGTATTAGTGAATTGTCTCTCTTGGATAACAATTTGTGACTTTTATTGATCAATTAGTTTATATGTCAGCCAAACAATTATCTGTTGTCTATATAATTCAATCTCATCTTTTTCATGCGAATATAGTATGATGCTGAAGCCAATAAACATTGTCTTTGATGTCTTCTCGTTATTTTTTTGTAGTAAAGCACATCTGACTTGTTAATTCTTTGTTAAGTTTAAAGGTTGCCTTTTGAAGCAGCTTGATATGTAGTTTTAGTTTGTGTTTGAAGTTGACCTAAAATTTTGGAGTTTTGGTCACATTTGCAGAACAAGACTGTATCTGTGTTTGAAACAACCATCCGCATCATTGGAGGCTTACTTTCTGCTCACCTTATTGCAAGTGATTATAACACGGTATTGCAGCTGCATAATCTATCCGTATTATCCTCTTTAAAAGTTGTATCAGGTTTTGTTATTTTCAACTGCTGAAAGATTACAATCTTCCGATAATATCTTAATTAGCTGGTTGCCAACTTATGCGTGTGAAGACAGCGTAGACAAAAGCTTGTTCAAATTCTACAGTAGTAAAAAATGCATAAAAAGGGGTAATTGTTATAAAGATTGTATAATGGATAACATTTATTGCTTTACCCAATGATGGTTTAAAAGCTACTCCTAACACTTGAGATTTTGTAAAATGTGGAACCATGAAATAATAACTAATGGGGGTGACAACGGCAGGCTACAACTTTGGTTTACTGTTCATAATTTGACTTTGCTTATAGGATGTCCTTGAATGGAAACCACAATAATCTTGCTTGAAGGATAGGATGATATGTCTAAAAATCCAGTTTTCATGGTGGAATTTATGTTTAAAATCCTGTACCGAGAGAGAGAGAGAGAGAGAGAGAGAGAGAGAGTTATATTTCCATGAAAGGTTCCAGCTCAAGTCCTTTGTCACTTGCAGGGCATGAGAGTCCCTTCCTATGATGGTGAATTACTTTACTTGGCAGAGGATTTGGCACGAAGAATGCTACCTGCATTTGACACTCCTACAGGTATCAGAAAACTGACGTGGGTGTTGCCTCTGAATACTTTTGTTCTGTAACTTTGTATGAACATATTTGTTCCTTCTCTGTCTTGTACTTAATGATTATATCTTATAAGTTATTGCTAGTGGTTTAAGTATTAAGGCTAGTGATGGACTTGTCAGGAAAAGGATGTATAGAATTCACCTGATAAACATTTTACTGTACTTACTGCTGTGTTATTTTTGTTAGGTTTTTAATATTTATGGTACAGACACTAGGTTGGTAATATGTCATGGATTCCATTATCTAGCTCTTTTATGCAGTATATAAGAAAAGACATAGACGACAACCAGGAATTTGGACATTATCAAAGGGTTCCCTTTCTTTATTTGCCCTTTACATGTCTACAATGATTGCTATCCTTGTGTGCAGTTTGAGCTTCTTTGACTCTGGTTATTGTGACTTGTATTCAGATTTTACTTCTGATATTTGTCTACTGTTTTCTTCTTTTGAGAAAGACCAATGTATTAAATGGACAAAATTTTTCCAATCTGACCTTTCTAAAATAATCATGCTGCAGGAATTCCATTTGGATCTGTCAATCTAGTGCATGGTGTGGATGAAAATGAAAGCAAGGCAAAGCCTCTTTGTACTCTCTTTACCCTCTTGAAGCGTGAACTTTACACATATTTCAGGTTTAAGCAAAATATTTCTATTTGAAACCTATAAATAGTCTTAAGGACAATCGATGCTGTAGAACCATTTTGCATGGCAGGAATTTGGAACTCTACTACTAGTTTGACATCACTCATAATTATGTGATATGCCTCCTGTAGGCAGATCATGTACTAGAGCATAAATACTCCTGAAGTCCTCCTGGGCTGAATATACAAGGAAAACTTGTCTTCCAGCAACTTAAAAAAGAAAAGATGAAACCATGGGCAAGACATGTGATTTTTTAGAATTTCCAAAACTGAAGTAATTTTTTCACTATAAATTATGGGAGCAGGCATAGTTGATAGAAACCTGTCAGATTCCTGTTCATTAAACATGATAATGTAAAAGCTCAATTTGACATTTCTCTGGGGTTTTCTGAGACTGATACTTTTAACGATTTGATGACTTCTGATAGAGGTAGTTGACATTATTAAGCATAATCTATGTCAAAACTATAATGGGGAGAAGAAATTTAATGTGTATGCTCCCATTTGAAGATTATGTTCGCATGACCACTGAGACATAAAACTTTGTGCCAATTTTTATTCCACAAATGAATCAAGTAAAAATTGTTATCAAATTATGATGCAATGTAGTGATAAACTTCTCTTGGTTTTGCTAAATCATGAGGTCTTTTCAGTTTTATAGTTTTTCATATATGATGATAAATTATCAAAACTTTGATTTTTTTTTTCCTCCTTGATTAGATAACATCAACAGCTGGCGGTGGAACTTTGACATTAGAATTTGGGGTGCTTAGTCGCTTAACAAATGATCCAAGTACGTATGACAGGTGCTTTTATTTCTGTGTTTTTTCATATTAGCTTCTAAAGCATATTACTTGGTCTTTTGACATAGGCTGTTGGTTGAATGCTCTATATATGTTAGATATTTTTGGATTGATGTGTAGTTTTTATCACCTGAACTTGGTGGAACAATAGCTTTTGGCAAGAGGGGCTGGAAAAATGCTGCCTGACTTCCAGAGTATCACTGAGACCACTGGCTTACAACCTTTATATACATCTTTGTTCTATATTTACTATGAATTTTCCTTTTGAGAATTTAATCAGATACTTCTGTGGGATTTTTCTTTATCTCTATTATAGTTTGATCCATCATCATAAAATGCTGCATGGAAACAGATTAGCAGGAATTTCAAAGGGTGTAGATTATGTGTAAAATTATACCTTGGATTCTTCTGCTTGTGAGGGAGGAAAAAATATACATGTACATGCTTTGTGTGTGCCTTACTAGTAACTAAGTGTGCAAAACTTGATTATAATCCACTTAATCATAGCTATATCGGGAGTGAATATTTAAATTATGACAGTATGCTAGAAGGTTTGGGAATTATTATAACCGTTGCCTACTTTGTGAACATGAATTGTTTCACAATATCTGTTGGTTATTACTGTATCTGAAAATTTTTTTCACTAGGCTTTTTTCTGTTTTGGTTTGAGCATCAAGATTGACATTACAGTCTTGAACTTTTCTGAAGTAACTTCTCACTTTAGCTGCAAAGAATGCTAGTCTTGCTGGCATTGCTGTTTTTGTTTTGTTCTCCAACTCTGACAAGTTTCAACTGTTCTTATCTCAATGAAATGCAGTATTTGAGCAAGTTACAAAGAATGCAGTCATGGGAATATGGGCTCGCCGTTCAAATATTAACCTAGTTGGTGCTCATATAGATGTTTTTTCTGGTGAATGGACTCAAAAGGTTGCTATCCTTTTCGTATTTTGTGTTACCAAGGAAGCTGATTTGCTATTTTCTTCTGTTCCTTCCTTGTATGCATGATTTTAGAGATTCTAACATGGATAACTCTGTATAATCAATAAAAATTGATAATTCTTGTACTGATATGAGAAAGGGAAATATGATTTTATATCTTTATAGAGTGAATGCATTTAATATTCAAAGAAGGCATGAGAAAAAGGTATTAGTGCTTGTATATATCTATTCTTTCATCCTACAATTATTCTACTTGATAACATCGTGGTGTACAGAATATTTACCAGTTTTGAATGTTTCATCACAAACGATGTCATCTGCTAACTATGCAATTTCAGTTGCTAGGCTTGGGTATAGTGCTTTAGCCCTTTGTACTTGTAAATAGAGATTTCTTTTCAGTTATTTTTCTTGAGTGACATATGATATTTTAATTTTCCATTAAATCCAATTGTAGAGTTCCAAAGATCCTTGTACGTTATGAGCAATGTTTTCGTTTGTTGTTTTTGTAAATTCTCCTATTGAGGCAAGATCCTTATGAGCAAATGAAATTGTAAGTGGCTCTCCTAGTGCTTACTTCTCAGGTTCTCTGCCTAGGTCTCCTATTTTAACCCCAAGAAAAAAGAAATAAGGCTCCAAAAATACTGGGTTCTTGTTAGAGTATTTGCAGATAAACAGATACATTATGCAAATTTATAGATGAATTTTGTTCACTAACTGACGCGTTTTTTCATTTGTGTCTTATCCCGATTGTAGGGAAATAATGTAAGCAATTACATGTAGTTATTTTTTACTGGTTATTCTGGGAATCACTCAAACCACAATGCGTCAAAACTGTCACATATAACGAATTAACACCATGGAAACTGACATGATCAGGTCAAGTGATACAAGTGGAATCTATTTAAACAAATTGGGCTTGACATTCTACCTCAGTTATGCTGGCACATTTGATAACTTGTGACATTGAATCATAAATGGTTTTCTTAAATCTGTTATTCATATTTATTTGTTTATGTAATTAATATTTTGTTGATTTTCAGGATGCTGGAATAGGAACAAGTATAGACTCTTTTTATGAGTATCTCCTAAAGGTGATCTTCGCTTAGATCCATAACACATATAACTGCTTTGCTAGGGTGAAATCAATGGTATATCCATAAGGCCTTGTCATTAGTTCTATCCACAAGCATCCTTTATACCTTTTTCACATAAATACTAAGAAAATTTATTATTCATCCTTTTACTGAAGTTCAGATTGCTTTTGAAAGTTAGATGTCAACTTAGTTCTTGCTGCTAAAGTGTTTTAGATGATGATGACAAATTTTTGAATTTAATATGTATCGGTAATCTACAGAATGGATAAATTTTTTGAATTGGGCTTGCATTTCACTCAAATGTTTAGCAAATAGTTTCATATCTTCTGTTCCCTGGTTTTGCATCTTGTTATATCACTTTTCTCTTCCTTTAGTGATTTAATTGTTCTCTGACTGACTTCAGGCATACTTGCTGTTTGGGGATGAAGAGTACCTATTCATCTTTCAAGAAGCTTACAGGGCTGCAATGCACTATCTTTACAATGACCCTTGGTAAATAATGTGGATAGTAATGCATGCATATCTAGAAATTTTTTTTTTTCTAGTCTTTGTTGATACTTATTTTGAATCTCAGTTTTACCTGAAGTCTCTTAATTAGGTTTTTGATGTTATCAAACCTTTATAGGTATGTGGAGGTAAACATGAATTCTGCTGCACTTGTCTGGCCATTATTTAACAGTCTGCAGGCATTTTGGCCTGGCCTTCAGGTAAATTGATTTGTGTTCCATTTGCATCTAAGTTGCAGGAACTGGGTAGAAATTATTTTGAGTAGGAGTAAGCAAATTCATTATGTTATCTTTGGAAGGTTCTAGCTGGAGATACTGAGCCAGCAGTTCGTACACATGCTGCCTTCTTTAGTGTTTGGAGACGATATGGCTTCACTCCTGAGGGTTTCAATCTAGCGACACTTAGTGTTCAGGTATGTGAATAGCTGCAATACCAGCACCCTTTCATCAGGAAAATTTATTTGCTCAAAGACATATGCACTTTTGATTGTTGAACTAGTGCATTTAAAAACCAAATTTCGAAATAAGCCTTGAGTAAGGACACTTAAATTTGTGACTGCTTTTTGTGTGCTGCAGTGTGTCCTTGTAAAGTGAAACAATTTTGGTTTAGCAAATGCATGTAATTTTTTTCTTCAATGAAGACTTCGAGATTGGTTTAGTAACTTCCGTTTAAAAGTTACCTAAAAAATGAGGCAAGATCCTTCAAAGTGTTAAGATCGAACTGATCCTTCACAAAGTTTAAGAGGTAAAAGAAAATAAGTTATTTAGTAATAAGAGCCACAGATCTTTCTCCTTACCAAATGGGCAGGTGGTGAAATTGAAAACAACTAGTTCATATGACACTAGACAAGGATGTTATGGGATGTAGAGAATTGCAATTACAGATAAAAAGGCAACACACACTTATGCAATTAACAGATGCAACTTGGTTTTTTTCGAATTCCAAGCTGAAAAGATTTCTGTTGCTCAATTTGTGTTTTATTGTTCAGCCTTCCTTTTTTCTTTTCTTGTTCAAGTTTTGGGGTGGGGATGAGGAGGTGAAAAGGGGTAAATTTGTGGTTAGTTTTATAATATTTTTTTTTGAAATGTTTTTGCTTTAGGTGGCACATCCTCTTAATAGTTAGCATTAAATTTTGTCAACAAATCCCACCTAACAAATAGTGAATTTCAATTAATGATATTTGGTCACAGCGAGGTCAGAAAAGCTATCCCCTTAGGCCAGAACTAATTGAGAGCACATATTGGCTGTACAAAGCTACACGAGATCCCAGGTTTGTTCTTATCTTTGATTGGATTTGGTTTTTCCTTCTTCTTGCATTGGTAGCATGTACTTCAAGAAAAGCCACACTTCTGCTGAAGCTGTAGAAGGTGTTCCTTCTTGTTCAATGACTGTATCACGTGAATGAGAATGCTTAACTTGGGAACGGTTAGGTTTTCTTGTAAGGTCTTTCCTTGCTTAACATTGAAGATTAAGTACTCTCTCTCTCTCTCTCTCTCTCTCTCACACACACACACACACATCAATGTTAGCTCTTGTTGGTAGTTCTTTCACTTTTATCCATTGTTTCTGTCCCCTCCCATATCTGGGATTGATCATGCTCTGTATGTCCATATAGTATGAATAAATCTGATCTAACTGTGGTGTTAACATGGACAATGAGTTTGTTGCATATGTAATAAATTGGATGGATGTCTGCAACCTTAAGGCCTGATGCTGGGCATAAATTGCTTGTTTCCCAATCATACTCAAGGTTTCAGCAAGATGAGGAACAAGTGGGGCATGGGAGACCCATTTTCCAGTTTTAGTATTCCACAACTTTTTTTAAAATTTCTTCAAAGAATGAAATGTCGTTGAAAATCATTTGTAGATATCTTAATGCTGGAAGGGACATGCTAGCTAGCCTACAATATGGCGCTCGATGCACTTGTGGATATTGCCATATATCAGATGTTGAATTCCACGCGCAGGAAGATCATATGGAAAGCTTTTTCTTGGCAGAGACAGTAAATTTCTCTTGATAATTGATTTTTAATTAGTAGTATGCATACAGACATTTATCATATTCATCCATGTTACACACACACACAGAGAGGAATTGTAGTATGCTTACACAATACATGCATATGGCCAATCTATTTGGCTGTGTATCTCTCTCTTTTTTATGTTTGTATCTCTCACTCTTATTTAATATTGCACCATTCATTCAGGTAAAATATTTGTGGCTGCTTTTTGATTTGGCTGCTGGTCCAGATAACCTTGTTGAGAAGGGTCCATACAAGTATGTTTCCTGAACACCCGAAAAATGTTTCCATTTTAATCAGTTTGACTTACAGATACAACATCACACATGGAGAAGGACATATTGTCATCAATGGCCAAATCCTATCTTCCAATTACTGAACATGAAAATCATATTGGAATTTTTCACTCCTAGTCAATATTTTCTAGTTCCTTCCTTGCAACCAGGAGTCTGTTGTTGTTTCTTTGATTGTCTGCAGCAAGCATAACTCAAATTCAACTACAGGTACATTTTCAGCACTGAAGGCCACTTATTGCCTATGACTCCACAAATATCTCTAGTATGGGAACATTGTTTATATTTTGGAGCATACTGTAGAAGCAGCGACATGAGACTGGAAACCAACGTTTCAGTTATTGCTAAAGACCCAGGGGAAACTAATCGCAGCTGGTCCTACTCGTGTCCTGGTCCGACTTGTTCTTTGTCACGCTTCATTCCTCAAAGCTCGCCGTCTATATCAGGATTGGTTAAGGTCAGGCTTGGATTTACATAAATTCCTTGGTGTCAAAACTATCTGTGTTCATTTTTTCTTGTTGCCATTGTTTCATTTTTATTTAAACAATTTTCTTTACTCTTAACAGAATGAAATTTTCTTGTTGCCATTGTTTCATTTGTATTTAAACAAATTTCTTTACTCTTAACAGAATGGAAAACCTTTATCAAAATTTCCATTCGATTTACTTTTTTCATTATGGTTTGTTGAAGATATAAGAAAAGAGACTGTTATAGATGTGATTTAATGACAACCACCAATCTTTTTTCAAATTTTATTTTCTGGTTTCCTAAAACACCTGATCTGTGTTCTGTTTCCCTTTCTACTTTTAGAAACATAATAAGTACTTGATGTGGTGGTTTCTTCTAATGTAATCCATAAAGCAATATTTCAAAATCTTGTCAACTGAACGTGATATCAATGGAGAAATTATATGGCTTAGCAGTTACTGGATGCAAAAGATCTACGGATTTTTACTGCTAGCAGTTAGCAAACAGGTTTAATTTCAACCATTTATCTTCCACAAATTTGCAACTCTTACAAAGACTTGCTAATGTCTCTTCAGTCTGATAAATATAAGATAGGTTTTGGATCGAATAAGTGTAATATTTATTACTTGAGATCTTTCCAAACATTTGGTTGTATCCTATTTCAACTTTTATTTCACTGCCAACATTAATGTTTATTTGGTAATATGTCTATTTAAATGGAGTTATTACACCACTTGCATTTTGTGGGAGTTGTAAAAGGTACAAGTCTCATGATTAATAAGCTGCAGATGATAAATCTGACAAGGCACATGGAAATGCTTCTTATTATGTATCTATGCTGAGACAGTATTGGATGTGTATTAGGGATTCTGTCCAGGTCTAACACAAGGGCAAAGGTTGGGCATACAATTTGTAGCTTCAGCAGATCAAAATCTTCGAGACGAGCCTCCAACACAAAGACCGGCTAATGTGGTTCAGAGCCATTCAGTTGAATTGATACCTAACCATAGTGCTGAACCCTCCACCCCAGTACAAAGTGACCAAGTTGATCATGACAAAGATCAGAAATCAAGTGGCCAAGGATCTGAAGTTGCCCAAGAAGCTGCCCAAGAAGAGGAAACAACAGGCGAAGTTGATAGAACTATTTGAAGGAAATTAAGAGGGTTGAACTTGATCTCAGAGTCATCGTGAACACAAATTTTCTACTGCCATCTCTTTTCTTCCACTGAAGGAGAGTTTAAACAGGGACGAATTGGGGTTCAAGCTTCATCAAGAAGGCTGGAGTTCTGTTTGTGTGGACCTGCTGTGGTTCTTCAACTGGAGTTCAAAGCTACTCGGCAATTTTGGACTTCAGCTCGATAGAAAAACAAATAGGAGAAACAGTTACACACGAATTCAGGGGGAGGCATGGATTTCCAACACCTATTTGCTTATAGAACTTTAGTTTACCACATTTGAGTAAAATATAGAAGGATTCTCAAGACTTATGAGGAGATCTGACTGCTAGAAGTTTGAGGAAACAATCTATGTGGACAGATCAATGGTTAGGGCGCGAAATTAACACCATCTTGCCCTTTTCCTTTTAACTAATGCTGAGGATCCAAAAATAGCACAATCTTTTTACCTTTAACTTTCGGAGAAACATACATGTACAATCAAATATTTGGGAGGAAATCTGATGTGAAATGGGCGCATTGCCTTGAGCAAGGTTCATCAACTGCACACATTGTATTCTTGTAATTTTTTTGATGGAAAGGTGTTGAAGTTTTGCAATGTCTCGTGAGATACTTAACGCTACTGCAGTATTACATGATACAGTCACCAGTCATGATATTGTAATCTTTCCAGTCTCTCAGCACGTTCACGGATTTTGATAATTGCAGAATTGAAAATTTTTGTGATTTTATATGGCTCATTGACACACACTATGGCACCAGTTGAAGAATTTCCATTTCATTTTTGGAAGACCATGCATTGATTGATAGAAGAAGAGTCTGCAGTATCCAATAGCTAAACAAGATATGTGATTTTGGCTATACCTCATTCTCTATCCAATTTACCAAATAATTGTTAATAAGATGGATGGAGTATTCTTCTCGTTTGTTTACAGAGCATGGACCAAAATTTCCTGTATATCATTGTTGCATGCCAATGACCCCTATATTTGTCAGTGCTTTTTCCAATTACTAATAGTTCTAATTGCCTTGCGTTAAAATGAAATGTTTATCGACAGATATTTAAATAATCTGCGAACTATTCTACTATTGAGGTTACCAATATGGACGGATAAAATTGAAATTTTTGTCGATAGATATTTAAATAACCTATGAACTATCCTAGCCTTGACGTTACAAATATAGCCCAATTATAGCATCTTCCTCTTAACCTTTCCCTTCTGATAGAAGTAAATAAATGAAATATGGGTATTATGCAACTAAACATGCATGAACATTAATTTATTAGTGGGAGTAAATTGATGAACCAACTCGAGCCAACTGTAGTCGGGCTTAGCCCATTCAAATTGGGTCTTAAGTTGGGTGTAGTTGGGCAAGACGAACTCAGCCCACATTTCACAAATGTCCCATGGGTCGAGTTCCAGGCCGTTTGGCCCTCGTACGTTAATACTGTATTCCCATTTCATTCACTTTTAAATGTTAGAGATCTTGGGCTTATGGCCCAATTTTAAATTATACGATGGTACACTAAAGCCCAAAGAAAACATATTTCTCTCCCATTAAGAAAAATAAATTAGTTACATGATCGTTGGGATTTCTTTGGCGCCATAAAATATGAAATTTAAAAAAAGAATTACACAATCACATATAGTTTTCTCGGCAAATTTAAAACCCACAAAGCTGGAAGAAAGCCCTTATAATCCATCAATTAATTAGTCAAATCTCATTTCAGAAACCTGATTTTTAGACCTTATTCATGATGAAATTTTCATCCCTTAAGACTTTAGATTGGTGCACCTCTATGCTCTCAACTTGTTCGATGAAATTCCCGAACGAATGGCTAATGATGGTTTGGCACTCTTTTTCCGTATGTTTAGTGAACTTTGTGAATTAAACTGTTGGGCAGTAGAAAAAGGGTTGAGAGATGGTGAGAGGACTTGTGGAATTGCACTGAAATATCCATTTCGGAGTGGTTTGCTACTGAAATATGGAAAGATGTTCTTTTGAGGATGAAATAAATTGCTACCTTGACGACTGTTATCTATTTATTGGGTCATATGCCTGTGAATGATTATCCAATTTCTTCCTGTACTATGATTCTTGGATATGTGAAAAATAGGCTGCTTTTAGGAGGTTGTTATTCAATGTGATGAATGTTTTATATTGGCCAATCAAAGAACTTTTCTCTGTATTAATGATTCTTGCATTTCGTGACTCTGGATTTCTCTGAGGAGCAATATCTTCAAACAACACATAAATGGGTAAACAAAAAATTACAGCAACTTTGTTGAGTTTTTAAGTGGCTGCAATTTAGGATTTTAACTATGTAAGAAGAATTTCGGGTGTTGAAATTTTTTTTTTTTTTTTTTAAAGTCAGTATGAATGGATAATTGATCACCAAGGACATGCATGGTCCAGGAAAAGTCATATATCTTAAGGCGATATGGACCAGGCTTACGCAGTCATGTGCTGTGTTTTGGTTCAGGAATGTGACGTTGGCTATGATTTTACATGGTTGAATTTCAGCAGCCGAAGAAATTAAGGTTCAACCACAGAGCTCTGGTTGATTAACACCCTTGATACAATATTTATGCTGCTGCTGGAAGGTTATCTGATTTTTCTAAAATAAGAACAATTTTGCATAATGGCACTAGAGAGAAAAACTTTTGGTTCTATTATGAATGTTGATTTGATTAGGCACTTTAATGCATATATTCAGAATTGAATCGGTATTACATATGCATGCAAACTTTATGTACCTGATCGTAAATCTGCTACCGGAGGAATTGAAGCTTTCAATTCTTTAAGTCACTTCTAAACATGCACTTTGTGCTCTTCTCATTGTCTTTTATGAAGATTTAGAAACGAATGGCAAATCTTTGTCAAACAGAATTGTTGGCACTATCCAACTGTGTGGCTAAATACTGTAGCCTGATCATCATTAATCTTATAATAAGTGCTCTTGTAATTTACACACGATACAGTACATAGTTGATGAGTTTATTGATTGCGTAATTGTATTTAATAATGAATGCCTGTTTGTGTAATGTTTAGGTGGTGAACTTCAAACATCAAAGTTCAAGCCATTGAAGGAAAGGAGGAGAATCTGGAAACTTTCTTCTAAGGTTGGCCTTTAAATTTGAAATTTAATACTTGTCAATATCGACATAGACATTTGCATGTTCGATGTTTTTTCGATATATTGAATCTTCAACCTTCTGGTTAAGTACGCTATCGTGCTATGTCAATGTGTTTATCTATGTTTTGCTTGATTTAGGCCGCATCTGTTTGGTAGAAGGAATGGAGTCTTTTGATGCATATAGGTTTGGCTGTTTATGAACTCAGATTTGCATAGTGTAATGATTTTCCTGAAATGGTATGTGGCTATTGTTTGTAACTTTCCCTGGTATTTGTGTCAATACCAGTCTTCAATATCTAATGTGCAATTTAATGCTTTCTGGTCAAGTACAAAGAAAATTTCTTCGTGCTCTTTACCATTTGTTCCTCTCCTTATTGTCAAAGTCTGTTCATTACTACTTTCTTTTACACATAAAAATTTCTTAGTGCAAGAAGCATGTTCTGAAGATCACTGCTGAAACTGTGGCGATCTATTAGGATATTCCCATGGACATGATCTATATCCTTCATCTGAATATATCTGTTAACAAATGTGGTCTGAACCTGTTCATTTAACTTGTCCAACAGTTTGCTCATGAATTAATGGACCTTAATTGCACGGTGATCTAATCGATCTAGGAAAGCTGAGGGGGAACTATTACACCCGTGGGTTCAAGGTATAGAGGAAAGCTGAATGATAATTCTGTGGATTGAGACCGAGGAGAGAATTTCTGCATCGTAATTATAGTAGTCTGTATTACTATTGCAATGTTTGCCATTATCTGGACAAAGAGTATATCGTCCAATGAAATTCAATGAACCTGCAGCATATTACATCAAACTCAATATCTATGTACATGACATCCAATAGGATAATATATTGAACTTGTTTTACCTTTTTCAATAAAATTATTCATGTACACTTGCTTTGTAGCACAGGGCTCTAAAATGGTCATTTTTATGGTTTAATATATGTCAAAGTACAAAATTCACAAAGCACAAAAAATTTCTCCAGCACCCGATAAGATTCTGAAGGGAAAGATCAATTTGATAATGTTGCCTGCTATCCAACTAGCTAACATAATAGTGAGGAATGACTTGGTAAACAAATCCAAGTTTTCAAATACAAACAGTTGAGGTTTCAATTAATAAAAGAACTACAACACAAATATATTTAATCACATCTATGTACAGATGGAATCTTCCTGTCCATATGTGGAAGAAAGGAATTTTACAATAAGGATATCTTCGTAACCGCTGAGCTTGTATCTAATGGCATAAGATCTCTCCCTTTCCCTATGGAAAAATAAAGGAAAATGGAAGTTTTGATTAACTTGGAGTCTTGTGGGACAGTAGTTATTTGCAGTGATGTGAGTCCTGTACCATCTTTCTGGCCTTAGCTGCCTAAGTCTGACTGTTGACCATTGCTTAACTGAATCTGGAATGTGAATTTTCTGTAATTTGTCAGTCACATCACATATGCAATGTTGGAATTCTCTTGTGAAAAGTAACAGCCAAAACAATGATTCAACATAAACTTAGGATCCGTGTGGTCTTGTACAAGAGAATACTTTTACTATCTATCTCAGTTTTTTTGCTGCATATCTCTTTAATGTACTTGGTCCTAAAATCAAGTTTGAAGGTATTTATAAGAAAATACAGATCTTGAACGGACAAGAACTATAGAATCCAATGACCTGGCTACGTATTTAATATTATTTTTACTGTATGTTTTCTTCAAACCATACATAATAGGATTTTCTGCAAAAAAATTGTCTTCAAACTGCACACATTGCATATCTAATCTTGCAATTGTTAGAATGAAGGTTTCTGGTCAACGGGTATATAAAATAAGGAGAGTGGCGAGCTTTGAGCCTCCACTGAATGGTTAGGTACTTCCTGTGTGTTTATTGTATTAGTTTGTTGGCGCTTAGTAGGCCACTTATTCCCATTGTTAATATTTAGTTATTTTCTTGTAGAATAAAGAACTTTGAGGCTTCGCAGTTTTTGGACGGGTTCCATGGAAGACCACATGTCGAGGGAGTTCATTGAATGCAAAAGCTAGTTCATAAGCATGGCAACTTGCTGTTGAAAGATTACTTCTGATTATGAGAAACCATAACAAAAGAAGAATATCTTAGTGCAAGTTGGAGGATAATAGGATATCTATACCTTAATTGTGTACAATTAGAGGCCAAGTGAAAATATTAAAATAGGAATTACAGAATTAGATCAAAACTTGAGGAAACAAATCCTATAATCTGACAACAAGTGAATGATGTACAAAAGAAAACTTTAAAATCTGTAATTTATTTTTAAATTGAGTAAAAATGAGCAAAATTTGGGTTTCGAGGAGTATATGTTCCTTTACACATTTGCTTTGAATTTGAAAGCAAATATCATATATATGATTTGTCTGATGGATTATTACAAGCAAAACACAAACGTTACAAGATCTGAAACCACCATGGTTCTTCTGTAACTTAAGAAACCTGTAGTTGCTATGGTCATTTCTTCTGTTACTGCCTATTCATAGTCCCAAAAAAAAAAAAAAAACTGTTGTTGATACGAGAGGTTGTTAAATCAAAATTTTTCTTCGAGAACTCAAGCTGTTAAATCCTCTACCCCTGAGAGGTATCTTCCCTTCTATTTGTTGTAGGCTTTTGGGCAGCAGCTTTTACAGTTTTCATGCCCCACAACCCAGGCCTCTGGCTTCTGATCCTTTCAAGATCCTCAATTTCTTGCAGGATGACATAAACATTCTGCAAAAATGATAGATAATTCAATGATTACACAGGTTTACACAGATACAGAGAGAGAGAGAGAGAGAGAGAGAGAGAGAGAGAGAGAGAGAGAGAGAGAACTTACTCCCAGGGAACATCTCCAACTAGCATCAAGTCACCATCTTTATCTTCATATGCAGGTGCATATTCTGATCCTTTGTAACCTTCCCTCTCATAGTATTCACCTATTGTGAGTTTGAACATATTCTCCAAAGCTTTGAGGAGTTCTGGATACCCATTGTAAACTTTCAGATCAATCTTTCTAAGATAAGGTGCTCCGTCCATGCTCACTTTCACATAAAATCCAGTTTCAGCTTCGGTCTTCTTTTGCTGGAAACTGTTCTTCCTGTAAGACCTGACTGGTGGCCACCCCACTATCTGTGCCCTGCCACAACACAATCAACATAAAAATAAGCTGATTGCATATGCATTTTTACATAGATATTAGGACTAATGAAAGATATCTCTTAGCTACTTGTTGATTTAACTTACTTGGCAGCAGGTGCAGCTTCACTATCAACATATTTAGCATCAAGATCGCACTTTTTTGCACTGTCTTCTGCTAAATCAGGTAAGCTTCTCTTGTTATTCTTAGTACATGATGTTGTTTCTTTCTCAGACTCATCGGTGCCAGGCAGCCCTAACCTAAGCTCAGTTGCCTTGAGATTCAGGTCATTTTCATGAGCCACAAGAGCTTCCATTCTTCCAAGAATCTCAAGTTCTCTTACACTTCCACCTGTACGACCAAACCAAAGATGCTAAAGCCCAGTTCTTGAACCTTGAACTGATAGATCAAAGCCAAAACTGTCCTCCAACTTCTTCAAGATTTGTATCTAGAGGGTTGTTTTCAAACAAGGAAAGAGAAATGTTAGAGAAATTGTTAAGTTTGTAACAAAGAAAGGTGTTTTATAGGTCTGATATTTGTGAAGTAATAATACTATAAAATAAGTGTCAAATGTATTAAGATGCTTATTATAGAAAATGTGCATGATTTTCGGACAAAGCCAAGCTAAGCTGTCGGTAGCATTAGCAGCACCTTTGATGCAAGTGCTCCGACATTTAGGGGACAAGAGTTGGACAAGCACAACCGCCCAAATGGACGACTTTTGAGAACACAATGGGTACGGTCAAGATGCGTTTTAGGGGGATGTGGGAGTAAAATCAGGATCGTTGGATTGAAGATCAGGGAGAGAATGGAGGAACCTCCCATGTGAATGAAAGGGGTCCATATGGGTGCTGGGTACGCACATAGCATGGACATGTGAGAATTAACTCAGTTTACTTAATTTAAACATTGGGATAATTTTATGGTTAATTGCTTTGTAAATTATACTGATCACAATTAGTATTTGCAGTGTTTATTGGGTCATAGACTCTAATCCATCTTAATTTATTTCTTTATTTATTTCTTGTGATCCCTTTTTTCATCGATTTTTCTTCACCTAGCTACGTGGGTGAAGGAAGACTACATGTATTTGCTAAGAAATTTGTCTGTTCATTTAATTCACCTAGAGAAACTATTTCTTTTTTGTTCCTTTGGCAAGCAGAAGGGATAACTTGAAGTTATTAATTTAAAAAGTTTTTGGTCTCGGTCCTGACATTCTCTCTCTCACTTATGGAACTTCAAAGTTTTGTTTAATTTTGAATCTTGGACAAAGTCATACAGAAAACCATGTAGTATTTTATGGAACTTTCTTAGTTCAGTTTAGTTTTGAAATCTTGGACAAAGTCATACAGAAAACCATGTAACATTTAAATTTAGAAGTAGTTTACAATTTGGCATAGCAAAAAGGTTTCACGTGCCTTTAATTTTTTGAGCATAGTCTATGATGAGATGTTTTTGTGATCATGAGTTAAGAGAATTCTTAACGTTGCTAAATTATCACCACTTAAGATAAATTAAAACTAATAGAACTAGATCACGGGAAAAAACCCTAATGAACATTTTCAAAATTTTACAATATCGTAATGATAAGAATATCCTACATCCGTTCAGCATATTTGGATTTTTATTTTTATTTTTTTAATCACTTGAACGTTATTTGTGAACATTTTCTAGTTACAATAGAATGTTAAAATCTACCTATTTGAAAATCTAGTTTTGAACGTGAGGAACAATACACATGATGCTCTTTATCTTGCACCAAAAAGGGTCTCCTCAAATTCGGCAACTGAAGAGTTAGGCAAATCAATTTCTTTGCCAACACTTCTCGTCATTCCTACGGTATTGAATCTTCCTTCTTGTTACCAAGCAATGCATCAAACTCCCACCCCACTAAGCCTACATACACGAATAAGGTAGAAGAGTCATGTTCAGAAAGGTCAACAAAAACCCACTTTAACCGAAAATGTTTCAATAATTCCAGTTGAGTCCTTCAGAATTTGTAATTGTGTCCTTTCTGGCTTCAAAAATCAATATATTCAATTTGGTGCTTCAATGTGTAAGATTGTAAATCTTGAGGCCTTCTTTTGTTCAATCTTATGCCACAAATCAATTAAAGAAGTAATGGGAACGAATAGAAGAGTCAAGCGATTAAAGTTTCATAATTTAACCCCAAAGGTCGGGATTTGGATCCCATCAATATTATTTTCTCTCCCTCATTGTAATAATAGTATAGGTTGATAAAAAAAATTAAAGCAGTAATTAGTGTTAATGTGAGAGTTTGAATTTAAAGTTGAAATTTTCTATCAAGCATATATTCCACAAATATCAAATTCAAGACAAATATGAGTTATTACTTAAACTATTCTCTAATAGTATATGATAAAGTTACAAACAAGTTATTAGAAGGATGACTTTAAACAAAAGAATAAAATCTTCTTGTCGATTGGAAAATCTTCTTTTTTTACGTTTAAGGAAGCAAATACAGTAAAAATCAGAACTGAGGCGATTAGAAATTAAGTAATCACAAACAAAAGTACTTGCAAGGAAAGTCCCACCTTGTTTGTTTGTCTGAATCATTTCAAACCCACGAGATTCTCATTCTATGAAGTGTGTTGTGCTAATTTTCATCAGCATTTAGGGTACAGTCCATTTAGCCGCGTACGTGTGCAATTATATTCTCAGGAAAGTGCCCAGTAATTCCGAATGGTTTTCTCACTTTTGTACTTAGTCAAAAAGAAAAAAGCAAAAAACTTGTTCAAAACTTAATCAATTATCCTTAGACTAGTGTTTTCCAGACCGGTTCAAATAGTTACCGCAAACCAACCATGCCTCTGGTCTGGTCTTGTATACAAAAAATCTAATTGAACCATGGACCTGATCGATCAGACCAATTAGACCATTGAACCATGGACCTGATCGATCAGACCAATTAGACCATTGAACCAGTCCCTCCTCCAGTTTAGTGATTGGTCCAACTATGAAAATACTCCCTTACACAATAATTCCATTTTGGGTTTGAACGTATAAAATGTTTGAGCAATATAATGTCAAAAACTCGATTTATTTGTGAAATTATCGAGATGCTAATTCAAGATAAACGATAAGTGAAATTCGAAAAAACTTGCACAAAACAAAAAGGACCTATGTTTAAGTTGTTATATAACTTACAAGCTTCACTTCAAATTGTGCAAGGCAAATATCTTTTAATAAACGTTGTAATTAATGAGAATTAATTAAAAAAAGAGGACTTTTCTATTGTTCGTGTCAAAGAATATAATTAAAACATACTAGTTAATAACCGACCAATAATAGGGGGAGAATGGACAGAACAGTAACATTAAACATTATGAAAAATTAGAGATTTATCCTTATATTTCATCTAACCAGTTTAACTTTATGCATCCTGTTTCAGATGGGATTCTTAAAAAATGTTCATGTACATCAACTTATTAAGAAGGAATATGTTGAATTTTGTTAAGAAGAACTATTCAGCATTTTTCGGTGTCAGGATATATAAAAAGAAGATGCCGTTCTCTGTCCCCTGTATTGAAGAACACTTCGCTTTATTTTAAGCCCCAGTTTCCCTACTTTTTCTTCTCAATTAGTCAAAATCTTACATCATTATTCGATTGGAAATGATTGCTGGCATTAAAAGACCTTCAGCAATTTGATTCAAAAGAAATGTCGGTGAAAGAAGTATTACAGATTTGTTTAATTTCTCAGATACTTCAATAGATCAACTGTAAATTAGCCAATGTAGAAGTATGAAACTTCGTAGCACAAATGTTCTTAAGATTCCTAATGCTAGAATACGATACGAAAGCGTGAGCGTGTAATCACTTAGTGGGTCGGTGGAAATATGAATATATTTTGCTTTATGAATGTTTTTAATCTCAAGCTTACTATGTTACTTACTTTAATTGGCAATGGCTTAGGTTATAAATCATGATTGCCTTAGGACATTAGTACACCATTGTCAAGGTTATTAAGTTGCAATTGATCGTTTAATCAATCTAAGCCTTATTAAACTGTACAAAGGTGGTTTAACAATGGTAAAATATTTGCTTGCATAACTTATATGGTTATATTCCTGGTTATTAATAACATGTAAGATATTTTTATGTAAAGGATCAATTTAAATTACACGGCTAATTACTTTTTTATAAGAGAGTATATAAGTAATTATTCATATTCGTACAATGTATACTTTTAATGAGAAAAGAAGAGACCAACATAAGAGTGGCTCTTTCCTTGAGAATACACTTTGGAAATTTAAAGTTTGATGAAGATTCACTAGAAAATAATTGCAATTCACCACATTATGAATATGGTTCTAATACGAATCCTTAACAAAAGAAAGATAAGAAGAACACCATCCACCCCTTCAATGTGTTTTTACCCATTCTCCTTCTTTTTTTTTTCTGTTTTGAGTGGGAGATTCTTTCTTCTCTTAAAAATTAAAGTAATTCGATCAATTTACCAGGAATAATGATGTCAAATATTGTGATACTTGTCCCACATTAAAAAAGTTAAGTAACATAAATCAATGTATAAGTTGAATTTAAGCATTCAATTCTAACTTGGACATCTATTTTGGGCTAGCGATGATAGAGTACAAATAGTTAAACTTGGTTGCTGAAACTTTAGTTGTATGCTAGGCTTGCGGACTCGGGACGTGACAAAATAGTATCAAAGTGAACATAGTATCAAAGCACTACAATGTACAAGGAAATGAAAGAGCTGAGTGTTGTATAGGGCTAAGTGTCATATCAACTTAAGGACCGGAGCCAACTTTAGATCGTGACAGAATAGTATCAAAGCAAACCTCATGTAGTCTCTGCACAGGGTGAGACTAGGCCAATGGTATTAGGTTGCGACTATGCAAAGAAGTGGAGTACTGTATCAACTTAAGGACCGAAGCCCTGTGGACTCGAGGCGTGACAGAGTAGTACAAAGCAAACCTTGTATGGCCTGTGCATGGGTTAAGACTGGGTCAGTGGTATTAAGCTGCGGCTATGCAAGGAAGTGGAGGAACTAAGTGCACTAAGTGAAACTGGGCCAGTGGTATTAGGCTACGACTATGCAAGGACGTGAATGAGTTAAGTGCTGTACGGGATTAAGTACTATATCAACTTAAGGACAGGATCCACCTTTAGAGCCCATATGAGTCACTTCTAGAGTCCAACACAATTAAGTGGACAGTTCGGATCATAATATGTATTGAATTGGGCTTTGTGAGGACCCAAAGCCTAAATATGAGAGGTGAATGTGATATTCCGTCCCATATCGAAAAAATTATAATATGAACTAATGTATAAGTCTAAGCACTAAATTTCAATTTAAGATATTCATTTAGGGCTAGCAAGGACGAAGCCCAAATAGTTAGATTTGGTTGCTAAGACTATAGTAGTGCATTAGACCTATGGACTCAGGAATGGAGTCCAAATAGTTAGACTTGGCTGTTGAGACTCCAATCACGCGCTAGGCGTATGAGCCCGGGACATGACAAATATAGACTATAAAAGCTATGTGAAACATATACATTAAGTTTATGCAAGTTATCTTTTCAGTTAAAGGTGGATTTTGAGGTTGGTTAATTTCATATCAAATCATCAAAAGTTAAAGAAAAAGAAAGATGAAATACATATCCCTTTTGAGCTAATAAAATCTATAACAAACATTCTTCTTATTTCTTGAAATTTAGATATTAATTTGTCGGCATTGTAAGCTTCCAATATCAAACAACTTTTTTTGGTAAGAGAGATCGACTTCTTCTGTTGTCCAAGCCAAGGTTTCGATTGCTTTGTTTTTGTCATAATTGCTGAAAGAGCATACCAAGGGACAGCTACACTCATCAAGACTGCTGCAAAATTAGCTAGAAAACTCTGGAGTATGAGAGTGAAATATAACCGAGTGTAGCACCATAGCATGCAATGAAAGCTGTATGCTAATTATTCTTCACCCACATGTTGTACCTGAATTCAAAATTAGGATTTTTCATGGGTTTGAACAACATCATATATTGTGATTCAAAACAAACCAACTAGGTTTTGTATCCTTCTGTTCAATATATTTGTGTCCACAAAATTTTTCTTGGTTAGGATATGACAAATGACTCATCAAAGGAGTCCTACATTAACCAGCTGGTGAAGTTGCCTTCTTGACTAGCCAAGATTTGACCAACCCTACATAAACTGATTTTTATTGGAATTTTTCGTTGATAATATATATTAATATTCTGATTATATATGTTGTATAAAATGTGTATAAATTAAACAGCTAATTACACTTTGCCTCCCTGAAAGTGAGAGTAATAAACACTTTGCCCCCCTGAATATAAAAAAATATGTACTTTGCGCCAAAGACTTTTGGTTAAATTTTTTTTTTATACTTCAATTTGTATAAATTATTAAAGGTCTAAATTGCCCTTATAATTGCATGTCTATTGACAAATATACCCATAGGCATTAAAACTTATTTTTTTTAATTTTATCCCATGCATGTCTATCATGCTCGTAGAATAAAAGTTTCTATATATAATTTTAAGAAATAAATATTTTGAAAAAATTTGTCCATGGTTTTTAACTAACCATATCAGATACATTAAAAATTTTGTCGTATGATATTTCACGAATAATATTTCAATTTGTGACAAAATTTTAAAATTTGCACAATTGCAATGACATATCTTTCACGTTATATTGAAAATATTAAAGCTTGATATCTAAATTTTTATATATTTATATATATAACCATTAAGATGATAGAATTTGAATTAATTTAATATGTTTAATATAGGAAAAATTTCACATACCTCCCCTGAGATTTGCCAAAATTTCACCTACCTCCCCTCAAGTTTAAAAAATTACATATATACTCCTTATGTTTATATTTTTAATAACCAAAAAAATCAGTTTTAATAATATAAACTAAAAATGTCACTCAAGTATTCTAAAATACCCTTAATTGCTTTTAAAAATAACAAATAAGTTTAAAAAAAAAGACCCTAAACTTTAAGTTTTTGGACCTTCTAACAAGGCCTCTCAAGTTATTCACTCATTTTTTTTGTTATTAAATTGGTCATCTCTTTCTTACTAATATATTTATTTATAAGATTTTGACAGATAAAATTATTTATTTAGATTAGTTAGATAATTAGATTTTGAAAAATAAAATTTGATGGAGATTGAAAATTTGGTATAACAGTATTAGTACTTTGATATTTTTATGGACTAAATAATTCATTTTTTAAGGTTTATTATTTTTTAAAGCAATTGAGAGTATTTTAGGGTATTTGGTTGGTGTTTTTGGATTACATTATCAAAAATCTTGTTATTAAAAATATAAACACAGGTGTGTAAGTATAATTTAAAAAACCTGAGAGAAGGTAGATGCAGTTATGACAAACCTCAGGGAAGGAATGTGAAATTATCCCTTTAATATATTATATTACCTTAGTATTAATTTTAACTCTTTTCTTTGTATATGAGATATTATATTATATTTAATATATTATGCTACATTAACATAAATTTTAACTCTTTCTTTGTTTACATTACGTTTAATATATTATGCACATTAATATCAATTTTAACTCTTTGTTTGTGTATTATATATCACATTAATTAAAATTCTATCATTTTAGTGGTCTTATATATGTGCATGTATAAAAATTTGGATATAAAGCTTTAATATTTTGAATATAACGCGAAACGTCATTGCCATTATGTAAATTTTAACATTTTTTCACAAATTGAAATATTATACATAAAGAATTATATGACAAACCTTTTATAATATGGTTAGTTAGAAAGCATGTACAAATTCTTTCAAAATATTTACTTTTTAAAATTATATATATAAACTTTTATTCTATGTGCTTGATAGACATGCATAAGAGGATAAAATAGGAAAAAAGTAAGTTTTAATGCCTATGGGTATATTTGTCAATACACATGTAATTATATTTAGTTTTTTAATAAATGGAAGTTAATAAAAAAATTAATTAAAAGTCTTTGGTGCAAAGTGCATATTTTTTTTATTCAGGGAGGTAAAGTGTCTATTACCCCCACTTTCAGGGGGCAAAGTGTAATTAACCCTAAATTAAACAAAGTTAGAATTGACATGACTTGATCTTAGTCGTTGCTTTGAATATTGCTTTTTCGACTTATCCTTTTCTTTTATCCAAGTTTTGTCTGCTTCCTCGGATCTTAAGCTTGGTCCATTTCAAAATTCTCTTTAGAAATTGCTGACAAGAAATGATAATGAACATTTTTTTTCCTTACGCTGTACACAAAAGGTACCATGTTGGTTCATGTTACAAGAAATTGTGTGTTTCTCATTCTTGAAGCTAAAGGCACATGATATACATGATCTGGTACAGCTTGTTTCAAACTTTCATGAACAGCTAAAGCTAGCTCAGAACAAGGAATCTGAAGAATTTCAAGTTTGAGGGAAAAGGTTGGTCATTTTCTCTGCCAAATAGTACATAGGAAGACAAAATTTCCTCGTCAATTGCAAGCCTTCAAGGGCATTGTCTACAAAGTTGGTGTCACTCATGCAGGTTTTGCAGACCTTTTTAAAGAAGACATTGTTATGGGCTCAAACTCTTTTGCATTAGCAAATGAATGTGGTTGCCCCTTTTTGTATAGTAACTTTGATAACTGTCTACATAAACAAGAATTTAAACCTTAAAGTGATGTTCTGATGATATACCAAATTTGCCCTTTTGTGTTTTTTCTTTTTTGGGGGTCTTTTTTGGGGAGGTTATATATCTATACTGATTAAATGAATGAAAAATTTTGAATGTATAGGCACAATTAGGTTGGATTGGGAATTCTTACCTGTAGGAGTGTCCATAAGTCTAGACAAAGAAGCAAACATAAGTTAACCAGATAAGGAGTGGTATGTATGTTATGTATGTATATATTCAAATGGTCCCAAAGAGCATCAATACTCAAAAGAAACCAACTCATCAAACTTCAACTCCCAACATATATGAGCATAATAACAAAATAAGGCCTGTTGAAGGAGGGGGAAGGTCACTTTTTCGGGCATTAAATCCGTGGGCATTTCCTCTCAGAAAACCCTTATCATCTCTGGCAAATGGCCAGGACCACAACCTAGCTACTATATCCACAAAGGTTCCACCACATTTTGTTTTGTATATGCAGTCTTGATCACAATCTTCAGATATATTTGGACCAATTCGTGTGTTATCAATACAAATACACCCCACCAATTCATGCACCCACCCCCTCCCTTCAACCCCTCCACCATGTGCATATGAAACGTAGAGAGATCTCTTAGCGTGTGTTGTTCAAGTGAGTCCAATTGATCTAAAATACCCCACAACCACACCCCCTGACCCCTCCCAAGAAAGACTGATAATAAACCGACCGAAAAAATGAACTTGTTAAGGTGCCACATATTTTTTTTGGACATACAAGAAATGAACCCAAAAAAAAAAAAAAAAAAAAAAAGGTATGAGTGCATTTGTTTTATGTATTCAAGACAATGTGGACATATTATATGAGTTGTTGTTTTTTTATTTTTTTAACAAAAGGTGCATAGGGCAAAAGAAGAAAGCAGAAGTTAGAGGGCATTGTTGGGAACAAACATCTTAAAACAAGAAAAGAAGACCTTTATGACATATCATGTGAGTTGATTAATTGGCATTTCTAATTGTTAATGCCTAGTCTGCATAGCTTTGTAATCAAATGCAAGCATTAAAAATTTTCTGATAGTTAATTTAACTACAATTACAAAATTAATCCGCTTTGTTTTGGTTCTTGATTAATTAGTTTCAATGCCAATGACATTTTTTTAGAAGTTCTTTTATAAAAAAATATTATCATGATATTCTTTGGATGAGTGTGCTTGTGAGATATAAAGATAATTAAGGAACATTTCAAAGAATATGATTTTTTTTTCTTAGAAATAGTGAATAGCCAAATAAAGCCAAGTTGTATAGCCTTCAGGAATATTACATTATTAATCATTTCCCCATTTTGAGTTGTAAAATAGCTCAAGACTCAGAATATCATAATATATTTAAAATGACAATTTGTCAAAACAAAAAAAAGTCAACATGCACTTGTTAAAATCTAAAAGAAGCAGAGAATAGGACCTTAATTAACAAAAGAAGAAAAGCCAAAAAAAAGGAACAAAAATAAAGAAACTCTAAGATGATGTCATTGTTTTATGCTTAATTGTCCATTATTTAGACGTAAACAACAGAGATTCTCATAACATGCCAAGGTTGAAAACTAAAAATTGCATATGATGCTGATTGGTTGTTTTTCAATAATCAACTTGAACTAGAGAATCCTTTCGTGGAAAATGCATCAAGAAAAATACAATAAAAAAAACTATATCTTTTTGGTTTTATCTAATGTGCAATTAACTCTTTTATACAGACAAAACTTTACACTAAACATTTGAATTTCATTATTCGATATAGACAAAAATTAAAGACCTTTTCAGTTGATCATATGTTGAAAATCTGGACATGTTAATGCAATTTTTGTCTTTCTAATTGCTACCAGAAACAAAAGTGAGGCTCTTTTCTTAAATTTGCCAATTTGTTGATCTAAGATTGATGCACAACATGAAGGTCTTACTATCTTAAATTTCAAACTGTCACTCTGAACTGTTTAAAGTTAAATTTTCTGATTGCCAAGGAAAAGAAAAAGTTTTAATCTTTTTGTGTTTAAGATTGAAGTATCCAAATTAATCTGGATAACTGACAAAAATGAAGCACTTTGTGTTTGAGATTAATTTGGATACTTCAATATCAAACACAAAGTGCTTCATTTTTGTCAGTTTTCCAGATTAATTTGGATACTTCAATCTTAAACACAAAGCGCTTCATTTTTGTGCTAAGTAATAAACTTTTTAGTTATTTTCTTTGGAAATAGGAATTTGATTCTTATACAAAAGACTATAAACAAAAGATGAGATAAATTTTTAGAAATTTTTGGTTAATCAGGGGATTTTACATGAAATTGAAAAATATTGGTTATAATTACTGTTAATATGCAAATTAATTCGTAAAGAATCCATTAGAAGAAATCATAGATATGTAATTATATTTTTTTTACAGTTCTTTATTCTCTTTAACCCAGATTGCATCAGATTTAGAGAACTGAAAATAAGTGCTGCGGAAAAAGTTATAAATAAAAAAATGACTAGCAATCCTGTTCTAAGTCCTGCTAGAATTTGAGTATCCTGCTCTGATTGGTTTGGTTCGGTTCTTGTACAAACAATGGGTTTATGGTTTCATTTATGGTCATTAATTTTTAAAAATTTTGGTTATTTCTAATCTAGTCTCGGCAACAATTGAAGGCAGCTATCTTTTTTTTTAATAAATATATGTTGGAAAAACATAATTTGTAGTAGTTAATAAGAGCTTATTAATTTTTTTCGATTGATCAGTGATGTTAATTTTAGACATATTTGATCACAAAAAGGCACCATGACTTAAAAAAAAAAAAAATTATCTTTTGTTATTAGGATTGGTTGTGCTTGAGCATCATTGGTTGACAATTTGCAGTGGAATATATATATGCTTAAGTAAATTGTTGGGAAAAATATTTGTTTAGAAGAAAAGAAATTGAGCATTAATTCGGTTTAACCTGTATCAAATGAAAAGTTCAATTAAACTAAGGACCGGTTAATTACATACCAGCATTTCAAGTACAGTTCTCAAAAAATTCCAGAATTCAGTGGTTTAATTCGGTTTAGCATTTCGAATGATTCTAATAAGAAAGCATGCTCAGTTCATATTATGTTGATTTGATATTCCATCGAAACTATAAAAAGAAAAAAATCGTCCTTCATTCCATCTTTTACATACACATATACATATATATACATATACATACATATATATAGTTATATATATATATATATATATATTAAAAAAGTCTCTATTAATAAAGTCCAAGTAACTAAAAGATCAAGGACAAATATATTTATCTTAGACATTGTAGTATCGCGTAATGGAATTGTAGATTTTTCCCAAAAAAAAAAATAGTGACATAAATTATGTCATCAATTAAGTACATCTTTTCTTCTTTTTTTTTTAAATAAAACTCAGTTCTCATTATAATCCATTTCTATCTTCATCAAAAGATGAAAATAATTAATGCTAAAAGAAACAAAAAGTATTTTCTGATCAGTACAATCCTCAATTACACCTAATTGCTTTTGTTCGTGGCCCAAAAAAAAAAAATTCCAATAGGAAATAGAATTGAGAAGAGCCACAAATCTAGACAATATTCCTTCCAGAAAAGAAAACCCAAAATCTATACATTCGTGTGGTATCCGGTTCTGAAATTGTTCAGACTTTGTGGGGTACAAATTTCGCACGAGAGGGTACGATTGTTTGGTTGGTCAGTTCATTTCTTGATTTGAGCCCTCAATGCAATGTACACATTAACGCTTGTGTACGTACACACAACACAAGTTGCTGTTGCCTCGCTCGGGTTGTCACTCGTCACCTTTGAGGATTACGTATAGGGGTACTCTTCTTCTCTTTCTTTAGTCTTGCTTTAAACGTTGCTGGTATTGCCACGTCCATCAACCCTACACCATTTGTAGTTCTTGAGGATACGTCCATGTCTGATTTAACTAGTGCATATATTTTCACTTGATCAAAATGTTGAAGATTATAGTCAAATTTTGGCTCCATTTGTTTATTTATGTTTTTCATAAACATGTTTTGTAAAAACTGCATATACGTTTTTTTAATTAACTTTTTATTTCAAAAACACATTTATTAAGAAGAATTTTTAAAATTATTACAGTAATATTTCTTAAAGAAACCTAAAAAAAATTCCAAACGATTGTTTCTGTAAGAATGATTTAGTTGGTAAGACTTAACACTTCGTTAAAAAGAATTTTGCATTTAAATTTGTCAGTAGTTTTCTGTTAATAAGCGAGCTGTTAAAAGTACTATAAATCGTTACTTTTAAACCTTTTTCTACTAATTTAAGAATTTGTTTACTGTTCCTATAAGTGATTTTAATTCAATTGTTTGATGTGATGTGGATTTTTCTGTCAGTCAAACTTTTCTTTCAGCGAGAAACATACTAATAAGACTTCAATCCAAAATTATATATTAATTAGAAGACCCTAGTTTTGATATTTATAGCAATTCCTTACCAAACATAGACTTCATAAGGAAAACAAAAAGAAAGAAAAAGTTCTAATAAGGGCTTAAGTACATTAATAATTGGCTTCGTGCATCAACTCCCGGCTGCTAGAAAAGTATTACAAATTTATGATCACCAGTACAAATTTCTAAGTGCTAAAAAGTTGGCAGTTCAAAGCTAGATTGATTTTAATGTGGAGAACTTGTAACAATATTATCATATATTTTTGCAATTATAATGTATATTAATCTCGTATATTACTAGCTAAAATACTAACATAATGTTGACTTTGAAAACATAACGTAGAAAAATAAATAACTAAATGCTAATTTGAGACTTATTACAAGAATCTCTATCTGTCTTAGAAGCTCAACCATATTCAATCTAACCGCTACAAATAATTCGCTGGCTAACTCATCATGTTTTTTCAGAAATTCTAACCCAATAAGCAGTCTTCAAGAAGTCATGCATCAAAGTTTTTCACCTCTAGGTCTTTTCATCAGCTATTTATAAATGCAAATAATTTAGATTAAACTCAAAACAACCTATAACCTTAAGCATGCTTTTTTCCAATCTATTTACAATCTAGAGGGATGACAATAAGTCAGTTCATTCTCCTATCACTTAGATACCTCGGTTGAAATCTTGAGAATTGTGTGCAGCACAGAACTTGTTAATTGAGACTCGGAATTTGTTAAATGCAATATGATCGCTCAAAAAAAAAATGCAATATGATCCCGGGAGCTTGGAATGGTCTTTGCTATTGGCCTATCAAGGAAAATTGATATTCCGTTACATGCAATATATGCAACACCATATTACACATACTAATAGATGATATGCATCCTTTCTATAATTATCAACAAAACTCGTTAAAATTCAAGTTTCACGTGTTATTCTATGAACATGTGTAATATCACAATATACATTACAACTATAATAGTGGACCTATGAAACCTTATCATCTACATATAAATCCATGTATGCTCATTGCTCATTAGTTCGGTAGATTACAACTTATAAAATGAGACTCAATTACTAAAATTTATATCTTGTTCGTTACAATTAATCATTTGCATCACCTACGCAGTTTCAAAGCAAATCATACAAATTTTTAATGCACGATTCAATTCTAGACACCAGCTGGCTCTGAATTTTTCATTGAATAGATTTTCGCTAACTCATCTCTTGGTCCATTGAAAGAGAATGGACCTAGATTATTGCAGAATGTTGCTGTATTGGACCCATAAAAGTAATTTCCTTGCCCTTTCTTGGGTCAATCAAGTCAAAGAATACGGTTCGGATATTAAGATCAGCGATGACACATTATTTTTGAGGTCCAATCGCTTTAAGCATTCAATAGTATTCGTACGATAAGTTACAGACAAGCTTTTGGGAAAGGGGATGTTTTAATTTTTGCTAAACATGATAATTAATCTCAAACAAATGAAAGAGGTTGCTTTTAATGATGACAAGCTGTGGTTGGACAGGTTTTAAATATTGTAGCATTCTCATCAGCTACGAATGTTTTTGAATAGTGAGAGCTAAAGCATTATTCATTATCATTAAATTTTGAGAAATGACAGAATGTGACTAGAGAATGAATGTCATGCCAATAGGTAAAAGTATACAATACACCACGTGTATTGGTACGTGGTGTACTAGAACCAATAATTTATCGTCATGTGGCAATGGTGGGTCATACTTTGTATTATTTGGCGATGTGTGATTAGTTCTAGTGCACCACGTGGCACGCCACGTGGCGCGCGTGATACACGCAATACTCACTCTGCCAATAGTTTCTCATAGGGATTTCTACCAATAATTGGATCTCATTTGTGGAGATATATTTACATTCAATTGATGATTTGACATAGACTTGAAACTAACGGTCCACAGCAGCTAGTGTGTACTACTCCAAAAAATCATAGTACAAATTTTATTTGCTGGAGCAGAAAATGTTACTGTTTATTTTTATCTTTCCATTGCAGTTATTGCAGTAGTATATTAGACACAAAAGTTAGATATTGTTCAATGCATTGTGTTCTGTTGGTATAGTCTCTTTTTTGTTTATGTTTTTAGCTGATGAGAGTTGATTATGGAGCATAAATTACCCTCAGAAGTTCCTCAACTTTTTATAGACAGTAAGTTTTGATTTGTAGAACGTATGTTCATCCATATAAGTATATTTAGAGGGCAACTTAGTTATGAAGTACTATATAGACATTGAAGGTCCAACACAAATTCTCTCATAAATTTCAGGGATTTTAGACTTTGATTAGTTGACGAAAATGTATGCATGTAAATCTTAAATCGGCAACTGCTCGAGGTTGATTTGAATCCTGATTGAGGGCCTCTCCAGAGTCTAATAAGAAACCTAACGGATAACATTATTGAATTAAGAGCTCTCCACAGAGAGTAAACTTTCTTTTAAGTTTATATGGTTTAGAAATAATCAACTCCTCAATTAAAATGGATCTTTTCATGCACTAACTTTTAATTAGTCATCCATCAAGAACGAAGTGCAGTTAAGTTGGTGAAACACTTCACTTGTGAGTTATAGGTCTTGGGTTCAAGTGATCAAAGAGTTGATGGAGTTCCATTGCCAATTTTCTTTATAAAAAAAAAAAAAAAAACAAGTAGGTGAAGTTTAGAGTACAACATTGCATGAGAACAAAAGATAGGCCATTGTGATTTCGACAAGAAAATGGAAAATCCTTGAGGTCAATTCAATTGAAAGTATAAAAAGCTAAAAATTTGTGCATCTAATGAAGCATTTACACTTGGACTTTGTCTCTGCTTAGCTAACAACAATGTGCATGGATTAACTGTGTCATATCTCCAAGAACTTCTTAATTCTTGGACTAGTTTAACATCAAAGATCAAATTGCAATATTTCCTATTCTTGAGTACTCTCCATAGGCTGTCAGTCGTACAACTATTGGTGCTACTAGATCCATTGCCTGCCTTTGGCAAAGGAGATCAGATCCCATATTTCAAGGAGATATCCTACCCCAAAAAAGTGATTCACCTTATCTCTTTTAATATACCAAATTGATCTCTTCAAATCAAACCATTAACCAATATTTGGTGATCTTGTCCATTTTCACACAATTTTACTAGTCTTTGAACCCATGTGTCCCATATCAACACCAAGATTACTCACTTTTAACTATTCATTACTCAAACTAATGAATGGAAAACTTTTTTGTAAAAAAATAGTTAGTTGACTTCATTTTTTTTTTGACTTAATTAATTAGTGAAAAAAATATGTTAATTGATTGCTAATCATATTAATTGAAACCGCGTAGAATGGAGGAAAGCCCGGTCAGAAGCATTTACCATTGCTAGACATTCCAAGCAATGAGTGCTATAATCAGCCCCCACCATGGGATCCATTGTCTCAGCTTCAACCAACATCTGGAATAATTATTATTGTGGTGAAGATTCCCATATATTGCATTTGTGGGCCTCACCTAATTAAATAAGATTAGCGAGGAACTCTAGGTTTAATTAGTACTAATATTCTAGTAATAGTTCACATAACATGTCTCCTCAACATAACTAAGTATTACAAAATAAGAAAATGCATTAAAAGATCTGACTGATTAGTTGACCAGTTTTGAATTTGAATATTTATTTTTATTCAAGCTATGAAATTAAAGAAAACCATCATTGCTGACGTTATGGCAACTAAAAACTCTATTATTTGACTTTCTTGTTTAATTATAAGACAAAATCAAGGAAAATTTTCCATATATTTTCAGATTAACTTTTTGAGTAATTTGAAATAATGATATGTGTTTGCATTTTATCAAGGATTTTTTTTTTTTACCAATTGCACCAATAGTTAATATACACATTTTTCATACATAGTATATACTGACATCTATTGTCCCTCCACATTTAGACTAAAAAATAGAAAAAGTAGTTAAAGATTCCGAAGTCAAATCATTATTTCCGTCGTCCTTTAATCGTTCTTGGGTTTCCCTAGGCATCATGAAATAGTAGTATTGGTTATATAGCAACATTAGAAATCGAATTATTAACAAAAAAAAAGCTTATAATATTTTATCTATTAACCTAAAACTTGATAATATATACTAATATATTCACATCCATGTAAAATCCAAACATGAATTTGCCTTTTGAAGCAAAATGATCTTACTTGTTTAGAAAGTGGGCAGAATCTCTTTCGGGAATTTCTAAAGGAGATTCACCATGAGGACTTGTCGAGAATTTGTTACGATTTACTGAAATTTAATAATGAATCGATAAACAGAAAGTTCACTTTTACATATACAACAAAAGAGTTAATGGAGGTTTTAAGATTAACGTGTTATCATGCAATTATATAACAAGTGCTAGCATCAGTTCATAACTATAAATCTCTGGTAAATAAGTAAATAACGAACTCTTTTCAAGTGACATATTAATTTGATATTCTAGAAATTTTTTAGAATATCGTACCCTTTTCTAGACAAAAAAAAAAAGATTATTTGTTTTATCCTATTTTATTTTTCTTTGGATTAATCTCCTGATATATAATTGAAAAATAAAGAAATATATAACATGTAGATCAATATTGTTACCATTCATTTGCTTCTCCTTTACTTTACTCGATTTCCTTAGATTATGTTCAGGATAGAGTGGCCGAGGGCCGGGGACAAAGGGAGGCTTTTGTGCACTTGACTAAGAAGATCGATATTTTTTTTGATACTATATTATTTCTTGGCAAACTGATATTTGACTTATATTTATATACATATCTTAGTGGGAATTAGGACCACCAAGAATCCTCTGAAAAAATTAAAAAAAAAAAAAAACTTAGGTTAGTGTAAAAGTAATAAAGCTCCAAAAGATTATCTCTAGTGGGAAGTCACTTTCTTCAATGAGATAAGAAGAAGATGTTTCGATTAATAAAGCGAAAAACAGTCTCTTGTATTCTTGTGTGATTTAGACTCAACCAAGTCAAAAGATGAAGAGAGATGTGTTTATCTTTTGGGAAGCCCTTTTTGGACAGTATTTCGGAAAATGTGGTTGGGAAAGTTTGAGGTAGGCACTAACACGGATTTGGGAGAGGTGGGCTTAAAAATTTCATATATAGGTAGGTTAGAAAGAAACAGGCCAAAATGGGGTTGGGGGGATGTTGACGGGGCAAGGGCACAGCTAGGGTTTGAGATGTTTCCCTCTCGTATAGATGTGACCTGTCTCAACCTCACAACCATGCCTTCAAAGCTTAGAATGCAATGATGTTGATTATTGCAATTGATTGATGTTCATGTGTTGTGCAGGGGGGAATTTGACACAACATGCCATGCCAATTTTACTTTTTTTTTTTTGGTTACATAAAGTTTAATATATTTCAATTCCAAGATAGATCATCTGATCCGACGATGAGAGTTTATGGTGATTTTTACATATTGTCTACTAATTAAAGATTATAAATAACAAAATTTAAACCGATTAAAGATTGTAGATAGTGAAATTCAAATTGAACTTTTTTAAGAAGTATTATAATCTTATCAGTTGGCCAATTTAACATTCTTGGAAAAATGTTTTACTACTTATTCGGGAAATGTGTCCATGTACATTGCATTTACATGCAAGTAATTTGGAAGTGATGCCTTCCTTATTACCTAAGTTGACTAGGGTTATCCATATCTAACCAGAATGATAGTGGAGAAAAATATAAAGTTGCTTTCTAACGAGTCGGGGGATGTATGTAGGTGGCTAAAATCTTTAAAGTCTAGCAGCCTGAGTCACTGTTCCAGCCTCACGCAATGAAAATGAGTTTTTCCTTTTCTTTTTTTTTTCCGCGAGGGGGGGGGGGGGGGCGGAGGCAGGGTGGGCCCACTGCCTCCCATCAAATTACTTTGATAACCATGATTTTTAAAAATAATTTCAAGTGTGCCCTCACTTCCTTAAACTTCTTTAATGCTTATGGCTGTCTCCCTCATTTTCCTTTTGGTCCGTATGAGTTTTCTCAATTGGATATTTTTGCACTTGATACTAAATTGAATACTTATATTACCAACTTGAGATCAACTAAGGAATTTTTAAATTTAATAAAAATTAATGATTTAGCTCAAAAATTAGTGAAGATTAAAAGAGATATTGTGTATCTATTGGTATATATGCTTATAAAGTTAGCTATGAATATAGTGAAGAATCAATTGTTAAATAGAATGGGAGACAATTGGATGAATAATTGTTTAGTTACTTGCAATGAAAAAAATATACTTTGCGAAATTAAAAATGAGAAAGTTGTAAACCGTTATCTAAAGATGAAAACTCAACATGAGCAATTGTAAATGGTTTGATTTACTTTTTAAAATAAAATTATTGTTACATTAGTATTTTTTAGTATGAATTCAATTATGTTTTATGTGGAATGTATGTATTATTTCTACTTGTTATGTGAGTATTGATGTTCTTTTATTTTAAAAAAGTAAAATAGTAAGTAAAAAAAATTTAAATGTTGCTTTTGCTCCCACTAATATTTTTTTCCGGCTCCGCCACCGTGGGGTGTAAAGGGGGTGGAGGTGGGGGGCTGTAAGGATTTTATTATACAAGTTAGCTGGATGTTATTTAATGATTTCAATTCAATGTATGAATCATTCGTTCATGTGTGTGCATATGCATGATTGGCATTTGGGTGCTTCTTAGAAGAAACGTATACTCATAAACTTTAATATACCATCTTGAATGATACACCAAAAAAAAAAAAAAAAAGGAATAAACAATCCTAAGACTGTTTATAGGTACAACTCCAACTAACCCCAATGAAATACAGTTATATTCAGTGAAACAATGCCATAAATAGTTGCAGGAATAGTGTTTCTTCCAACATCTATCTGACCCAATTAATAAATAATTTCAAAAGACTTTAATATATTATACTGTAATACCCATTGTTTATGGTTGACTTGGTATCCCATCTCTTTTATTTTCTTACACATACTTATAAACATGAAACTAAATTCAAGGAGGGTAAAAAATGCAATTCCCGAGGAGTAATACTTCAAAGGATTCGTTCTTTAAGAAACTAAACTGTAAAATTTTGAAAAAATAAATTGAAAAAGTGTCTAAATAAAAGCAATAAATAGGAATTTATGCACTATAGATGAAAATTAAAATTTGCACGTCAACGAGCATCCGAATAGAAAAATTCGTATTTAAAAAATAAAAAGTCTTATGTTGAAGAAATTTCAGGAGATAACAAATCATTAGGACTTTAAAATTTAGCTATCCTTTCATCTGAAGTAGGGTTATGTCATTGGATATTTTATTTCAGCCCTGCAATTCTTTAAAAAAAATATATGCCTTTAAATGAATCTCCAACATTTGGCCGTCACATAGTAAATATTTTTATCTCATTCTCAAATATAAACTTTTTTTTTAGCAGCTCAAATTGTGAAGGCATTTGGGACAATTGACTGTTTAAGCAATTCTTTCCTAACTTTTTTTTATACCAAAATTTTTTTCGCCATGAAATTATCATCGGATACTATAAAACAACTAACTAAGCTCCTTAACTTTTTTCCTACAAAAGACCATACAACAATAGAAAAGTCATTACTAATAAGAGGAGAACCTTGCCGAAATTCATGGTCTATGATTCCTGATGGAACAACACATGAAAACACATGGAAAGAGCTTAAGCAACAATTAAAAAAAAAGTTTTTTTTTCATAAATTCATGCTCAATTTTTTATTCTTTTTCTTATTATTTTTCTCAATTTGCATAAATTAATCTATCTAATAAAATAATCACAATGCAAGCTTAGCAATTGGGCTGAGAAGATGATCGTACTATAAATTACTTTAATATATAGGACCACAAATCACTCTCCTTGCTTCCCTTAATCATGCCATTCCCATTTCTCCACATATATTCAAATCACAGCCCCCATAAAATACACTTGTAAAGAATGAAAATTAAATCATTAGAACATCATACTAAAAAATATATATTTAAAAATTTCACCCACAAAAGAAAAAGCAAGGGCTTTTTTGTAATCTAATAACATAAATTAATATAGTGGTAACATGCCCTTGATCCCAAAAGATCAACATACCATGTATGTACACGTGTCAATATACGATCCGTGGGAAACTGATAGAGCAATTTGTGCTACCATTGGTATATATGCACATGAACTTGTATACATTGCTTCCTTATTTGCTACATTATTGCATTGATTTTTCTCTCTCTCTCATTCTGTCTCTCTCATTCTCTCTCTCTCTCTTGCTATCATCATTGAGTTGGAAGGAAACAAGAAGCAGAAGAAAGAACAAGGGATAATTGGCTGAAGAGGGATATTGGGCTAGGCTTGATTTTTGAATGGAAGTTGCCAGGAAAATGACCACCATGCTGGGGGAAGAGCATGGTGGCTTGAACCTCAAAGCAACTGAACTGTGCCTCGGCCTGCCTGGTGGCGGCGGAGCTGAAAGTGAGTCCATGAAGATCACTGGGAAGAGAGGCTTCTCTGAGACAGTTGATCTTAAGCTCAACCTTCAGCCTAATGAGTCTTCTGTGGATCTGAAGGAAAAGATGAAGACTCCAGCTAAGGAGACCACCAACAATCCAGTTAAACCACCAGCCAAGTAACTCTTCATTGCTTCATGCTATTTTACGTCATGATTTGCATGTTGATAATACACTTGGTATGTAGAAAAGACATGCGCATGCGTACACACTCTCACACTCATGTTACACACACTAGTAAAAACTTTTATTTCTCCTGTTTGATACATTAGTCAAATAACCGTAAGATCTATGATTCGACTTTTAAATCCTTTATTTTATTATTGTACGGCTTAGAGTCTCACTTAAATTTAAAGAAAATCAAATATATATGGTTGAGTTATCATTAATTTTGTATATCTATATGTACAAAGTCTTGTTATCTTGGAAGATTTTGGAATTGTTTAAATGACTAAGATGGATGATTAATGATAATATAAATATTGATTGAACTGATCCAGGGCACAAGTGGTGGGATGGCCACCAGTGCGGTCATTTCGCAAGAATATTATGGCTCAAAAGAGCAACACTGAGGAGGCTACTGAGAAGGCTGGAAGTAGTAGTGCTGCATTTGTTAAGGTTTCCATGGATGGTGCACCTTATCTTCGTAAGGTGGATTTGAAGATGTACAAAAGCTACCAAGAACTTGCTGATGCCTTAGCCAAAATGTTCAGTTCCTTCACCATGGGTAAGTATTTTTGTAATTTCATGCCTTACTTTTCTAGAAGAGATCTCATTTTACTTGGTTTAGTAATTTTAACCCTAGCCCACATGAAATTTGGTAGTAAAATAGTAAAAATTCTTGTTTCTATTGATTATATAAGTAGCCAATGCATGAATTTAATATGGGAAATTGTAATACTTAAAATCACAAAAAGTGGATCTTTGAATAATCATCAAGATGCTCTAGCCTACCTTTTCTGATTACCTTAATGTTAGTGTAGCAATTAAAAATGACACCACTACTTCTTATAAAATTCTGGTTGCAGGTAATTATGGGCCCCAGGGAATGATCGATTTTATGAATGAAAGCAAGCTAATGGATCTCTTGAACAGCTCTGAATATGTGCCCACATATGAAGATAAGGATGGCGACTGGATGCTTGTGGGAGATGTACCATGGGAGTAAGTTTGCCTTCTCTAAGAACCCTAACACATGCAAGCTTAACCAAAATTAATGAATTCGAGCTGTCATGATAGAGAAATTTAGTTAACATACCTCTAAAGATTTATCAAAAAAATATTACTCAAGTTAATCATGGAAATGCCAAGCTTAATTATGACCTAGCTATTTGATAATTATTATTTGTGTTTTGTCCATATCAGATTTTGCATGTGAAATAGTACACTCCTTCCTTGCCAAATATCTTCTTCACTTTTTGTTAATAGGATATTTTAGGATTAACTATTTTCAGATTTTAATACTTTTTATGATTTGGAAAAAAAAAATGAAAGAAGATATTCAAGTCCAAGAAAATAGTAAATTGATCAAAGCAAGAAGTTTGGTGTGCTAATTTTCACTTACTATCTTGCAGGATGTTTGTAGATTCATGCAAGCGATTGCGCATTATGAAAGGATCAGAGGCAATTGGACTTGGTACGTTTGTAAATCCATGATTACATTTTTTCCATTTACAAGTAAATATCTTAATTTATTTTAGAATGAAATTTTATATAGATCTAGTAAAAATTATTCTATGTTATTTGGAAATTTCAGCTCCTAGAGCCATGGAGAAATGCAAGAGCAGGTGCTGAACCATACCAGCTGCAGCTTGTTGATTTGAAGTTGAGAATCCAATAGCTAAATGAAGATGAAGCAGGATGTTGTTTGAGCAAGTGTCTGTAATTTTCTTTTAATAGTATATAGATATTAAAGATCTGTGGAAATTTGTAATGGACAAGAAGCAATAAACTATATCTCTATTGTCTGGCTTGTTTATTACTAATAATTATCTGTTTGGTGTTGCTGTTGTTGTTCTTGTCCTTGCTGTCATAGTGGTTGTGTGTTTTATTCCTTCAAAAACTTGAATGCCATTTTGTTAATTTTTGATTAATTTTGAGATTCTCCAAATCATGTCTTCAATTTTTTATTTGTTGAGGTCATGTGTATTGCCTTGCCATAATTTTTATTGATTGTTGAAGTATATTATAAACTCAGGGGAACAAGGCCATGTGCATGTTCATGGGGTATTCCTTCCTAACCAGTTATGTTAGCATTTGTTTTGGGTTTTTAGATGATTTATATGTGTTTCTTTGGCTTGTAAATGTGAGAAGTTGAATGGCCATTAATGGGTTGGAATTTTATTGGGGTGATGGTGGTTAGGAGCACATGCCTGCCCCATGCTGCAAATGTGTTCGTTTTCAATTGATATAAATTCTTCAATTTTTATCCCTTCATTGGATCCATACTCAATGGAATTTGAAGTGTCTATTCAACTGCCAAGAAATGAAAAATGGAATTCTATCATGGGAACATTTTACGGTTTCTTGCATTAATTAGTACTTGGTACGTAGTCAATTACCTTTCCATATCACGAATTTAGTTTATACCAACAAATTCAACTCCTTAATGAATTTGATGCCCCCCCCCCCCCCTCTTCCTCTCTCTCTCTCTCTCTCTCTCTCATGTGTTTTCAAAAGAATAATATTTCTTTGGATCTTAGATTATGAACTCTAAGACCATTACAATATGATTTCTTGTTGGCAATTAGTTGAGGGCGTGGTGCTATAGGGACACAAAAATGGGGATTAATGACCCCGGCAGCATCAAATGGTTTTTTTATTAAGTAGTATAACAAAAGTTCCTCTAGATAATAAGTAAGGCGCTAGACAAAGTTTTTTTCACTTAAAGTGTATAATGATAATTGAGATGTATACAGAAGTAATAATATTATATAGCTTATTAATTTAGAATATATGTTAGTCTATACACAATATTATAAATTTGTACACCTCGTACTTATACATGTAAAACAGCATAGAATATTCAGATGACTCTCTATAGTCCTCCGAGAGTACAAGCAATACTTGAGAGCTTTCTTCCAAATACAAGCAATGTTTAAAAAGTATACAAAACTTAGTTCATCAAAAGGTATCATGCATGCAATAATTCTCCAATATTTGTTTTTGCCTCTTATTTTGTATGATTAGTCAGATCAGCACTACGATGCCATATTTGGTGGATCCAAGACCTCCCCTGATTTTCTCATAATGTCTCCGATATGTCATTCTTATGGAAAAGCTCGACAAAACTACAAAGACCAAGAAGGAAAAAAAAAAATTTTTTATGCACAATCCACAATAAATACAAGTACGGGATACATCCATCGTATTTAGTACAATGAGTTGACTATAATATTAACGAAATTTCTCCCAAAAACATAAACATGCATATTAATTATGATTTCTCGTTACATAGACCTCATACATGAATGTTATCTCTTCAAATCCGGTGTCCCAAAAAGCGCCTTTATTTTGCCTTTCCTATCCTTATACTGCTGCCACATGTACTAATTCGCATATGTATTTATCACAATAATCCACAAAATCTGTGAATTTTTCAAAAGTAACATGAATTAATACACGTGACAGTTGTATAAAAGTGAAACAAAAGGGACAGGATGTTTTCGAAACAGAGGATTCCAAGCGGGATGTTATTGGTTATGTGAACCTTACACATAAACTTTTGTTGATTGAATAATTCTATCGTCACAAACTCTTGTTGATTGAATAACTCTATCTGTTATTTCTGTAATAATACTAATGAAAAGATGTAGAAATCATAGGTATATAATAATGGGTAATAATATGCATTCTCTCTCATATACATTATTGACAAGAAAGTTGATTATTGTTACATTAATATCAATCTCTTTCTTTTTCTGCATGTATGTGTACACAAATTCGTTAACCATATGCAAGGTACCGTAGGTTATCCATTCTTTTTTCAAACAAAAAACCAGAGACTTTAAAGTTTACAAGGAGACTTTAAAAGTCCAATGGACCTGGATCTCCAAGGGGGCTAATTCGACGTCTATTACCACTTATGGACTGAAGCCCACCCTGTATTGTCAAATGTAAGACCCGTGAATCCCATCACAACAACGAATTCATTAGCAGATAGTCCACCTAAACACGTCCAGGTCTTCCAGGCACTATATAAATTTGTGGCCCATTGTGTTAATGTTTGCTGTTGTTGCATCCAAATATCAAACAGGCTAGATAGTTATAAAACTAATGTTCCAGAAGGATCAGGCTGTGAGAACGATGAGAAGGAACGAGGGTAGGTGCAGACTAGGCTCTCTGGACTGGACTTTAGTTGTCTTGGGGATTGGGCTATCAAACACCTTTTAAGTGGAAGTGGACTCGAAGATAGTCATTTTCATGTTTCTTTTTTTTTTTTAATTTTTTTATTTTCAATTCAATTGACATAATCATTATCCCTCAAGTTCTCGATTTGACTCTCAATTTTCAAATCTCTCTCTCTTTCTCTTTCTCTCTCTCTCTCTCTCTCTCTCTCTCTCTCTCTCTCTCTCTCCTGATAATGTTTGGAATCTCCCTCTAACTGAAAAAACCAAAAAATAAAAAATAAAAATAAAAATGATCAATCTCAACTCCTCTTACATCATGTTGAAGATTAAACTATTTTAGAGAAATTGAATATTAATTTAATCATTTTTAGCTTGACAACGACTCCTACACGGATGTATTAGCTAAGATGAACTTAATTAGGTGTGACTTATTTACTTAACCCACCCCATGTAGTATCAAATATGGCTAAAAAAAATTATTTTTCTTCTTTGTTTTTAAGTTTAATAATCTTTCACGTAATATAGGTTGAGTTTATTATTAACAAATCAGAAAACAAAAAAGAAACGCATATCAAGGTCAATTTGGGGTCAATAATTATTGTTCATGAACACAGTTGTCATACTTGACTTTATTAGTATTTTCTGAAAATGTCAAGTGGAGTATGAACAAAAAGAAACTTATCAAGAACCAAATGCACTTCAACATAATTTATGGGTGGTTACAATTCATTGGTCAAACACTTTGATAATATCTTAGCACCTAATTCATATTTTTTATTCTAGAAAGCAGAACAATTCTTGTTCTGCTGCCTGTAAATCACAATTGTTCCAGATCAGACTGCTTAAAAAAATAAATAAATAAATAACAAATGTGCAAATGAGCCATATAGAAATGAAGAAGAAATTTCTTTTATTGCATAATCAAACTGCAATGTTAATATCATCTGAGAATGGCATCTGAACTATTTTATATTTTCTCATTCAATAGAACCTTTTCTTGAAATTGCCAGCTTCACTACTTTCATACTCATTTTTGCAGTTCTTTAGTTATCAGAGGTTTCTTCTGAGAAACCTCTGATAGCCAACATTCTACCAAACACTCTAATTTAAATAGAAACATTTCTCAAGACACGACAAACACCAACTAGATTCAATCACAGTGCGAAAGGATATATAATTGAGACATGATATAGGAAAATCAAAGTCTAACACAACTCGTCATGCCAATGTAAACTGAGCAAAGAGGAATAGAATTATTCTACTATGAACTTGGTTAATAAAATTGGACAACATGTAACTATGATAGTTGAAAAGTCCACAACTAGATCATTGCAGGCTATAATATAATCATCCTTCCCCTGCTAGACCAACTATTTCCCAACTTTTCCCTCAGTTTTTTGATTGGCAGAGTTTCCATCTCTGTATCAAATGGCCATCCCTCTTTGCAGGATAATATTGCCCTTGAAGGAGCAAAAGCAAGAGACAATAATCTCACCTCCACCATGCAGCTGGTCAGGAAATTCAATCTTTCCTAGGGAGGCAAAAAGAGACGGTGTGCGTACAACTCTTGTTATAACCAAAGTGATGCAAAAGAATGACTCATCAATCAAAGTTTCTGACTCTGAAAGAATGAGAGCCAAAGAACATGATGATGAAGAAAGAGTTATTCAAGCTAAAGAGCCAAAAAGAAAGTTGGCAGAAGCTTGGAGAGAGATTCAAGGGCAAAATGATTGGGAAGGCATGCTTGATCCCCTTGATCAACTATTGCGAGCTGAGCTGATCCGCTATGGGGACATGGCACAAGCATGTTATGATGCATATGATTTTGATCCATATTCCAAGTACTGTGGAAGCTGTAAAATTCAGCCAAACATGTTCTTTGAGAAGCTTGGCTGGAAGAAATGTGGTTATGAGGTAACCAGTAATATTTATTCAGCGTACAATGTTAAATTCCCAAACTTCTTCAATATCTCTCTGAATCCAGATGGATGGAGTCCTTCAGCAAACTGGATTGGCTATGTTGCTGTGTCAAACGATGAGTACTCGAAACATCTAGGGCGCCGGGACATAACCATTGCTTGGAGGGGCACAGTGACAAATGTTGAGAAAATTGCAGATCTAATGGACTTCCAGAATTCAACTACATATCACACGATTCCTAGCCGTGATAAAACCATAAAAGTTGAGGCAGGATTTTTAGAAATCTACACCAGTAGAAAATTAGACTGTCAATTCTGCAAATACTCAGCAAGGCAACAAGTTTTAGCTGAAGTGAAAAGACTGAAAGAGCTGTATTCAGATGAGGAATTAAGCTTAACAATTACAGGACACAGTTTGGGAAGCGCGTTAGCAACATTAAATGCTTATGATATAGCAGAAATTGGACTCGATGTATTGGAAGATGGAAGAGTCATTCCAATAACTGTCTTCTCGTTCTCAGGTCCAAGAGTAGGAAATGCAAGATTCAAGGAGCGCTTGGAGAGTTTTGGGGTGAAAGTACTAAGAGTGTTCAATGTTCATGACGAGGTGCCTAAGGTACCTGGAATTATTTTCAATGAACTTGCTCCGAAGATACTACAAGAAATTGGAGGATGGTTACCTTGGTGCTACTTCCACATTGGTGAGGAGCTAGCTTTGGACCACAAGAAGTCACCCTTCCTGAAAGATGAAAGCAACCTGGCATACATGCACAATTTAGAAGTCCTCCTCCATTTGCTTGACGGGTCAGTACATTCATTTCCCACATCCCTTCTAGAAACAAAGAACAAATCTAACGAAAGAAAGAACTGTGTTTAAATCAGCTAGTCTAGTTCTGCTAACTTGGAGTTCTCACTTGTTCCAAATCATTAATCATCCTTTACAATGAATTTAACAATTCCATCCGCAAAGAAATGCCAATATATATAACAATCAGCAGCCTAAACATAATTAATTAGCTTCATCATCCAACCTGGCAAGGTTACTACTGTCAAAATGTGGTTCTGTAAGGAAGAACATCGACTTGTTTGTATTTCATCAAACTTAAAACCTCAACTTTGAATTAATAACTGAAATGTCTAGCTAAAAAGGGTGGTTGGATTACTAATTTACAATGAAGTTTCAGAACTAAGAGATGTCTACTTTTGATTGATTTATTGAGTTGTTCAAATTACATTAACTTTTGAATGTGTGACATGAAGGAAGCTCAGATTTTAGCTAGTTTTATGTGATAAAACAGATACCATGGCAAGGGTAGAAGATTTTGGCTGGCAAGTGGTAGAGACATTGCCTTGGTGAACAAAACAACAGACTTCTTGAAGGATAATTTCCTAATCCCACCAAACTGGTGGGAGACAAACAACAGAATGCTCATCAAAAATCATTTGGGACAATGGGCTATGCCTGAGCTGCATGGTTTTGAGATCCATACACCACGAGAAGATGTACATCACCACCTCCAACAGTTAAATATCTAGTGTGCCATGCCCAGTCCAATGAATCATCAGAATCTGCAAATTATTCAGGCACCGCACTAATCATTTTCCAAGATCATTTTAGAAACATGCCGATGTCATCTATCTCTATCTTTCCTAAATTAAGTTGTTACATTTAAGTTGCTTAAGATATCATGTAAATGATCCTGTACACCATAAAGGCTAGTGGGATTTTTCTGAAAGTACAGATTTTGAAGTTTTAAGTGAGAAATAAAACAGAATGTTTGTTATGACTCGAAAAGCTAGCTCATTTATTCTTTCCTCTTGTACGTTTCTTAACACAGTTTTCAGAGATCCTAGGATGTTATTACTGTAAAATACCAACACAGCCAAAACTATTAACCCTACACACTGGATTCATTAGTCATAACCTAGGAAATACTAATAAAAGAAGTTCACATGATCCTTTCTGCCATTTCATATGGCAGCTTTCCGTTAGTGCAGTTGTAACATACACACAAACACTAACTGGATCTTCTGGTTTTTGTCTGCTTAACTTGATTTTACTGTATTCTCTTTTGGCCCTTTGTGATTCAGGCTGCCAATGTTGTACTTCATATGCAAAACCAGAGTCAACGCTTGCAACAACAAAAACAGATCGCCAAAAAGAAAAGAAAAAAGAAAAAAAGACAAGGTCAAAGAACAAGAAATGGAACAAACAGCTAATAACTAGGATTACTAATAATTGTAACAGAATAAAAATAAAAGAAAATATAACGAGGCAGGATAGAAATTTCATACTTTACAAGTCATTATAACCCTTTGCTCCAAGTTCAAAAATGCTTTTGATTCTTGATCTTTACTCCATTAGAAAACGTTGTGTTAGTCATCTAGCAGTCATGCACGGGTTGGTCTAGCCTTTCACTTGTTCAACGTTAGATTTGACCATTTAACACAATTTGAGTGTGTAATAACCTGAATAGTCTAAAATTTGAAAGTTTCCTTCAATTATTTTAAGAACTAATCTTGAATGAGTTCTTATTTGAGCTAAAACTAAAGAAGTGTTTAGTCTTTGCATTAAAAAAATTATTTATAAAATTTTCTTCGAACTTAAAGCCACGCCTCTCAATACATTATTTAATAGGACTTACAAACTAATCAACGTACTTGATACTTATTTGAATTTAGTTTGCAAGAGTAACATAAACAATATTGAATTTTTAAAATTGTTCAAATGCAACTAACTAAGATAAAGATAATAATTCAAATTACTCAACCTCAATTCCAATAAAAATTTGTTTGAATTCGACTCAAGTAATGAATACAACATCGTTAAAATAAATTACCAAAATAGACACCAAAACATTGCATTAAGCGCTTCTACACCGGCGTTATTCACTCTTTTGCCTATAATAATCACGTGTCCTATCACGTGATCAAATGCTTATTACCTTTATTCCTTTTGGCTTTTTGCTTCTTCCTTCCTAAGTTTCCGGCCACCTAATGGATTCTTTCTTCCTTCTGATCATACCCCCCAAACCCAAAACCCCATTAGATTTTTCTTTCAAAACGACGTAGTATTAGAACCAAAAAAAAAAAAAAAGAAAAAAGACCTTCTAAAATCTCATCCCATCATCGCTTGAGTCGAAGAATTATTATTAATTTAATTATTTCGCCATGGATTTCAACGAATTGGAAGCCATTGAAGGTCTCCGATGGTCATGGAATTCATGGCCCACATCCAAATCCGAGGCTGCAGCTCTGGTAATCCCTTTATCGATTATGTGTACTCCTTTAGCTCAATGCAGTGAGCTCCCTATACTCCCCTACGACCCTTTAATTTGCTCCCACTGCGGCGCCGTTTTGAACCCGTTTGCCCGCGTCGATTACCAAACTAGAATCTGGGTTTGCCCGTTTTGTAATTGGAGGAACCCTTTTCCGAAATCTTATCTGGGCCTCAACGAAAACAATATTCCGGCTGAGCTTTTTCCTACTTATAGTACTGTGGAGTATCAATTAGGAAAAAAATCGATGAATTTGGCGCAAAACCCGGGTTTTGGTTCCGGGTCCGGGTACGGAAACGGGTTGGTTTTGCCGGGATCGAGCTCGATTTCGAGGATTGGGTCGTTTCCTCGGTCGAATTCGTCTGTGTCCGCGTTGGACCGGGTCGGGTCGGGTTGTGGCCCGGGACATGGTCCGGGACCCGCTTTTGTGTTCGTGGTGGATTTGTGTACTGCTGAGGAGGAGCTCAGGGTGTTGAAGAGTGAGTTGTTGCATGTGATCACGCGGTTGCCGGATAATGCTCTTGTGGGGTTGGTTGTTTTCGACTTTATGGTGATGGTTTGTGATCTTGGCTATTCGGAGTGTTTTAGGATGGTGATTTTTCATGGCGAGCGAGAGATATCGGCAGAGAAGGTACAACAATTGCTAGTGGTTATGTTGTTAATTGCGTTGATTTATGATTTATTGTGCTTTAATCTCATTATCATATATATTCATGTGGCCTAATGAGAATTTTTGAAACGTATGAGTTGCAATTTGGGTACAAAGGATGAAATGATCGGGTACAAAGGATGTAATTTGGGTGATTTTTAATCTCATTCTAAAGTTTGTTTTGATGTAGGTGATTTTATGTTGTTTTTTTCCTCAGCGACTTATGGAGTTTATAAATGCATCTGGATTCTGAATTCATGGAGTGACTACACGAATTTTCTTAGCAGAATGTGCATAAACTTGTATCTATTTTATTCTGGCAATGATTGGATTTAATGGAACATGGTTAACTCTACAAATTAAGAAATGGGGAGGAAACAAAAAGAGATGTTTTCTGTGTTTAATTAAAGTGATGGTGGTGAACTTTGAAACTTAGCAGAAGGAAGTAGTGTGGTTCTTCGTTAATTTACTTCTGATGCTTTTAGTTTGCTTTGATGGTTGTTCGCTTTTATATTTTTTACCTCCCTTTCCCTAATGCTTTTGTTGAGTTGATACATGTCTTTTTTCATACACTTATCTTGTTTTCTGCCTAAATTCTTAATGCCAATTAACTAATTAATCCTATTCAATGCCTTCTTTGTATTCAAGCAAGAATTATTTTATGTCTACCTTTAATTTGTTCAAAATTCACATAGATCTTGTTTGAGTTTTTCTCTAGTTTTTGTTAGACTTTTCTTATTTTAGGAGGGTATGTTATTTTCTTTGAAAGAATCTGCAGCACGTTGGAACCATTTATTTTTTCATCATATTTTTTATGTTATGGTACGTATCCCTAGATTAAGTGGTACTTCTGTTGCTGTTTTTGCATCAAGTTGTGACTACAAGTGAGGATTGTACCACATATCCAAGGCACCCTTGTACTGCTTATCTCTGTAATTCTTATTATCAATTCACACATACCCAATCTAATGCTTTTTATCTCTCATGTGAAGTCTAATTAGTGTCATTCATTGCTTGAGCAGCAATATGTCCAGCTTTCTCGTGATTTTTGTGATTTATTTGCTTAGCCAGAAACCTTTTGGAATGCCCATCAAGTGTAATTCATTTGCTTGAGTATAACATGTTGCGGTTTCTTGTCACTAGACCAAACAGCTGTTGGGGATTCATGACATAAAGCAGCAGATTGGAAAGACATCAACGGTTCATAAACAGGGATTTCTATTGCCACTATCTGAGTGCGAATTCAGTTTCACCAATGCCATTGAAGATCTTTGTTCTTCACGGCAGGCTGTCCCAGGCCATCGTCCATTACGATCCACAGGGGTAGCAATATCAGTTGCAGTTGGGCTGTTAGAAGGTTGCTTTGTTAATTCAGGTTCGCGGGTCATGGTTTTCACTTCTGGCCCAGCAACTATTGGCCCAGGGATTATTGTAAATTCAGATTACAGTCATGCCATCAGGACCCACCGAGACATCGATAGTGGTTATGCTCCTTATTACCGAAGGTCCTGTGAATTCTATAAGCGATTATCGCAGAGGCTATGTGATTCTTCAGTTGTGCTGGACCTTTTTGCTTGTTCATTGGATCAAGTTGGAGCAGCAGAGCTAAAAGTCCCTGTTGAGCGCTCTGGTGGATTCATGATGTTAGGGGAGTCATTTGACTCTGAACAGTTTAGAAAGTGCTTGCATCACATATTTAGCCATGATGAGGAAGGTAATCTGAAAATGTGCTTTGATGCAACTATAGAGTTAGTAACCACAAAAGATGTCAAAATCTGTGGAGCTCTGGGTCCCTGTGTTTCTTTGCAGAAAAAAAACAGCTCTGTGAGTGACAAAGGGACTGGGGAGAGTGGTACATGTGTGTGGAAGCTAGGTTCGCTCACCAACAAAACATGCATTGCTTTCTTCTTTGAAGTGGGCAATGAACAAAACATCCAAACTAACTCTGCATTTTTCATACAATTCATAACTCAGTACAGATATGGAAATCTGGGAATCCGCAAGAGAGTGACCACTGTTGCTCGAAGGTGGGCTGGGAGTCGGTCACCAGAAATTGCTGCTGGGTTTGATCAGGAAGCAGCTGCTTCAGTGATGGCTAGATTCGCAATACACAGAACAGAAAGAATTTTTGCTCGAGATGTTATCAGTTGGCTGGACAAGAAGCTTATTCTTTTTGCTTCAAAGTTCGGGGAGTATGTGCAGGAGGATCCATCTTCGTTCCGTCTTGCATCCAACTTCTCCCTTTATCCGCAATTTATGTATCATTTAAGGAGGTCTCAGTTCATTGATGTCTTTAATAGCACTCCAGATGAAACTGCCTTTTTTCGGCTTATGCTAAACCGTGAGGGAGTGGTTGGCTCTCTGATAATGGTCCAGCCAACCCTTTTTCAGTATTCATTTGATGGACCACCAATCCCCGTTCTTCTAGATGTTTGCTCTATCTTCCCTGATGTGATATTGCTCTTTGATTCCTATTTTAATGTCGTCATTCACTATGGATCTAAGATTGCACAATGGAGGAAACTTGGTTATGACAGGGACCCCAACTATGAGAACTTTCGAAAGCTATTGGCAGCTGTTGACCTTGATGCAGAGCAGCTAGTGGCTGAACGGATACCAGTGCCTAAGCTCATAAAGTGTGATCAACACAGCAGTCAGGCTAGGTTTCTTCTTGCCAAGTTGAATCCTTCTGTCACACAGAACTCAACATATACAGATGGTTCGGAGGTAATATTTACTGATGATATAAGTCTACAGGTATTCATTGACCACTTACAAGCTTTGGCTGTACAGGGTTGAGGCGGGTGTTATTAGTTTTGAGCTGTTTTGTGTTGTCTTCGAAAAGCGTTGTTGTATACTACTAGTACAGAGAGGAAAGTAGAAAATTAGTCGTGAAGGAAAAGGGGGGCATGGGAACAAACGGGTCCCACGTGTGCGTATGGTGTTTTAAGCTTTTGTTGTTACGGTTGGTATATTTAGATGTAAATACTTTTTTAGGGATAGTTATATGTAGTACAAAGTATATGCGCGATTTTTAATGAAAGGATATTTCAGGAAATTTTCTGTCTTGGCACTCTAATCATAATCGTGTCTACACACTTCCATATCTAGACTAGGTAAAATAGTTAAAATGTTAGCCATTTTGTTTCTCATTCAGCACTTGCAAGCTTTGGTTGTACAGGGCTCGATAAAGTGTTGGGAGAAGCATGTGTATATTGGGGGAAAAATGAGTCATGGATTAAAAATTTGAATACTATATAATCACTATTATCGTCGTTCTGCTTATCGAATTGCGTCAGTGATTCCAGATAGGGAATAATGTTAGGATCTCAAACATTAACTGCTTACTTTTTACTCAATGTTTTAAAAATCGGACCGGCCAATGAACCGGAGGGGGGTCCGGTTCAAGGTCGAACCGGTCGGACCGGTCCAACCGGGGTTCAATGTTTTTCTCTTTTTTTTTTTAAATTATTAATTATTGAACTTATCTCCTGGTTTGTTTAGTTATTTCTTCTACATTACAAAATAAAATAAGAAAGTTGAAAAAAAATAAAACAAATTCTATGAGCAAATATGACAAACTAATCTATTGTTGTTAACTTATGATAGATTAAAGAATAAAAAGACTAACTAGATGCAATTTAAGAGCCAAATATTACATATACCTCACCCTATTGAACCAATTAACCCGTTACTTGGTTGAATATTTTTAAATATACAAGTTAATGAATCTACTGTATTTGGTAAAAAATTTATAAAATATTCTACGGTTCTAACAATTGAATTAACAAAGAAAATGATATTAAAAGTATAAAAAAATATAATACCTATAAAAAGCAAGTGTATCGGATGAGACAAGTACTTTAAAATTTACCACTAAAGTACATTATTATATTTTTAAATACTTTAAATTACAATCTTGAACATTCTAAATTGTTAAATCATACTTGTTACTTGTTTGACATTTTCTACTCCTTTAATAGCATCAAGACTTATTTTTTGAAGTAAAATTTAAATTTATTTTTAATACCAAATAATATAATCAATTGACTTTGTACATAGGCTGGTTCAAATAAGTGTTTTTTTAATTAAAAATTGTCCTTTTAAGGTTGGTTCGCATATTCAAATCATTTTTCAAAATTTAGTTTGATTATCTTATTATCAGTTTAGATCTATTTTATTTTTTTATTTTTCCTTTTTTTACATTTATTTTTGCATGACCTAATTAGAGGTAATGTCTAGCAATTTTTTATCAAGGAATTGGTTTTTAGGCTTTAACTTTAGACGTATTTCTTCCAAAGAAATTTTATTTTTGACATATTGGACCATTGAGCGAGTTGATTTGGACTCTATACAATAGTCTCAAAAATAAAACTAACAAGTAAATCTATTTACTCATTAGTTCTTAATTTAATCCATTACGTTCACTTTATATATTTTTTTCAGTATATCATATATCTATCAAGAAAAGGTGGATATGTGGTACTAATGATAATTGAAATCAATATATCTCGCATAGAAAAAGAAAATTTAATAATTTGACATGATTTTTTATTTTTTTCTAATAAAGAAAATAACTTTGTGCCCACTTACTTTGAAGATGTCATATTTTCTTATTATTGAATAATGATTTATTTACTTTACTTCTTAATTCATATATTTAACCATAATTAAAAAATCTAAATAATAATTTACAAAAAAAATAAACTTTTAATTATGGGAATATTTTAGGTATAAATGAATAGTTAAACAATTTAGATAAAAAGATTAATCTTAGCAGGAGAGATTTTAGTAAAAGTTCATCAAATATTTCTTTAATATAATGAATTTGGGTGCCAAACTAAATGGGTAAGAATTAATTAATTTAATTAAACATGATTGATGAAGGAAATTAAGAAAATAAAAAAGTAATAATCAATTAAATTCATTAAACATGATTAATGGAAACAAGGAACCTAAAAAAGTAAGAATAAGTTAATTTCATTAAACATAATTAATAAAGGAAATGAAGAAGCTAAAAATGTAAGAAACATTAATTTTATTAAATGTGATTGGTTAAGAGGGGGAAGAAGAGAACTTACCAAAAAAAGAGGAGGGGAAAAAAGAGGGGAAAGAACAAACAGATTATATTTATATAGATATTACTTTAGAAATCACAACAGCAAACTTGGTCCAGTGGTGTTGCACTTGCAAGTGCAAATGGGGGATCTCAGGTTCGAGTCCCCCCATATGCACAAACTCAAAATCATTAAAAAATATTTTTAAAAGTTACAAATTCAAGAACCGCCGGTTCACGGTTTGAACGGTTCGACCGGTTCTTGACCATTTGACCGGTTCTTGACGGTTTCTAGACATTTCCGGCTTTTATGAAGAACCGGACCGGAGCAATAGCCGGTTCGCAGGTTCAACCGGTCGAACCGGCCGGATCCGGTCCGGTTCTCAAAACACTGTTTTTACTTGGGATAAAAACAGCTGGTACCCGCGGTCTTGCAATTAATATCCTTTTTACTTTCTTTGTTAGTTTTATTGATACATTTCATCTTGCTAGTTGTAGTTTACTCGCTAAAAGATAAATCTTGGATCATGAATTCGAGAGAAAACATAGAATATTGATAGAAATGTATAGAACATAATTGAATTACAATTGGCGAAGATGAGTTACATCTTTTACAGGATGCAGGCTTATTTATCAATAGGGCATGCATATTTAAGTTTACTTCTGATCAAAAGAACACAAAAGTGAATATAATTTGCAGAAACATGTTACATAATTACATGACAATTTGTTGATTTCAACAAGCACACAGGCACCAAAAGAGGCCGTCCTCGCGATTTATCAGCGCCTGGCCCTTCTTTATCATCGTCCTGGAAAGAAACTGAATAGTACATGATAGGGCTGCTTTACCTGTAATCAACAATAAATGCAAAGGGATTGTTATGATGATTCTACTACATGAAATTTAAAGTGAATTGTTTCTGGCTAAAAGAGAGGAATAAACCAAGAAATTCGAATGATTCTGAAGCTTTTCTACATGACTAGGAATTGATTTAACCTCATCTCTGATTAAAAAAAATTCACATCTAGTTTTCCCCATGCACAATAAAGAGATCATATGTGTCACTAGGAAACAAAAGACTTTACATATAGGTAATGCATTGCAGACAATACTTGCAATAACCATATGCCTCGAATTCTAATCGAACCAAGCAGAACCTCGGATACAAGATACAACAGAATATGAAATACTTACATCACATTCGCCTTTCTTTTTTTATAATAAAGTTATGTCACAAAGGTACCCAACTGATAAGCCATGTCACAATCAATGCAACATATACATTTAGCATTAACATAAAAACAGTCTGAGCAGGTACCAGTGACACATCAACAAGTACAGAGAACTATATCATAAACAGAGCAGATCTACTAAAGAAAAAGTCCCACGTCAATGGATTTATGTGTGCGTGAGTGTGATGTAGGGTCTACTGACCTCTCTTCCAGTCAACAATTGCCTGAATGCAGTTTTTTGGTGAGTCCTACCTTATTTTTCCTTTCCCCATATCTGCTTACCTCCAAAAAAAAAAAAAAAAAAAAAGAGCAGGTCTACTTGAAGCAATTGTAATGAAAATTATAGATTGATGGCTAGGAGGAACTGAATATGAATTTGCCGATTAACTCTAAGATTGCAATAATGCTACTTGATAATAGGCATTAGAAGCATACCTGATAACATCACTCAATGGGATTTTCACCCGTAAGGATCTTCAATTGTAATAATAGGTACGTGACTAATTTTGTCATAATCGACTCCTCTCCTACCGTCGATCCCTTGAAGTCTACGGATGTTGAATTCTTTAGGCATAACGATTTCCAACTTTTTAAGTGTTGTAATAAACCTCAACCCATCAGGAATCATCTCAAGGTTATCACAATATTTAAATGCAAGATGGGAAAGGTTGGGCATGGATCCTTGAGCCACCTCCCACTTTTCTAAGTTGAACAAGTAACTGATTTGAAGTGAAATGAGTTTTGGAAAAGCATTAGCTTCACAAATCATCATGTTTTTGTCCAGCAAGTTCACATGATAAAAGCGGAGTCTTCGCAGGTTAGGAAGCTTTCCCAGGATAACCATAGGATCTCCTTCGACTGGACACATGCTCAACTCCAACTCATTGAGATTTGATGAGAAAAGAGGTGGGAGTTCGACTTTCTGAAACTCAAACTTTCCATGAATTATTCTCAATCCGTGGAGACAATGGCATGTGAAAAATTCTTTGCAAGGAACTATTTTGTCTTCCTCTTTAAGAGAAGCAGACGTGGAAATGTAAAAAATATTAAACCGAGCCTCTCGAAACTTGTGTCGCATGAAAATTAAGTAACTGAGGACCTCAGAAATATCAGTCTTTTGCCTGACATATACTCTTGCATGCAGGCGTCGTAGATTGTTCAATTCTGACACATCTTTAAAGTCATCCTTATCGTTGTCAAAACCAATTAGTGTCTCCAGCTTACTCATGCCAAAAAACCTTAATTTTCCTTTTCCTCTACTTCTCCGGTGATTACCAAAATATAGATGCCTCAATCGTTTCAATTTCCATAGGACATTCGGCACTTCCATGTGAAAAAAGGTTGCATCGAGCACGTCTCGTATATCAAGTGTCTGTAGGCACTGCAACTGACCTATGGATGACGGAAGTTTCTTCAACCAACAACCCGTTATCCTGAGGAACCTTAAAACAATTAGCTTCTTTATCCCTCTAGGCAACCTACTGTCCTTAAAAGAATAATTCTCAATTTTGAGAACTCTTAGATATTTGAACTTGTTTGAATCACATATTACCTCAGCAAATGAGACATCAAGTGTCCAATCAGAACTGATTAGTAAAGAACGAAGTTGTCCGTTGGCTTCCAAAGCCATATTTATCGTTGCATCACAATCAGTGTCTTCCACAAGAATGGAACATCTAGGTGGAGTGAAGTGATCATCTGTGGAGGAATCCGATAATGGATCCTTCCCTCCTCTAAAATCAAGCAACTTAACAAATTCCACCTCTTTTCCATGGGCCAGACAGAAGTCCCTCATCAGATCATGAAGAAAACATGACTCAACCCTTCTATCTACCGAGAACTCATCCCACTTCATTTGAACCATTGACCTACTAGCCAACTCATACAAGTATCTCTCTGCTACATCTGTCAGTGTTTCTTCTTTTCCTCGATGATTTGATGAGATCATCCCTTCTGCTATCCACATTAGGTACAACATCTCTGCGTTTATGTCCTCATCTTCCCAAAAATGACCTAAATAAAGAAAACAAGGTTTCAAATGATAGGGTAGCTCATCATAGCTTAGAGCCAACACCTGCAATGCAGCTCCGTAGCCTTCTTTACCGCCTTCACTCATTCTTAGATATGATTCAACATCTTTATTCACTGTTACCCACTCATTGATTGAATTCTTTTGACTCAGAACCCCTCCAATTACTGCTATTGCTAAGGGTAGTCTCCCACACCTGCGCACAATTTCCCTCCCTACGGCTTCTAACTTCGGATCCTTTTCAGAATCTAAAAAATAAGAAACATGTAAATTGCTTTTTTCCAAACTTAGTACAAATGATATATATACACACACATACATACATACTAGGAATAAAGCATGTGACTTGCACTTTTAATAGTTCATCTAATAAATGATATAATAAAAGGAAAAAAGAGAAAACAATAGATAATAATAATTTTAGTTTTATTATTTTTTAAAAACATATTTCAAAATTAAGTTAGCTCAAGTTCGTAATAATCTCAAAAGTCAAATAGTGGATAAGCTGTTCAAGTACCAAAACACTACTACCTTTACTTTAAGGGTTTAACATTTATTTTTTCGTAACTTCACATATTGATTTCTTTTCAAAAAAAAAAAAAAATTGAATGGACTGACAATGCTTATCTAGTATAGCAGTACATACGCGTTGCATGTTCTCCTGTAATTTATTATTAATAAATTATTTTATTAAATATTATTAACAAGAAGAAAATTGTTAATTGTTAAAGTATTTAAGATATATTTGTAAGTGGTCTCAATTAATATATTATTCTTTAGATCAAAAAAAGTTGAATGACTATTGTATCTTAGCTTTTCAACATATTAATGTTACATATTTTCCTAATTTTTATATTTCACACTAAAATGAATTTAGTATCAATGCTTGTGCTTTAGATAGTTTTTCTTTTTTATTCCTAGAACATAATTATACGGTTGCTTACGAATTTGGCTTACTTGATTGCCTCCAATTAGTCAAACTAAGAGCTCTAAGGTGCAACTAAAGCGTTAAGTAATCTAACTCTCAATAACCTACAAAACAAATAACAAATTCAAAAGTATGAGCTTAAACAAATACATACCAAAATTTAATGACTCCTAGAATATATTACAGCAAAAAGGACTAACTGCTTCTTTATTGCTTGAAATTGTAATAACAGAATTGCTTTGGATTGTTTGAAGTCACAAATGAAATCAATGAGTGTTTGCAAATTAAACTTCCATATTATATAATTCATAAAGATGATAGAGAAAAGAAAATTAAAAATTAAAAACTTAAAGATATATAAAGCACCAGTGGCAATTAGTGTTTTTGCTTTAAGAAAGGGCATTAGTTACTCCATAAATAATTTATTAACAAAATTTTTTAAAAATATGTGTTCGTGCATTTTTATATCTTTTATTAATTTTAGTTTAAATTAAAATTTATTATACGAGAACTGAAAGACTTTTGAAGGAATGTCAACTTTCACTATAACCTTATTAAATTAACTATTTATGTTTTCGTTTAATGTCCACACTAATATGATTATAACTTAAAACAATACAACAATTTGAAGGTATAAATATTTGGAAATGATTATGTTCATTTAATTTTTTGCAAAATAATTTTTTTCATTTAGGATTTTGTGTAGAGTATAAATTTAAGTTTATATATTGACCAATTGAAAATACTGTAAAAGAAAAAAAAGAAAAGTAAATTTGTATGCTAACCAAGAAATATATTTTGTTTTGCAAATCCAATTTAAACTTGTATACTTGTAAAGGAAGTTTGAGTTAATTACGATTTGATTAGTCTATCTTTAATATATTTCCATTAATATTCTTTTTAAATATGACTACAAATAAGAAAGAAGGTAAATTAGCAAATACATTAATTGTTAAATCACCAAATCGCTTAAATTCATACGTACTTTTTTTAAAGCTTTTTTTTGTGTGTGTGCCACACACACACATACACAGAGATTCTTCTGGTATGAATTTATTCTTTTTGTACAAAATTCTAGTTTGGAGAGGATAAATGATTCTAGTTTAACAAGTAGAAACTAAGACAATAAAAGAAAACCGCTATAAATAGCATAGCATCTATATCATTGGATTTAAATTCAAAGGCCTTGGAGCAATATTTTGAGAAAAAAAAATCTACACAAATAAAAGACAGAACTCAGACATATTCATATCAAACTGTAAATATTATGTAGAACAGACATTTACTCTGTAGTTCAACAGGAGAAACAAGAAAAGTTAAGCAAGTTAGCTAGCTAACCTTTTCCATCCCTTTTGGCGAAAGCCCTCTTTTGAAGTAGCTCCCAGCCTTCATCCTCACTTAAGAGATTGAGTGCATAAGGAAATTCAACTTCAGCCAGCTTCTGGTTCCGAGTTGTAATCAAAATCTTGCTATTGGCCTCTGCAAACGGAAATGCGGGACTGAGGCATTTCCAGTCCTCAATTTCCCACACGTCATCGAGAACAACCAAGCATTTGGTCTCTTTCTGCATTTTATAAAGCTCTACCACCAATTCCCTCTCCCTCATATCTTCCACACTTTTTTTTTTTTCATCAGGGAGGAGCTGCTTCAGAACATCTCGAAATATAGTTCTTGCATTGTACTGTTGAGTAACAGAAACCCAAGCAAACTTTTTGAAGCCACGTTGAACATCAACATGGTTGTAAATCTTCCTGGCAAGAGTGGTCTTACCGAGGCCTCCCATCCCATATATTGAAATAACTCGATGGGGTCTAATTCCCTCATCAGTGATGAGGGACACAATTTCTTTTACATCATCCTTCATCCCAACAAAATATTCCTCAATTTGATGGGGATAGGTCTGTCTTAGCCTCTGTTGAATCTGATCCGTTGTTGCATTTGAAGTTTGTCCTCCTTCGCTGCTGGTGACACCATAAGTTTGCATCCTTGCAGTAAGGCTCTTGATATTTTCTTTGACGTTTGCAATCTCTGAACCAACTTTGTGAAGAGCCATTGCTTCACCAGACATGCGTGCAAGTCTTTTGAGAGACTTCTTGAAGCCATGGCCTTCTCTCGTGGATTCAACTTTTATGGCAAATGTGTCCAAGACATTTTCAATTCTATAAGCAAGACGCCTGATTTCTCTAACACAATTGCGGACTGTCTCCTCTTTTCTTTTGTCTGCATCTTTCAAGAAACCTTGCATCGTGATCAACTCTGCTTGAACGTCCTTAACTTGCTCGGTCACTCCACTCAAGAATTTGGCCTCTTCAGTCAACAAGTCTCGAACTGTCTGCAAAGCAATTGAGACAATTTCACTAGCCATTTTGGATTGACTAATGAAAAATCACACTATTTCTTAGATCAATTTGCTAGCTCTTCTCACCTGATCATACCATGTAGGTGTGATTAATACATACTAACAAGTTGTATCTTGATGAAGGATACAGACTTTGACAAGGTGGTTTGTACACAATAAATGTCTTGATAGTTACCTCTAAAGAATTTAGTGTGATTAATTTTAACTGTCTTGATAGTTACCTCTAAAGAATTTAGTGTGATTAATAAATACTAACAAGTTGTATCTTGGTGAAGGATACCGACATTGACAAAGTAGTTTGTACACAACAAGTGTGAATAACGTAACCCAATTGTCTTAGTAGTCACCTATAAAGAATTTGTCGGGATTAGTAGAGGAGCAAATCAATCAATCTTTTTTTTTTTTTATAGTAAAACAGAAATAAAGGTACAACGGTTAAAACTCTATGATTCTACTTCAAAGGTTGGGATTTAAATCCCACCAACACTAACTCTGTTTCTCTTATTGTAATAGTATAAGTTTGATTAAAAAAAATTAATCAATCAAACCTTAACAGAAGTCTTTTAATTTTATATATATATATATATATATATATGAATGATTCTTTTAGTCAGAAATTAAGAAAATCCAACACCAACTCTCTTTCCCCTATTGTAATAGTGTAAGTTTGATAAAAAAAAATTCAATCAATCAAACCTCAACAGAAGTCTTCATATAATATATATATATATATATATATGATTCTTTTAGTAAGAAATTAATAAAATCCAGCTGGCAAGAAATGATTCTAAAAATTAATAAAATTCAACGGATCCTATAACTTCGATGTGATACAGAAAGTCTTCAATTAGAAGGGTCAAATGGCTAAAAGATATCATGCGAAACTCGACGGTAGGATTTTTCAGAAATTCAATTGTTTTTAGCATGGGGAGTAATGGTACGTATGAATTTATATCATCAGAGGTCCAATTATTGAACTTTATCATAAGTGGAGAAAATTCAATTTTTTTAGCACCTTGGGTAACGGTACATGTGAACTCATATCATCACAGGTTCAATTATTGAGCTTTATCATGAGTGGAGTCTGCTGTTGGATGCGCGCACGCATATATGTCAAACATCAGATATGCTTTTTAGAAAGAAAAGAAAGATTAGGGGGTTTGTAAGACTAATGATGATTTGGAGTAGAAAGTTGGCAAAGTGATATTCAGTTTGCCTTAATAGAACTAGTGCAGAAATATTGTGACTTGAGATTGCATCAGCAAAAGGAATACAGTAAAATCGGAGTGTTAAACAATTCCTCAAACATTGCAACCTGCATTACAAAATGAATGATTTATAAACGTTAAATATTACAACATGAAAACAAGAATGGTTTATAAATGTTAATGCTAAGATACCTCGTTAGCGAACTCATCTTTGTATAGAAATTCGTATCATTTACAGACATAGTACATACTACATTTCGCAGACAGAATGAAATGGGATGACTCATCCTGGATTATAGCTCCTGAGATGACTCATCCCAGGATTTATAATCCCATCTGTCTAGCATTTAGTTAGTTGTGCATTTTGTGAGATTTCTTAAAAAATAGTCTTATATAGTGTTTGGTTAGGGACAGAATTATCATTTATTGACTAAATTACCCGTATATTTGTATAATTATTTTTATTTGATAATTCAATATATTCAAATAATATTTCAATATTATAATATGTTAAAATATACATATCGGAAACAAATAAATTATTATTTTTATTTGGTAATTCTTGAAAACTTTTTGAACTAACAAAATAATAATAATTTGAACAAAATCAAATAAATGATTCAATTACAATAAACTTGTTTATAAAACAATTGTTGAAGGAAAAAGTATGGAATCGTATTTTTGATTAGAGGTGGTAATTCATTCGGGTTCGCATTCAAGTTGGCAGATCGGGTTGAGGCCTAAGTATAATAGGGAACCTGCTGATCTGAATCTAACTCGCTAATCCAAAACGGCTTAACATACCTAATCCGAACACGACTAGTAAAGCTACGGCCAACTAACCCCATTTGACCTAAAAAACTTTCCTAATATAATGTTTTTTTGGGTCAGATGGTTTGATTAGCCAACTTGTTTGACCCGAAAAAGCTTTCCTAATTTAAATTTTTTTGGGTCAAATCCCGAACCGTCTCCAAAGCAATTGGGACAACTTCACTAGCCATTTTGGATTGACTAATAAAAATCACACTATTTCTTTGATCAATTTGCTAGCTCTTCTCACCTGATCGTACCATGAAGATGTGATTAATAAATACTAACATGTATGTTGATGAAGGATACATACTTTGACAAAGCAGTTTGTACACAATAAATGTGATTAATGTATTCAACTGTGTTGATAGTCACCTATAAATTATTTGATGTGATTAACAAGTACAAACAAGTTGTAGTTTGATGAAGGATACCTACTTTGACAAAGTAGTTTGTACACAATAAATGTGAGTAATGTATTCCAACTGTCTTGATAGTCACCTATAAAGAATTTGGTGTGATCAATAAGCACAAACAAGTTGTATTTTGATGAAGGATACCTGCTTTCACAAAGCAGTTTGTACACAATAAATGTGAGTAATGTATTCCAGCTGTCTTGATAGTTACCTTTAAAGAATTTGTCACGATTAGAGGATCCAATCAATCAATCAATCAAGGTAAGGAATATAATTCCAGTTATTCAAATTCTACAACTCTAATTCAAAGATTGGGGATATAAATTCCATCAACATCAATTCTTCAAATCTTATCGACACCAACTTCTTTTCCCTCCATTGTGTATGTGTGTCTATATATATTATAATAGTATAAGTTTATTAAAAAAAAAATTTCAATCAAACGCCAACAGAAACCTTGGAATAATATATATATATATTAATGATTCTTTTAGTAGGAAATTAATAAAATCCAACACCAACTTTTTTTTTCCATTGTAATGGGGTTGGTTTATTTAAAAAAAATCAATCAATCAAACCTCAACAGAAGTCTTCATATAATATATATATATATTAATGATTCTGTTAGTAAGAAATTAATAAAATCCAGCTGCAAGAAATGATTCTTAAAATTAATAAAATTCAACGGATCCTATAACTTCGATATGATACAAAAAGTCTTCAATTAGAACGGTCAAATGCCTAAAAACATATCATACGAAACTCGACAGTACGATTTTTCAAAAATTCGATTTTTTTAATGGTACGTATGAATTTAGGCTAGCGATATTGTCAGAGCTAATATTAGCTATCAGAGCAAATTTTAATTTAAAGACGATCTTACCCCCTTTCAATTAAGAGTCGTTAATTAGGCATAATTTTCTCCCCACTAAAAACTGCTCCTTCCAATTCCAATTCAATGATTCCCTCGTTCTTCATTCTGCCGTATATCTATAGTATGCCCAAACTAATCGGTAGTTTCTTTCCCACTTATTTACTTACGGATCTTGTCCCAAATTTCCAAAAATTTCGATCTCTCTCTCTCTCTCTCTCTCTCTAGCCCGTGAAAGAATGCATTGACCATATATTATGGTTCTTATTTTGCCCATCTTTGTTGTCTTTCACCAAATTAATAAAACTGTTATAAAAAAAAAAAAAGGCCAGAATTCTCGACACTCTCAATCGTGATGTATATAACAAATCGATAAAAAAAATTAAGAACAAATCTTATATCTGCGTTTACTATTATCTGGGGTTCTATATAAGGATCTTACATGTAATTATTTGATCTTTCTAATACCTCGATCTGTTTTGCGAAAACAAACGCGACGAAATTTCATTGGGATAGGGAATTTTTTGAAGTTAGGATTATGATTGTTAGGTCGTGAGTTGGACTGATTGAGAGACAAAAAGAATGAGAAAAATGAGTTGTGGTTGCAATGACATCAATGGAGCGGAAAGAGAGAACGAGAAAAGAAAACAGCGACGGATGGCTTCTTACGATGATTAGAAAATTTACGTGTGGCATGCGGCTTTAAAGAATTTTTTTTTTATCAAGTGTTTATATTACATGTGTGTTGCCTCACACAAGTGGGGTGAGGTTTCCAATGATATGCTAGATAAAGTCTGAGACTGATTGTCATACACAATATGAAGGTATAGGCTCCCCGAAATTACCTAAATCCCCTCTCCCCGAAAACCCCCTTAAGGGTCTCCCCTGACCACTTGGCGTTAAAGAATTGAGATGGAAACAAGTATTTTTTTTGGGCCCACAAATTATTAAAGCTAAATTAATGACTCTTTAATAAGGAGGGATAATATTGTCTTTGCATTCAAAAATTGCTCTGCCAGCTAATATTTCTTCTGGCAATATCGTTGTCCATGAATTTATATCATCACAGAACGGGTCCAACAATTGAGCTTTATCATAAATGATTTATAAACGTTAAATATTACAACATGAAAGAACGAATTGTTTATAAATGTTAATGCTGAATAGTACATACTAGATTTATTAAATGACATAGTACATGCTACATTTGTCCAAGATATATAGGAAAACGTTGAAGTGACTCAAAAGTTACAAAAAAATAGTAACTTCTAGTTATAAGCAATTACTAAGTTTTTGTTGAACTTATTACCTTTTTTTACGAAATTTACCATTATTTTTCTCACAATTATAATAAAGAAAAATCATTATACAATTGTTCCAAAATATAGCGGACAAATAGGTCACTTTAAGGTTAATTGTATCCTTTATGCAATCATTAATGTAAGAATCCATACCCATTTTTTCCTCATCAAAGGGAAGCCATAAAGTGGGCTAACACTCTCTATCCTTGGACGTAAAGTATGCCCATTAGAAATGAACAGACAATGTCAAGCCCAACAAGGTCGAGCAATTAATAAGCTTGCGCCTTGCCGAAGTTAGGCAAAAATACCGACCTTCATTGGGCGTTATCAATATTTCAATTAAGGAATTAAATATCACTTGTGTTGGCGAATATCACTCTTCTTCTTCAATTTTTTTTTTTTTTTTTGATAGATAAAGAAAAAAACTGAATAAAGGTTACACAAGAGTGTCAGCATGAGCTAGCCTCGGATTTTACTTAGTCTTGTCTTTAACCTCTCATTCTCATCAATAGTGTGCATAATAGTATTATGATAATACACAATGAGTACGGCACTCGTCAACCGAAGACGAGCGTATCGGATGTTAATTTTTTAGAAAAGTAAAATTAAATTAGAAAAATAACTCAATGCTAAGGGTTAATAATCGTGAATGTATATCTTTATATAGTAAACTAGTTGTCCAAGAGTCATCTGAAAATTCAAGAACATTTTACTCGCTAAAAGATAAATTTTGGATCATGAATTCGAGAGAAAACATAGAATATTGATAGAAATGAACTAAATAGAACATAATTGAATTACAATTGGCGAAGATGAGTTACATCTTTTACAGGATGCAGGCTTATTTATTAATGGGGCATGCACATTTAAGTTTACTTCTGATCAAAAGAACACAAAAGTGAATATAATTTGCAGAAACATGTTCCTTAATTACAAGACAATTTGTTGATTTCAACAAGCACACGAGCACCCAAAAGAGGCCGTCCTCGCGATTTATCAGCACTTTGCCCTTCTTTATCATCATCCTGGAAATGCCACGGAAACTGAATGGTACATGATAGGGCTGCTTTACCTGTAATCAACAATAAATGCAAAGGGATTGTTATGATGATTCTACTACATGAAATTTAAAGTGAATTGTTTCTGGCTAAAAGAGAGGAATAAACCAAGAAATTCGAATGATTCTGAAGCTTTTCTGCATGACTAGGAATTGATTTAACCTCATCTCTGATAAAAACACATCACATCTAGTCTTCCCCATGCACAATAAAGAGATCATATTTGTCACTTGGAAACAAAAGACTTTATATATAGGTAATGCATTGCAGACAATACTTGCCATAACCATATGCCTCGAATTCTAATCGAACCAAGCAGAACCTCGGATACAATATACAGCAGAATATGGAATACTTACATCACATTCGCGTTAATAAGGTTATGGCACAAAGGTACTCAACTGTTAAGTCATATCACAATCAATGCAGCATATACATTTGGCATTAACATAAAAACTGTGGCTTAACAGATACCAGTGACACATCAACAAGTACAGAGAACTATCTCATTAACAGAGCAGATCTACTAGAGAAAAAGTCCCACATCGATGGGTTTATGTGTGCGTGAGTGTGATATACGTCCACCAATCTCTCTTTCAGTTAACAATTGTCTAGATAGATGGAGTTATTTGATGGGTTTTACTTTATTTCCTCTTTCCCATCTCCCCTCACCTCAAATAAAATAAAATAAAATAAAATAAAATAAAAACAGAGTAGGTCTACTTCAAGCAATTGTAATGAAAATTAATTATAGATTGATGGATAGGAGAAACTGAATATGAATTTGCCGATTGACTATAAGAGTGCAATAATGCTACTTGATAATAGGCATTAGAAGCATACCTGATAACATCACTTAATTGGATTTTTTACCGGGAAGACTCTCCAATTAAGACTCTCCAATTGTAATAATAGGTACGTGACTAATTTTGTCATAATCGACTCCTCTTCTACTGTCGATCCCTTGAAGTCTACGGATGTTGAATTCTTTAGGCATAACGATTTCCAACTTTTTAAGTGTTGTAATAAACCTCAACCCATCAGGAATCATCTCAAGGTTTTCACAAAGATTAAGTGCAAGGTAGGAAAGTTTGGGCATGGATCCTTGAGCCACCTCCCACCTTTCTAAGTTGAGTAAGGAAATGATTTTAAGTGAAATGAGTTTTGGAAAAGCATTAGCATCGCAAATCATCACTTTTTAGTCCAGCAAGTCCACGTCAGCTAATATGAGTCTTCGCAGGTTAGGAAGCTTTCCCAGGATAACCATAGGATCTCCTTCGACTGGACAGTAGCGCAACTCCAACTTATTGAGATTTGATGAGAAAAGAGGTGGGATTTCGACTTTCTGAAACTCAAACTTTCCATAAAGTATACTCAATCCGTGGAGACAATGGCATGTGAAAAATTCTTTGCAAGGAACTATTTTGGAGTGAGTATTGCGTGCACCACGCGCGCCACGTGGCGTGCCACGTGATGCACTAGAACCAATCACACATCGTCAAATAATACGAGGTATGACTCACCATTGCCACATGGCGATAAATTATTGGTTCTAGTACACCACGTGGCAACGCACGTGGTGTAGTGTATACTTTTCCACTATTTTGTCTTCCTCTTTAAGAGAAGCAGACTCGGGAATGTAAACAATATTAAACCGAGCCTCTCGTAACTTGTGGCGCTTGAAAATTAAGCAACTGAGGACCTCAGAAATATCAGTCTTTTGCTCGACACATACTGTTGCATCCAGGCGTCGTAGATTGTTCAATTCTGACACATCTTTAAAGTCATCCTCATCGTTGTCAAAACCAATTAGTGTCTCCAGCTTACTCATGCCAGAAAACCTTAATTTTCCTTTTCCTCTACTTCTGTGTTGTCTACTTAAATATAGATGCCTCAATCGTTTCAATTTCCATAGGACATTCGGCACTTCAATGCTAAAAACATTTCCATCGAACGCTTGTCGTGTATCAAGTGTCTGCAGGTACTGCAACTGACCTATGGATGACGGAAGTTTCTTCAACAAACAATCCTTTAGACTGAGGAACCTCAAAAGAATTAGCTTCTTTATCCCTCCAGGCACCGTTCCGTCCTCAAAATAAAAATTCTCAAATTTGAGAACTCTTAGATATTTGAACCTGTTTGAATCACATATTACCTGAGGAAATGAGACTTCAAGTAAAGTATCAGAGTAGAACTGATTAGTAAAGAACGAAGTTGTCCATTGGCTTCCAAAGCCATATTTGTCATTGCATCATAATCATTTAGACCTTGCCTTTCAGTGTATTCCACATGAATGGATCATCTCGGTGGAGTGAAGTGATCATCTGTGGAGGAATCCGATAATGGATCCTTCCCTCCTCTAAAATCAAGCGACTTAACAAATTCCACTTCTTTTCCACGGGCCAGACAAAAGTCCCTCATCAGATCATGAAGGTAACATGACTCAGCCCTTCTATCCCCCGAGTACTCAACCCACTTCACTAGAACCATTGACCTACTAGCCAACTCATACAAGTATCTCTCTGCTACATCAGTCAGTGTTTCTTGTGCTCCTCGATGATCTGATGAGATCATCCCTTCTGCTATCCACATTAGGTACAACATCACTGCATTTATTTCCTCATCTTCGCGAAAATGACCTAAATAAAGAAAACAAGGCTTCAAATGACAGGGTAGCTCGTCATAACTTAGAGCCAACACCTGCAATACAGCCCCGTAGCCTTCTTTACTGACTTCACTCATTCTTAGATATGATTCAACATCTTCTTTCACTGTTACCCTCTCATTGATTGAATTCTTTTGACTCAGGACCCCTCCAATTACTGCTATTGCTAAGGGTAGTCTCCCACACTTGCCCACAATTTCCCTCCCTACAGCTTCCAACTTCGGATCCTTTTCAGAATCTGCAAAATAAGAAACATGTAAATTGCTTTTTTCCAAACTTAGTACAAATGATATATATACACACATACATAAATACTAGGAATAAAGCATGTGACTTGCACGTTTAATAGTTAATCTAATAAATGATATAATAAAAGAAAAAAAGAGAAAACAATAGATAATAATAATTTTAGTTTTATTATTTTTTAAAAACATATTTAAAAATTAAGTGAGCTCAAGTTCGTAATAATCTCAAAAGTCAAATAGTGGATAAGCTGTTCAAGTACCAAAACACTACTACCTTTACTTTAATGGTTTAACATTTATTTTTCCGTAACTTGACATATTGATTTCTTTTCAAAAAAAATTTTTTTTTTGAATGGACTGACAATGCAGTATAGCAGTACATACATGTTGCATGTTCTTCTGTAATTTATTATTAATAAATTATTTTATTTAATATTATTAACAAGAAGAAAATTGTTAATTGTTAAAGTATTTAAGATATACTTGTAAGTGGTCTCAATAATATATTACTCTTTAGATCAAAAAAAGTTGAATGACTATTGTCTCTTAGCTTTTCAACATATTAATGTTACATATTTTTCTAATTTTTATATTTCACACTAAAATGAATTTAGTATTAATGCTTGTGCTTTAGATAGTTTTTCTTTTTTATTCCTAGAACATAATTATACAGTTGCTTACGAATTTGGCTTACTTGATTACCTCCATTTAGTCAAACTAAGAGGTCTAGGACCAAAGTATTAAGTAATCTAACTCTTAATAACCTACAAAAACTATAAATAACAAATTCAAAAGTATTAGCTTCAACAAATACATACCAAAATTTAATGACTTCTAAAATATATTACAACAAAAAGGACTAACTAATTCTTTATTGCTTGAAATTGTAATAACAAAATTTGCCTTGGATAATTGAAGCCACAAATGAAATCAATGAGTGGTTGCAAACTAAACTTCCATATTATATAATTCATAAAGATAATAGAGAAAAGAAAATTAAAAATTAAAAACTAAAATATATATAAAGTACCAATGGCAATTAGTGTTTTTGCATTAAAAAAGTACAATAGTTACTACATAAATAATTTATTAATATATTTTCTATTGGCATGGCGAGAGTTCGTGCATTTTTTTTATTAGTTTTAATTTAAACTAAATTTGATCTTTTAAAATAATGTTGAGTTTCACTATAACCTTATTAATCTAAGCATTTATGTTTTCCTTAATGTCCAAACTTAATATGATTATGACTTAAACATTACAACTATTTGAAGAATTGAATAAATTTTTAATATTCTTATTGCAAAATATTTGAAAATAATTTCTCTTTCAGTGTTTTGGTTATGTTTATGTAATTTTTTGCTAAATAATTTTCTCATTTGGGATTTTGTGTAGAGTATACATTTAAGTTTATATATTGACCAATTGAAAATATTGTAAAAGAAAAAAGAGAAAAAAAAATTGTATTCTAACCAATAAATATATTTTGTTTTGTAAATCCAATTTAAATTTGTATACTTGTAAAGGGAGGTTGAGTTTGATTACGATGTGATTAGTCTAACTTTAATATATTTCCATTAATATTATTTCTAAAGATAACTACAACTGAAAAATAAGGTAATTTAGCAAATGCATAAATTGTTAAATCACCAAAAACACTTGAGGTCATATGTGCTTATATGTGTGGGGGTGTGTGTGTGTGTGTGTGTGTGTGTCACACAAACATAAACATATATACACACACACATATATGGATACATCTGGTATGAATTTAGTCTTTTTGTAAAAATTTCTTTTTTGGAGAGGATAAACGATTCTAGTTTATCAAGTAAAAACTAAGACAATAAAAGAAAAGAGGTATAACTAGCATAGCATCCATTATTGGATTTAAAATTCAAAGGCCTTGGAGCAATATTTTGAGAAGAAAAATTCTACACAAATAAAAAGCAGAACTAAGACATATACAGATCAAACTGTAAATATTATGTAGAAGAGATATTTATTCTGTAGTTCAATAGGTGAAACAAAATTAGTCAAGCTAGCGAGCTAACCTTTTGCCTCCCTTTTGGCGAAAGCCTTCTTTTGAAGTAGCTTCCAGCCATCATCCTCGCTCAAAGGATTGAGTGGATAAGGAAATTCAACTTCTGCCAGCTTCTGATTCCGTGTTGTAATCAAAATCTTGCTATTGGCCTCTGCATATGGAAATGCTGGATTGAGGTACGTCCAGTCCTCAATTTTCCACATGTCATCAAGAACAACCAAGCATCTGGTCTCTTTCTGCATTGTATAAAGCTCTCCCACCAATTCCCTCTCCGTCATTTTTTCGACTCTTTTTCTTTCATCGACATTTTTCTTTTTTTCGTCAGGGAGAAGCTGCAGCAGAATATCTTGCAATAGAGTCCTTCTATTGTACTGTTGAGTAACGGAAACCCAAGAAAACTCTTTGAAACCACGTTGAACTTTAACATGGTTGTAAATCTTCCTGACAAGAGTGGTCTTACCGAGGCCTCCCATGCCATATATTGAAATAACTCGATGTGATCGATTCTCATCAGTGATGAGGGACACAAGTTTCTCTATATGATCCTCCATCCCAACAAAATATTCCTCAACTTGATGGGGATAGGTTTCTCTTGAACTTTGTTGATTCTGATCCAATGTTGCATTTGAACTTTGTCCTTTTTCACTGCCAGTGATACCATAAGTTTGCAGACTTGTAGTAAGGCTCCGGATTTTTTCTTTGATGTTTGCTATCTCAGAACCAACTTTGTGAAGAGCCATCGCTTCACCAGACATGAATGCAAGCCTTTGGAGAAACTTCTTGAAGCCATGGCCTTCTCTCCTGGATTCAACTTCTATGGCAAATGTGTCCAAGACATTTTCAATTCTGTAAGCAAGACCCCTGATTTCTCTAACATAATTGCGGACTATCTCCTCTTTTTTTTGTCTTTTGTCTGCATCTTTCAAGAAACATTGCATCCTGATCAACTCTGCTTGAACTTCATTGACTTGATTGGTCACTCCACTCAAGAATTTGGCCTCTTCAGTCAACAAGTCTCGAACTGTCTGCAAAGCAATCGAGACAACTTCACCAGCCATTTTGGATTGACTAATGAAAATCACACTTTTTCTTTGATCAATTTGCTAGCTCTTCTCACTTGATGATATACCATGTTGGTGTGATAAATAAATACTAAGAACTTGTTTCTTGATGAAGGATACAAACTTTGATTAAGTAGTTTGTACACAATGAATGTGATTGACGTGTGCCAACTATCTTAGTTAATCACCTTTAATATTAGAATACTTTAAAAGAATTTTGCTGGGACTAAGCAAAGTAATCAATCAAACTTCGACAGAAGTCTTGGAATCATATGAACATCAATGATTCTTTTAGTAAGAGACAGAAATTCAGCGGGTTCTACAATTTTATAACGTATGGTACAAGAAATTCTTCAATTAAAAGGGTAGGATTTTTCAGAAAATCAATTGATTAAAAGATTTTCAAAGATTATCGTGAATAAGTGCATGCAGCATGTAGGGTAATGGTAATTATTTAACTTTATCACGAGTGGAGTATGCTTTGGGGGAAAAAAAGAGAAATGTTCGATATGCTTTATTTAGAAAGAAAGAATAAAGTGTTGGTAGGACTAATAATGAATTGAAGTTAAAAGTTGGCAAAGTGATATTCAGTTTGCCTTGTACAGGAATTCTGAGACCTGAGAGTGCATGAGAAAAAGTTTACAATAAATTGTAGTAATAAACAATTTCTCAAACATTACAACATGAATGATTTATAGACATTAAACATTACAACATGAAAAAATGAATTATTTATAATCGTTAAATGTGAAGATACCACATTAGTGAATTCATCTTTATATAGCAATTTGTATCATTGTACATGCTATATTTATCCAAAATGAAGAAAACTGTTGAAGTAACCGAGAGTTATAAAAATATAGTAATTTTTTGAAGTAATTATTAAGTTTTTGTTGAACTTATTAATTTTTCACAAAATTTGCCCTTTTTTTTTTTCAAACAATTATGATAAAGAAGAATCGTTGCAACATTGTTACAGAATATAGTGGGCATTTTAAATTTCTGTTAGTCCATACCCGCTTTTTTAGGCTAACCCAAGTCACAACTCTCAATCCTCGGACGTAGAGTAGGCCGACTGTAAATGAACAATCGCAAGTTCAGCCTGCTAAAAATTAAGGTAGCTTGGTCTATGCCCAGGTTAAATAAATACTGACCTTAATATGGCAATCTTAATATTTCAATTGAGGATTTAAATATCACTTGTGTTGGCTCTATTGAAATCACTTTTTTTTTTCTTTTTTTGGTGAAAGGAAAAGAAAAATTGAAGATTATTTACATAAGGGTGTCAACATGAGCTAGCCTCAGATTTTACTTGATCATGTCTTTAACCTCTCATTCTCATCAATAGTGTACATAATTAACAATGTGTCATGGCACTCGTTAACTGAAGACAAGAGCATCGGATGTTAATTTTTTAGAAAAATGAAATTAAATTAGAAAAATAACTCAATGCTAAGCGTTAATAATGGTGAATGTATATATGTTTATATAGAAAATTATTTGTCCAATAGTCATTTGAAAAGCCGAGAACATTTTAGTGGTCCATGGCAAAAAAGTGTGCTTTTCTTTTTCTTTAGGTAAGGCATATAAAACTTTATTCTTTGCCTTCACAGCCGGCCACAAAGATTTATTGAGGTAAGCAAATGTGATGCGTTTGTTGATGCTTTTTAGCTTTCTTGTGAGCAGAATTCAATTGAGTTGGATAGAGGTCCTTATCAATCTCATGTCTGTGCTGATATTCTATTCTTGATTAGACTTGTCATTACGGTAGACACAAATATTTTTAGCTTAAAATTTCATTAGATGATGATAATTTTTTAACTTCATCCTCTTTAATTTAACAATAAGAACAAGAAACAAGTGGAGTGTTGCTAATAAAATATTGATTTTCCAGTATGCTTATACTAATGTCAAAGGTCAATAGATGAAAATAATTAATTTTTAAGAGATATTGTCATCAATGTTTGTTCGTATTAGCCTACTATGTTGTTTTACTAGGGGAACTGTGTGCCTAGCTACTTGCAACTAGATATAGGTATAAACAGATAGAGGTATAAATGAGTCGTCAGGATTAAATGTCACAATGTTTGAATTAGACTCGACTTCTAAACACTTACAATTAACTTAGAACTAAAACACGTTGTAACTTGCAATTTCAAAGTTTGAACTCGACTTAAGGCACGCTCAAGTTATACACGAACTTGTACTCAAGTTCGAACTCAAGTTGTTTACACATTTTTATTTTTTTTATTTCAAATCAATAGAATGACAAAATTACTCTTCACAATTCAAAGTCAAGACATGTATAAATAGTATGAATATTTTTGTAACTTTACATATTTAAATAAAAATAATTCGAATAGTTTGACAAACTTTTAGGCTTGAGTACTTACCTGCTCAAACTCTACTTGATTGTCGAATCAAGTTACTCAAACTATGCTCAGATTCAATTAACTTCAAACTCAAATCGAGTTTTTAACTAAACTATTCATGAATTGCTCAATTCATTGACAGCTTAAAAAAAAAATCAATTTGACTCAATTTAAACTAAGTTCAGCTTGAAGTTGAGCTTGCTGATTATATACGGAAGTTGGAACTCTGGAGCTAAGGTCACAAGATCCTTCAACTAAATTGAGCTTTCTACACATTTAATTTTCAAAATATTTATTTTTTGTTTAGCTACTGAAGTAATAAATCTTATAAACAAGTTCACTAAAACTCTCTACGACTCACATTCAAGTCAAGTTCAAGTATACTCGAGTTATAATCGAATTTATGCACACAAAGTTAAAACCTATTTTCCGAATTAGTTTGGTCAAATTAATAAACTTTAAGGATTTAATGTTTTTAGTCAAACTTAATTTCAAACTCATAATCCAAATTCAACCCCTTCTCTTATAGAGGAGCAAAAACTATGGCTAAAGAGCTCAGTAAAAAATAACTCATGATCTAAATTTCTTAATTTGAAATTGGATTGCATTAATACACATTTATTGAGATAGTTTTGTAATAATTTGAAAAATATAATTTGTAACATGTAAAATAAACATTCAATAATGTGATTTTACGTTCAAATATAAATCCCTATTTCTAATGGGTCCAAATATATTCCTCGATACTTTGACTTACGTTGTCAAGCACCAACGGTCCCACATGGGCACAAATCAAAAACATAAAAAACTACTCCCAAAAATAGTAAAAACACCTACTGACAGAAATTTTCTCACACAGTTCACACACTAACAACACATGCTATAGAGGGGATGATTGGTAGAGGTGATGAATGATGAAAATGGGTCGAGAAGGCGGGTATGTGGTGCCGGCGGATCCGGGTACGGGTAAGAAAAAGGGCGGCGGGTCACGCAGCTGGATTTTGATGGATTCTTCCGGTCAAGAAACCGTCTTGGACGTGGACAAATATGCGATCATGCACCGCGTGCAAATCCACGCGCGGGATTTTCGCATTCTCGACCCTCTTTTGTCTTACCCCTCCACCATTCTTGGCCGTGATAGAGCTATTGTTCTCAATTTAGAGGTAATTTTCTTGATTAAAAAATTGTTTTTTTTTTCGATTTCTGTTTGAAATTTTTGGTTAAGGCCGTGTTTGGCGGTGATTGTTGGTTTAAGTGTTTTTTTCTTGTATAATTGTTGATTTGATGAACTGGGATTTCTTTATTAATTGATAAATAATGGGTTTTGATTGGTTTATTGCTTTATGTTGGAAGTAGATTGAAATTGAAATTTTATTTTATGATTTATAATTTTTTTTGGTTGCAAATATCATTGATATTATTTTTATTATGCTTTGATTTTATCTTGCTGGAGGATTGAGTATGGTTAAGATTGTCTTTGGATGTTACATTGAAAGATAAGTTTCAATTGTATGAGAAATTGGAAGGTAAGCTTTATATTAATGTGGGATTGTTTTAAGAAAGAAAGGTACAGCTGGTTTTGCTTTTGTTAGCTGGAATGAGTTTCGCGCATTAATGGTTTTTTTAGTGTGTTTTCTGCAAGTGTGGATTGTCATTTGTCATGGCATTGATGTTACATTGACATTCAAAGTCGTGCTTTCTTTTTCTTTTTCTTTTTTTCCCAACTTTGAGTTAGCGTCTTTCGATGAGCTATGTTTCTGGATTTTAGATTTGTACAAATAACTTTTAGGTGGAAAAGTATTTCTAATGGTGATTTGTTGTTGCGTCGTGGATGCTGCAGCATATCAAGGCTATTATAACAGCTGATGAGGTAAACTTCTGTTATCTGTTGTTATTCTTTGAGTCTAGTTCAAAACTGTACTTAGGCAATGGTGATAATGAATCTCAATTTTTTGCATATTTACTTCTGATTTGACTGATTGTTGATCAGCCTATAGAAAATACTTAAATTAACAGATTACATTATTGTAAAAATTCACGTAAAGTAATTATTTTTTCCAAGAATGACTTCAAATTTTCAGAAGGTTGGTGAAAATGTCTAATATATATTGACAATTGCGGACCAGAAATTTGAGAGTTCCATCCTTTTGAATTCATCCTCAAATTTTTGAAGTTGAAAATATGTTATTGATGGTTCCTGGTCTAAGCTTATGGTTTTGCCTGCAACCTTGGAGTTTAGTGTCTGTTCAAAAGCTGTTCTAAAAGCCATGTAACAATAAAAGTCTCTGCTCACTGTGATCTAAAAATCTGAATCATTTATTTTAGAAGGACATTTTGTATACATGATGCCCACATGGCATTCTTGCTGTACCCATGTAATTTACATATTATGGAGGAATTTGAGTGGCCTTGTTATTATTGATTATGTAAAGAATTTTTTTTTTTATAATGTTGTTTAGAATTGACTTTCATCTTCAGGATTTAGGAATAAATTGTAGAGCTGATGATGCTTTAACTTTGAGCTATTATGTTAACATTCTACTACCTAGATGACTAGTCAAGTTATCTGGATAATGACATTGATTAATTTGTTAGGGTATTATCTGTTTATTTTAGCACAAGGTTGTAATTAGTTTAGAATGATCAAACTGGGAACATACTTGAAAAGAATACAGGCCATTTTATGGCTGGGATTTTGAATATCGCAATTTATACAGGTTTTGCTTCGAGATCCACTAGATGAAAATATCACTCCTGTTGTTGAGGAACTACGAAGGCGATTGAAATCCATAAATATTAATCATGAAGATCAGGAAGATGGTAAAGATTTGCTTGCCCAGCATGATGTTGAAACTGGTGAAGAAGATGGTATACCTTGTGTCTCCCCTATTTTAGAGTTCTTCCATCTATTGAAGAAGAAATGATGATAAATAATTCGTATTCTATTTTTCTGTTAATCTTACTTTTGTCATGTTGTTTTCATTTGTTTTTTTCCCCTTATTTTTGTAATCCTTTTATTCTACAGATGTGGATCTATATTGATGTGTTTTAATACCAAAATTGCAAACTGCAGAATCTCCCTTCGAATTTAGGGCCCTGGAGGTAGCATTAGAGGCTATATGTAGTTATCTTGCTGCCCGCACAACAGAACTGGAGACTGCTGTCTACCCAGCTTTAGATATGCTTACATCAAAGGTGCAAATTTGTATCAAATTCCCTGCTGTTAGATGGATGATAACTACGTTTGTACATTAAGTCTTTCTCTCTCTGTGCTTCCTTCTTTTTTTTTTTTTTTTTATCAATTAGGAAGCCAACCTAAATGGGGAAAAATGGAGAAATAAAAGAAACACTAGTTTGGAATGGGTTTTGGCATCATGACATGTAATTTCTAATTTCTATTATTTTTAAAATTTTATACTTTTCATTGCTACATTTCTTTAATTTTGGGCCAACTGTAAGCGTTTTTGCATTTCGGGGATTATTTTCAGACTTCACGTGGCCTAGGTACCATTCCTGTTTGACTTAATTTTCCTGCATCCAAAATTATGCAAGGCATTATCTGCAAGTGTTGAGAACTTTCAGCATGTTGTTAGCTAGTGCAATTTATTAGATAGTTCAATTTTTCCCATCTTTTTCTCATCAAAACCTTAAGAATATGTTGTTTGCTTAAAAGATTTTCCTTTTTGTTATATAGTATGTATTTTATTCAATTTACTCTCGTATTTTCTTTTTCAATTCTCATGGACTTTTGAATATGCAAACCTTGGCATAATTACATATAAAAGGAGGAAGGGGGGGAAATATTTTATGGTAAAAAATACACCCATATCAGTTATTTCTGAAGAAGAATCTGTTGAATTTCAGGTATTCCATTTTACCAATAAAATATGGAGACTAAAATTTTAAGTGATGATATTGGTAGTTACTTTTTTTTATCTGTCTCCTTTTTTCCCCTTCTTTTGTTTTGTCTTTCTTCTCTTTTTCTTTCATTTAAATCCAGTTTAAGCTGGTGAATTTTAAGTTCTCTTGTGTTTTGGCTGGTAACGTTGCCCCTGTAAACACCTCAATGCAGATTAGTAGCCGTAACTTGGACCGAGTTCGTAAATTGAAGAGTCAAATGACTAGGTTGACTGCTCGAGTGCAAAAGGTGCTGTGTTTATCTCATCTTCCTTTTTTCTTGTTTTGGATACAAAATGAACATCTCTTTTTTTTTTCCCCTTTTTTGGGTACAAAATGAACTTTGTGTTTGTTTGCTGTATGTACAGTGAAGCAGTTTAACAGTTGTTTAGGCATCTTTTAAGCAACGTCTCTTAGGATGCAAAAACAATAGTTTTTTGAGATGCTTTGTGGAAGCAAAAGTACAACCATGTCTCTGCAAAATGGAAGTGCTATTGACACCTTTCCTTGCTGGGGCACTTGCTAAATAATGTTTATGCTTTTATGGGACACAACATACTGCAAAGATTTATGCCCTCATTTTCTTGTCACAGATAGTTATTGTTGATGGACCCATCAAAATAACAATAGAAGTTGACTCAAAATGTTTGATCATGATTTATTAATGGCAGTGTGCTTTGTGCCCAAGTATGGACTTCATTGTGGGGGAGGTTTTGGAGGGTTTACGCAGGGAGAGAGGCAAGAGAGCAAAAGGAGAGATTTTGAAATAATAGTTGCCGGATTGATATATCCCATTGCAGGTGAGGGATGAGCTTGAACAGCTGTTGGATGATGACGATGATATGGCTGACCTTTATTTGACAAGAAAGTTGGCTGGTGCATCTTCACCTCTAAGTGGTTCAGGTGCTGCCGGTTGGTTTCTTGCCTCTCCTACAATAGGCTCAAAGATTTCTAGAGCTAGTAGGGCAAGTATAGCTACGGTTCGTGGGGATGAAGATGATGTTGAGGATCTTGAGATGTTACTCGAGGTAATAAGCTACTTTCACTTTTGGTTTGACAGAACCTAAAACTCAAAGTGACCATGTACTTTGCAGGCTTATTTTATGCAAATTGATGGCACACTAAACAAGCTGTCTACGGTATGTGAAATTAGTTATTTCTTTACTAATCTTGTTTTGTCCAAAAAATAGTATCAAGAACAGGCTAGTACACAATATTCACACAAATGCATATGCGAATTCATGGATATTGATACACACCAGATAATGCATTGTGCATCAATTAATTTGCGTAAATTCTGCTGTTACTTTGTCCATGAAACAAAAATAATGCAGCTCTCTTTGGAATTACAGTGATAATAGAACAAATTATATATTGCCAATAGATTCTTTCTTCATCAGTAAATAATGGAGTAGTTGTGATTGATTGTTAACTGTTTTGCAGCTGCGTGAGTATATTGATAACACAGAAGACTACATAAACATTCAGGTAATTGAAGTGGCAAAAAATGTGTAATGGGTATGCATTTTTGTCTGATTGTTATCGAGATCTAAAAACAGCTTGTTCTTTTGCGTTTCAGCTCGACAACCATCGAAATCAGCTGATTCAGGTTTTTTTTTTTTTTTTTTATATCCGTACCTGAGATTGTGGAGTGTTGTTTCTGCATCCTTGTACTTCCTCTATTTGGTCATATTAGAAAGGCCATGATTTAAAGCTCTGTCTATGTCATTGATTTCTCCTCTTGACTATCTACTCTCTGTTGCAGCTAGAGCTCTTTCTCAGTTCAGGAACTGTGTGTGTATCTGTCTATTCTTTGGTAGCTGGAATCTTCGGCATGAACATACCCTATACTTGGAATGATGATCATGGTTACATGTTTAAATGGGTAAGTATAGATATCTAAAATGGTAATTAGACTGTCATATTGATTATTTCACTTCAATTAATTGACATATTTGATTATTTCACCTTAATACTGGCCAGGTTGTCATCTTTGCCGGGTTTCTTTGTGCCTTCATGTTTGTACTCATTATTTCGTATGCTCGCTACAAGGGACTAGTTGGATAATGGCATATGTCCAGTCTTGCTGGATTGAAGAGCATCCTGCAATGACTTGTTCTAATTTTACAAGATTCTGCAAATTCTAATCACCTGACTAGCTAGTTTCAATGCAAATAGAAATTGTTAACTTTACTTTGTAACCTGTATGTCACTGATAGATTAAGATTTGCTCTTAGTAACTCATTCCTTTTATAAGGTTTTACTCATTAGCTTTTTACCACCATTAAATGTGATTCGGAAACTGAAATACACATGATATGGATTGTAGTACAAGTCTCTGGTAGATTATACATGATACAACTTGATACAGTTAATACGAGCAACTCTTTTTGAAAAGTTGAACTGGTTCTTCTTTAAATTTTTTATCAGAAAAGAATTTTAGTGATGAATGAAATATTTTTACAATTTAAGTTACTTCTACTTTAATAACGTGTGAAATATTCTAAAGATTTTTGGCGGTATAAACAAGGTCAAGCAAGTTAAATACTCTATGGGTCAAGTTTGATTATTTTAATGAGTTTGGAAATGCATTTAAATTTAGCTTGTATATTTCAAGCTGAATTCAAACAAACTTCTATTGAACAGAACTCAAGTCAAACCTGAGTAATTCGAACTTTTTTACATACCATGCTTGAGTTTTATTTAATTAGTTAACGAACCAAATTCGAATCTAAGTATCAAGTAATTAAATTCGTCGTTCAACTTTACGTAATTCCTACTGAAATCAACCTCTACAAGATCTAATGTCACATATTATTAGCCCTAATTGTCTAATAAGTGGAAGTGGAAGTCTCAAAGTTGTACTCATAGTGATACAAGATTATACCTAACTATCAAGTAGCCCACATCTTTTGATTTTATAACAAAATTAAAATAGATTTTTTTTTTTCAATGATACCAACATGGCAAAACCTCAAATACTCACTCACCATACAAAGTAAGGATTCAATGTGCAACCTTCCAAAAGGCAAAAAGTAATTTGGGTCAACATAATCAATGTCTAGATAAGAACTTAACTGAAGAAAAAAATTTTAACCAAATTAAGATCTAAAAATGAGGAAAATTTCAATGCCAATTAAGTTTAACATGTCTATAATTTGGGCTACAATTATTTTAATTCGTTATGAAATTTTAAAAATTCTGTCAATTCATGTTATCATCAACCTTTTCGAAACGTATTATGTACTTCGCAGTTAATTAGTTAAAGCAAAATTAACAAATATTACAGTACTTCTGCTTCTCCTCCTTTTTTGGCATAAGTTGAAAATAGATTTTACATGAAAAAGAATAACAAGTGAAAAAACGCCTTTCAAATTTTGCATTTACATCGCACATGCCTTGGTAATGTCTTTAAATGTACATTTGCATGTATGCCCGTGCAAGTGGGCACGTTATTTGTACACATATATAATGGCGGGATATTCTTACATGGACATTGATCTAGTTCAAGGCTCTAGTTACCGATCAAATGGTATAAATACAAGCCACGTTGAATGATACATATTTATATTAAAAAAATGTAAAAACAATTATGCGATTCTTGTTAAAATTGTAAAGTTAACGGGTAAAAAAGTAAACCGGTCTATACAAGATATTTCTTCTTTCAATTCAAAATTTGCATTTACATTGCACGTGCATTAGTACTGTCGGTGAATGTACATTTTTATGCTTGCACTTGCAAGTGTTTACGTGTGTTTGTATACACATATACACATATATCTCATATGTGTATGGTGAGATATTCTTACATGGATATGGATCCAATAGATCCAGTTCAGGGTTCCAATTATAGATTATATAGTATAAACACGAGCCACCGTGATTAAATGATGCATGTTTATTTAAAATAACGTAAGAATGATCACACGACTCTTGTTAAAATGATAAAGTTGACAGGTAAAAAAGTAAATCGATATGTACAAGATTTTTCTTGTGTAGGAATATATTTATTCAAAATCCTAACATTAATTGATTCTGACTCTAGCACAGCTGATAGCCCAATACTGTTACACTTTTTCAGAAAATTTTTAAATTGCTAGGTCCATTTTAGACTTGTCATATGTGCCTTATATACCTCCTATAATTCAATAATATATATTGCTACATCCTATTGTTCTACACCGTCATCAAACAATATCATATTTCTCTCCTAAACAACGAATATTATTTTTCTTCGAGACTGTAAAAATTTTTTATATCAAACATCGAGGAGAGCTTCAGTGGCAATAAAATTAAACATTTTTTACAATTCGAGTTCTTCAAAGACCAAATTTTTAAAATTTGTAATTTCCTTTGGCATCAACATAAAAAAGGTCTATTTATCACATTAAGTCCCAAATTGCTCATTAAGTGGGGTTGAAATCTCAATATTTATGCTCATAAATTATATAATTTTCTTTTTAAAAGTAATTTGAATTTACATAAACGACTATGATGGATAAAAAACTTGACTAAATCTAAATTTGCCACTAAATTCAAGGCCCAAAGTTGCAATTCAATCTCTAGAGGGATACTGTAATAATACTACTACAACACTACACTACACGGGGATCATTACTGAGTAACTTGAACTGGTTCTTGTTCATGAGAACATCCAAAAACCACCATTGTCCAAAATCTTAAAAATTCCTTCTTAGTTGTCTTAATCCTAAACCCTATCTTAATACAACGTTTTCAACTTCAACCCCCTAGTCGCTCACTAAATCAACCTCAATAAAAATCGATCACAAGAAAGGAAAGTAAGAGCATACAGAAAAGCTAAACCCTTATTCTTGATTTGAATTCAATGGTTTTTTTTTTCTTACCTTTTTTCACAAGGCTAATTATACATTTCTTGATTTGTTATTGTTTTGCTTATATATATGGGTAGCATGCAATATAAATTGGATTTTCTCTTGTATACTTAGAAGCTTTTCTTTCCTTTTTTTTTATTTTCAGGGAGCGAGAAAAAAATAAAGAAAAATCGGAATGAGTTTCGAGGTTCGGCAAGAAACGATCAAAAACCTTCTGACGTGTGGAATTTGCGAAAAGTTGTGTCGGGAATTCATGATAATCGACGAATGTTGTCATACATGTATGACTTTTTTCTGTTTCTTTTTCATTTATTCTCTTCTTAATTTTTTTTTTTTTTTTGGTAATCTTTGACGTTATTTTTACTTAATATGATTTGATTCAAGTGTTTTTTCCATTCATCTGCCGAATTTACGTTAGTTAATGCTTTGATTTGGGTTGTGCATGGCTTGGTTTCTATGATTTTCGATTTCTTGTAATTTCAGTTCAATTAATTTTCCCCAACTCATTTTCGATTTTCTCTGAATTTATGCTCATTTGTTGTCTGATTAAGATTTTGCATGGTTTTGTTCCCATAAAATTTCTCTGATTTTTAAATTGGTTTTTTTTTTTTTTGGCCCAGATTTTTATTTTCTTAAATTTCAATTTAACCAACCCTACTCTACTGAATCTGCGTCCACTTTGTTCCCATAAAATTCAGGGTCTTTGCATGGCGTCTATTATGGTGAAAAAAATTGTACAAGGTTTTCTTCTTTTTAGGTTAGATTTCTTTTTTGTTTTTCATTTTTTCCCGGGAAAATTGGAGTATGTCTTGTTGTTTTGGTACGTGGCCAACTGATGATTGACTAGACTACTAAAAAGAAGAACATTTTTCCAATACACAATTGTCTTTTTTCTCTTTGTTTCATCTTAATCTTTGTATCTAACGAAAACTCATCGAAGTCACAACTAGAGAAATTACATTGAATTTGAAGAGTAATTTTCGGGAAATTTACCAATTTTCAGACAGTATCATATAAAATTGCTCGTTCAATCGACTTTTTCATTTTATGCTATGATTTTCTGATCTTGGTTTTCTGCAACTGTGTGGTGTATGAGAATATTATTGCATGATATATCCTTCTAGTTGCTATTTTGCTTGCTAGATCATTATATGGTACAAAAGTTCTGAGTTTAATGTAATTTTGACCCCTTTTTTTTTCATTTATCAGTTTGCAAGAAGTGCATAACGAAGAAGATTACTGAAGAAAACTTGAGAAACTGTCCAAAGTGCAACGTAGATCTTGGTGGTGTTCCACTGCAGAAGATCAAGTATGAACTTATTTTTCTTTTACACTTGGATTTTTCTTCTTATGAAAAGATCATATAAACTATTGGGTTATTACAAATAAATTAGTCTGATGAAGGATGGCCCTTTCCTTGTACGATCGTATGTTAGTCTGAAGGATGGCCCTTTTCGTGTATGACCGTATAGGCTGCTGTGTCATGCAAAGAAGAACATGCAAATGCATGTGTTTTCATACGTAGTATGATAATTGTGGCAAACACAATCTATGGTTGTTTTGTATAGTTTTAATTGATAAATTATTGGGACTTAGGGTAAGGGCCAGAAGGCAATATTACGACTATCGAATTTAGACCAATGTCTTAAAAACAGGCTTCAAATATGAGATGAAGACTATATGAAATTGATTAATTTGTTAGAAATTGGGGTGTTAGTGTTGAATTCTTTTTTCAACACGATTTAGGGTACTGTAAAAACACTTTTTTTCCCCAAAAGAAGGCAGTTAGAGCAAATGATGCCGTCTCTTTAATAAGGTTTGTCTACCCACTACAATCGAAGGTGTTTTAGGATACCTTAACTTTAGAGTCATTCGCCAATATGCATGCCATAAACTAAGTCGTTGTATGAAGCAAATTTTAAGGTTTAAATTTATGGGAGAACTGAGGTAGGTTTCCATGCCACCTTTTCAATGTTACAATAGAATTAGTAGTTGCATTGTTTTTCGTGACTTGGGGAATTTAGAGATACTTACTCGGAATTTCCTCCTTTCTAACCAACAGACCTGACTATCTCTGGCAAAATCTGAGGAACAATTATGTTGACATAAGAGAAAAACTCATTAAACACAAGTTTATGAAACCAAGAGGCGAGAATAGCGCTCGTAAGGAAGCCTTGAATCAAGCTCCTCCAGTTGTAGCTGCTGCATTGGATGCAAAAGGGAAGGGCAAAGAAGTTGATCAGGGATCAAGCCAAGCAGCTCCAGAACCTCCAGTTGTCGATAGAAAAGGAAAAGGAAAGCTAATTGAACCATCATATGAAACAATGGGACCAGAATTTGTGCCCTTTGTGGATCCATCACCCATTAGGAGAAAGGAGAAATCCGGCTCCTCTTTAGTTGGTGCAGATGGAATGCCAAACCAAACTGCTGCATCTTCCCATGGAAAAAGAAAATATACTAGAAGAAAGCCTCTTCCTCCCCGACGGGCTTACTTTTCCGAGATGGAGGCTGTCAAAGTAGACAACGATCATTTTCCAATCCCAAACAATCAGGTAGTTGAAAGAAAAAAAATGTATTGTTTAGATACATTGTTTCTTGATGATTAAAACATTGATTGTTTCTGCCCTCACTTACTCAACTCGTGCCATTTTCTCCCCCTTTAACTTTGGTCTGCTGTAGAATTCTTCTGTCTTACCCTCAATGGAACAAAACCAGACTGCTGCACCTGTCCGTACAAAAAGAAAATACACTAGAAGAAAGCCTCTTCCATACCAAAGTGCTTCCTTGTCCGAGTTGGAGCCAACTGAAGTAGACAGGGATCGTTTTTCAATGTCAAACGGTCAGGTAACTGTAAAAAACATATATTTCTTTAGATACATTGTTGGTTGCTTGATTAAGAATTTTGACTGCTTTTGCCTATACTTATTAAGTAGTATATTTTTTCCACCTCTTGTTTGCTGTAGATTCCTTCTCCCTTAGAGCCCACAAGGGAAGAACAAACGGTGAACAACAGTCATGAGCACGGAGGGGAACCAGTGGAAGGAGTGAGTGAAGTTAAAACAGGTGAAACAAATGGCACTGCATCAGCTTCCTTAGAGACAGGTCCAAGAAAATCGAGAAAAGGGCGCCGTAGAAAAGAAGAGAAAAAAGGGGTTGCTGAGGACCTCAACATTCCCACACAAATTGTGGTCGATTCTTCAAGTGTCTGCGGTAGAAATAGCCAAATTTGGTTCCGACTAGTTGCTTGTGAGAAGCAGTAGGTCTTCTTTTCCCTGCACTGCTCAGTTGAATCAAATAACTTCATAATAGACACTATAATGTTTATTTTACCTCTTTCTTACTTCTATTTTATGTCTCTTTTTTTTTTTTATTTCGATTGACTCTGTCAGGGAAAGTTCTGGCCTTTTAGCTCCAGTGATTCCCAAATATCTAAGGGTTCGGTAAGTCCCTCAGTTATGTTTGCTGCAGCATGTATTTTAATTCAACTTATGTGCTTTAGTTTTTGAGACTTAGGATCGTATGTTACTAACACAGGGAGAGGGGCCTGGAATAAGCCCCAATTCCTTACCAACACAGATGCACATGCAGATGTACTTTCACTTAAGCCTTTGCAACATCTATCCACATGTTTTAGTTGTAGCTTGTTTGCCTTGACAATTGCAGCTTTCTGTCTTCATATAGTTTGAAGTTTGGTTCATGACATCCATTTGAATAAAACGTAGAATTGTATAGTTGATCTTGAATGGCCCAGCAAATGTTCCATTCCAGCTTCATCTGGTTGTTTTACAGTTACCTACTGTTCAACATGCAACCAAATGTTCCATGAATGTTTCAGCATTGGAAGCAAGAATTACTTTCAATATTATTTGCTTTTCCATCTGTCTAAGTGCAAGATTTGAAAGATTAATACATGTAGGTCAAAATGAGGACGTGGACAGATAACATTTTGTCTTATTGTCGCTTAATCATTATATTGCTCCACATGGTAGTAAAGACAAAAGCTAACAAGCTTCTGGAAAGATGCATGTACGAATCCGGAAGTAATCATGACATAAGTAAAGACACTTTCTGTAGGTTTATGTCTGGCATTAAGCCGTACAACGTAGGAAGGATGAACTGGAAACACTTCTCAAATTTACTGAGTTCGCGGAAAAATGATGAATATTCTATTGGATTTAGTTGGAGAAAGTAAGAAATTTAATTAAATAAAAAACCATAATGTTGAAAAAAAAAAAAAAAAACCATAATGTTTAGATGAATCTTAGGTGTATATTCATACTTGAGACATTATCATGCTTGGACCATTCAGACTACCTTCGATCTATAGTTGGTCCATACGTGCTGAATTCTTATTTGTTCGGCTGTTGTAGGGATGTCAATATGCGGACTTCCTCAATCAAAAAATACCTGATGGAAAAGCTAGGCCTTGAAAGCGATGATAAGGTAATTAACTTATTTTTAGACTATTCCTATGATAATAACTTCCATAACTCCAAGTCAAACCTTATAATTTGCTTCCAATTCCATTTTATTTTAGGCAATTTTTATGTGTAAGGTACTGTGATTTTACTAAAAGACTAAATGTGTAGGCTTTTGTTTATCTATGAATCAAAGAAACTAATAATATAAAATTTTTTGTCAATAATTGATATGCATTCGAAAGATTTGTGGTCTCAAAAAGTACATATTACTTTGTTACTTGTACATATTAATAACACATTCGTGATCAATTATCCACAATTGAGTCCCCAGATCGTGCGTTATAATATGGAAAGATCTTTCTCTTTTTCTGTTGTATCTGTTCAATTGTGCTCAGTTTTTGTAATTTAGTGTTTGATTAAATAGTTGCTCTCTTTATATTTTCCAGGTGGAGATTACTATGCAGGGTCAGCCAATTCATCCTGACATGGAAATGCATCAATTGATGGAAATGTGGAAGTCAGGAACAAGATCAGATAGGAAGAAAATTGTAGCAGTGGGTAGCTCAGGCAAAGATTTTGTGATGGTTTTCACATATAGTTTGCAGCTACAGAGCTGAACTGAGCCCTTTTGAGGAGTTCTCCTACCATTTAAACATCTATCATCAATTAGAAAACTTAGTTTCTTGCTAGTTCGGGATTTTTTTGGGCATGCTGATGCTGTGGATTGCATATGATGGTGCAGAATTTCTTTGGTTTTTTTATCTCTTTGTTGTTGTTGTTGTAGTTGTTGCTTTACTTGGTTTGAACTCGTAGCAAAGAAAAACTTTGTTCGTTAATAAACAAAAAGGCATTTGTTTGATGCCGACCATCTGTGGTGGGTAGCTTGGTGGATAGTATACCTGCATGATCATACTCGAGGAGTAGGTAAGGCTTGTGCCCCTCTTCAGATTTGTTACTAGGCCCAAAAAAAATAAGGACAAAGTTGACACACACAGGGCTGAGCCTCGTGAGAGATTTGATGAAAGTAGAGATGGGGGCAACTGTGATACCCCGTGCTCGGGATATAACACTCGCCATACCAAAACTACACTATGACATAAGGCTAACAAAACAAACTTAAACTGATCAAAATAACCATTTCATTGAACCTGACTCGATTATAAAGTTATGTGATACATTACAAAGATATTCCTCGTACAAAAATAAAAGTTCATCTTATACACTTCCACTAAGATCACAAAAATACTACCAAGTGGAAGATCCTATACAAAATAAATTACAGGAATCTTTGCTAAGTATCACATCCTATCTCCCAGACTAAAACCATGAGTCGGTCCAATCCTCCTCTACAAAAGCATCGTCCTCTGCATAAAATAATTAAGGAGGTGAGCGAACTAAATCACTCAGTAAGTGGTATAAGTACTTCCTTGTGGCTTAAGAGTGTTATTCATACATATACATTTCATCACCAAGTCATTATCGAATACGAATACAAAATAATAATATGGCCAAGCATACTTAAACCAAAACATATATTTTTCCCAAACGAATAAATGAGCTCTATCAAAGGGTTCCATTTGACCTTGGATATCCAATTGTTAACTATTACCGGTTAACACGGTCCCAAAACTAACTTTAACTGGTTGGTACGGCCCCAAAACTAACTTTAACCTGGTAGTACGGTCCCAAAGGCATCAAACATACAATTAAGGAACTAGTCTCGTCAAAGGAATACCATATTCAAGAACTCAAATAATTCATTTCCAAATATTCATTCATGTAGATCACATTATCATCTTTATAAACAAAAGCAATTAACCACAATTAAGCCAGTCATTTATATAGCAAATAATCCTTTCAAACTTTTATCATTTCATAAAACTCATTTTCAAAACATCAAAGAGTACAAATCCCACTTACCTCGATCCAAGCTATCTAAGGTAGTCCGAGAAGGTATGGTCGAAGTCCTCACCTAAAACACAAGAATAAACACTAAATTAACCACTATATCTATTGAGAAAACTATATACAAAACTTAATCCTTAGAGTCTAAACGAAACGGAACACAATTGACCACTGGTGGTGATCCGTTGGTGAAACACAGCCAACCCTGCCCGCGGATCCCCACGACTAACCCCCGTGGATCACTCCAGAGAGCTGATCCGCGAGCTGTCCTTGGCAAACCGTGACCGCGGCTAGACTTGGCCAAGCCCGCGGCTTGGCAGGCAGAAGGGTAGACGCGGACGGGCTTTTGCGAGCTGTGGCCGCGTCTCGACCTGGCTACCCGCGGGCTCACTCGCAGAGAGTTGCCGCGGGTAACATCTCCTCATGCCGTGGGCACGACTTGGCAACCCCACCCGCGGCTCACTCATAGAGAGTTGACGTGGGTGGGAGCCAAGCCATTCCCAGCCACAGCTCACCACATAAAACCCACGGCTCACACACGAAAAACCTGCAAAAACACCCCCAAACACTCCATACTTCCTACACACCACAATCATCTCATTTTATCCAAATTTCAAACATCACCACAAGCTATAAACAAGCATTTATGCACCCAAACCTTCACACAAACATCATACAAACACATAGCCACTAATTTACTTACTACTCATCAAATAAGGTATCTAATTAATCCCCCAATATACATAATCATCCCATCCTACCACTTCCCTACAACATACCACACCCAAGTTTGCTATCTATGGACCCAAAACACATTCACTACCCCTAACTAAGAATTAAATAGGAGGAAAGATTAATCACCTTGAGTTGAAGATGAAGAAATTCTTCCTAAGCTTTCCCCACTTAATCCTCCTTGCAATTTCTCACCTCTACCTCCTTCTTCAAGAAAAGAAAACAACTAGAATTGATGAGAGGAAAGGAATTTGGGTAGAGAGAAAAATGAAATAAAATGGGAAGAAGAGAAAAAAAACCCTAAAACAATTGGGAAAAAGATTTCCTAAAATTGCAACTAAGGCCTTCAACTTAATCACCTACCATACAATATACATTGGGACTTTTACACATAAGTCCCTACTAAGGGCCTTGGTGTTACAGCAACTTTTGCGGGTGAGGATTTATATGTTTTTGGCAACATGTTTCTTAAAAATGGCTACAGTTTTTTCTTTTTCTTTTTTTTGTTTTTTTGGCATTCAAATTAACGGTTTGGGTGGCATTATTAACTTGAACAAACAAGAAAGCGCTTAGCACCATGCCATTTTGAGGCTTAAGTATTTTTCCAATATTTGGTTGATTATCAGCAGATTCTATATTGTCATGTTACAGACAACAGAAAAATGAATTTTCCTATTCCCCCATGTCATATAGGAAAACTGCAATTGTAAGGTGGGTGGATGTTGATTATAGTAAGGCTTAAGGTTTTCTCCTCAATTAATATCGCTTTTACAAGATTTTGATGGCATTTAGTAAATCTAAATTTAGGCTTGTGGACAAGAAAAGAGACAAAAGGTAAAGTTCTAACCTTATTCTGTTTCTTTCCCTTTGCAATTGGTCAATCCTAATGTTTAATTTTATTTACAATATTAATTAAAGAACAACTGTTTAATTTTATCGTTAATGCGCTTTTGCATATCATTTGCAAAATTTATATCGTGGTCCTACTCCCAGATGATGATGGCCTACAAGAAATCTCGAATCAGGAAATGACTAGTAATTCTTTTGTCTTGGCCATATTTATGGTCACGTAATTAGCTAAGCTTGTTCTATAAAGACGATTCATTTGCTGATGCCACCGAACTTGACTTCTTCAACAGATTCTTCAGAACTTTCTGTTATTTATATAATTCTTAGCATTAATTTACTCCAATTTCAAAGTTACTAGGTACTATATGATTATATCGCCCATGAAAACAAGATGAAAATACAATTTATGATACAATCTATTAATGAACAAAATCTAAACGTAATTCAGCAGCAAATTATTAGACTGGATGATCTTAATATGCAAAAACACAGTTGCTGCAACAGGCGTATTCATACTTCAAAAACAAGCACTATAGAACAAAGAATGGTGAACAGCATCGAAGCAAAGGAAAAATTAATTGTGTGTATCCGCAGCAGAACAAAGCAGTCATTGCTGAATGTAGACTTTCAAAGCCACAAGGAATCCATTTCTTTTTCATCATATAAACATCAGCCGATACATCCTAAAACATAGTATCATAAGAATATCCAAAATGTCATCCATAATTAGCAATCCATAAGTACTGTGAAAATAAAATGGATCTTTTGTTGAAGAGAGGCCCAATCAGTGTCTCAGAAACCAGAGGCATATCCTGAAAATATTATCATTGATTGCCTTCAATTTTTCAGACTAGATACAACTCTTGATGGTCTTTCCCACAATTGCCAAAAAAAATAATATTACTACCCACCAAAATGAAAGTTAGCACTACAATACATACAGGATATGAAGGAAAAACAATTCAAGTGATGCCATATGGCAGAAAGGTAACCAACAGGAATACAGGAGTAAAAACCATTTTCAAGTTTGCGGTTCTATGTTACCTAGCAGATATACTTCAGAGCACAAAAATTAGCCACGCAGTTAACGCAGTTCATATGACATGTATAAATACATGTTTGTTTATTAATGTGTACATGTACAAGTAGAAAAGACACAGACATGCAACTCATACTGAATATAAAAATTCAGACCAAATCAAAGCACTCCTATTTAACAAATTTCACGGGTAAAAACAATGACTAAAAGAAACTACAAGCTACAAAGAACAAATGCCCCTCGATAGCAAACATTATAACCATTATCATCGTATCAACATCACCATTTTATTTCAGGAAACAAATGCTACAAAGAAAGTCACAACAGTATCTGAACAAGAACAACTAAAGTAAATCTAATGAAAGATGAAACTATAACTAAAATAACCTCTTGAAAGTAAATTACCATCAATGTACACTTTCATATGACAGAATTCATGAACAGGCAGATGAAAGTAGAACTCAAAGCAGCATAAAAGACAAACCAATATGCGTAAAGAGATCAAATATCCGTTACTACCATCCAAATCAATCCAGTAAGAATCCGGTTTTCTTTACCAAAAGAATATTGAATTTACATATTTTAGCATATTTAACCACAAATAAATATGCACACATTCCCCCAGAAAATTTTACGGCAACAACACCAATTAAGTGTTAATATCTCTCCGTAAAAACGTAAGAATACAGTTATACATCCAGTTCTATTACGAAAATAATAGTTACCACAATATATTACCAGTGCTAGCAATCAAAACCATGAGAACAAAGACAGCCGAATTTCCTTTTCCAATTCTCATCTTTCTACATTGGAAGAACTGCAACAGACCAAAATTGATCTAACAGAAACTTTAATTCAGATTAACACAGACGAAAATCAAAACAATATAAATAAAGACAGTCTAATATTATTTCCAAAATAATCAAATTACTTTTGCATTGGAACGATCACAACTACATAAAGCTTAATAACTATACCCTAAATCCAGAACTTTTAAATTATAAAAATTACTACAGTTTTCATCAATCCCAGTTGATATGTTCCCAAAATAATCCAAACCCACAAAAATATTTCTCCCAGATTAAGCTTCAAAATCCCGAACCCTAAACAATAGTATAATCTCCTTGTGGGCTAGTGACATCAGAAAGCAAGGACCCATACGGAGTCTCTTTCCGTAGGTTTATGTCTGGCATTAAGCCATACAACGTAGGAAGGATGAACTGGAAACAATTCTCGAATTTGCTGAGTTCGCGGAAACATGATGAAAATTCTATTGGATTTAGTTCAAGAAAGTAAGAGATTTAATTAAATAAAAAACCACGATGTTTAGACGAATCTCAGGTGTATTCATACTTGGGACATGATCATGTTTTGACCATTCAGACTACCTTCGATCTATAGTTGGTCTATACGTGCTGGGTTCTTATTTGTTTGGCTGTTGTAGGGATGTCAATATGCGGACTTCCTCCATCAAAAAGTACCTGATGGAAAAGCTAGGCCTTGAAAGCGATGATAAGGTAATTAACTTATTTTTCGACTATTCCTATGATAATAACTTCCATAACTCCTAGTCAAACCTTATAATTTGCTTCCAATTCCATTTTATTTAGGCAATTTTTATGTATAAGGTACTTTGATTTTACTAAAAGACTAAATGTGTAGGCTTTTGTTATCTATTAATCGAATAAACTAATAATACAACAATTTTTTTCAATCATTGATATGAATCCGAAAGATTTGGAGTCTCAAAAAGTACATATTACTTTGTTACTTTTTACACATTACTATTGCTTTTGTATGTGTATCATTCGTGATCAATTATCCACAATTGAGTCCCCAGATCGTGCGTTATAATGTGGAAAGATCCTTTTTTCTGTTGTATCTGTTCAATTGTGCTCTGTTTATGGAATTTAGTGTTTGATTAAATAGTTGCTCTCTTTATATTTTTCAGGTGGAGATTTCTATGCAGGGTCAACCAATTCATCCTGACATGGAAATGCATCAATTGATGGAAATGTGGAAGTCAGGAACAAGATCAGATAGGAAGCAAATTGTAGCAGTGTGTAGCTCAGGCAAAGATTTTGTGATGGTTTTCACATATAGTTTGCAGCTGCAGAGCTTAATTGAGCCCTTTTGAGGAGTTCTCCTAGCATTTAAACATCAATCATCAATTAGAAAACTTAGTTTCTTGCTAGTTCGGATTTTTTTAAGCGTGCTGATGCTGTGGATTGCATATGATGGTGCAGAATTTCTTTGGTTTTTTTTTATCTCTTTGTTGTTGTTGTTGTTGTTGTTGTTGTTGTTGCTTTACTTTGTTTGAACTTGTAAAAAAGAAAAACTTTGTTCGTTAATAAACAAAAAGGCATTTCTTTGATGCCGAATATCTGTTTTGGGTAGCTTGGTAGATATTACACCTGCGTGATCACACTCGAGGAGTAAGTAATGCTTGCGCCCCTCTTCAGATTTGTTACTAGGCCCCAAAAAAAAAAAAAAAAAAAAAAAAGGACAAAGTGGTTACATACAGGGCTGAGCCTCATGAGAGATTTGATGAAAGCAAAGATGGGGGCAACTTTTGCTGAGGATTTATATGTTTTTGGCAACATATTTCTTAAAATTGGCTACATTTTTTTTTTTTTTTGGTATTCAAATTAACGTTTTGGGTGGCATTGTTAACTTGAACAGCCAAGAAAGCGCTCAGCGCCAAGTCATTTTGAGGCTCAAGAAGTCACATGTGCAACAATTGAACAGACACTGGTAAGAAAGATGGGCCAATATTGGTTGATTATCAACAGATTCTATACTGTCTAGTTACAGACAACAGAAAAATGAATTTTCCTATTCCCCTATGTCATATAGGAAAACTGCAATTGTAAGGTGGGTGGATGTTGATTAGTGTAAGGCTTAAGGTTTTCTCCTTAATTAATATCGCTTTTACAAGATTTTGATGGCATTTAGCAAATCTAAATTTAGGCTTGCGGACAAGAAAAGAAACAAATGATAGAGTTCTAAAATTGTTCTGTTTCTTTCCCTTTGCTATTGTCCAATCCTAATGTTTAATTTTATCTAAAATGATTATTAAAGAATAACTGTTTAATTTTATCGGTAATGCGCTTTTGCTTATCATTTGCAGAATTTATATCCTGGTCCTACTTCCAGCAGATGATGGCCTACAAGAAATCTCGAATCAGGAAATGACTAATAATGTATCCGTCTTGGCCATATTTATAGTTACGTAATTAGTAAGCTTGTTCTATAACAGATGATTCATTTGCTGTTGCCACCGAACTTGACTTCTTTAACAGATTCTTCAGAACTTTCTGTTATTTATATAGTTCTTAGCATTAATTTATTCCAATTTCCAAGTTACTAGGTATATAATGATATCGTCCATGAAAAAAGATGAAAATACAATTTATGATACAGGCTATTAATGAACAAAATCTAAACGTAATTCAGCAGTAAAGTGTTAAACTGAATGATCTTAATATGCAAAAACACAGTTGCTGCAACAGGCGTATTCATACTTCCAAACAGCACAAAAGAACAAAGAATGGCGAACAGCATCGACGCAAAGGAAAAATTAATTTTGTGTATACGCAGCCGCAGAACAAAGCAGACATTGCTGAATATAGACTTTCAAAGCCACAAGGAATCCATTTCTTTTTCATCACATAAGCATCAGCCTATAAATCTGAAGACACAGTGTCGTAAGCATATCCAAAATGTCATCCATAATTAGCAATCCATAAGTACAGTAAAAATAAAATGGATTTTATGTTGCAGAGAGGCCAAAATCAGTGTTTTAGAAACTTGAGGTATATCCTCAATTATCATTGATTGCCCTCAATTTTTAAGACTAGATACAATTCTTTATGGTCTTTCCCACAATTGCCAAAAACATAAAATTACTACCCACCAGAATGGAAGTTAGCTCTACAATATATAGAGAATATGAAAGAAGAACAAATCAAGTGATGCCGTATGGCTAACCAAAAGGCATACAGGAGTAAACCATTTTCATGTTTGCAGTTCTATGTTACCTAGCCGATATGCTTCAAAGCACAAAAATTAGCCACGCAGTTAACGCAGTTCGTATGAAATGTATAAATACATGTTTGTTCATTAATGTGTACATGTACACGTAGAAAAGACACAGATATGCAACTCATACTGAATATGAAAATTCAGACCAAATCAAAGTACTCCTATTTAACAAATTTCAGGGGTAAAAGGAATGACTAAAAGAAAGTACAAGCTACAAAGAACAAATGCCCCTCAATAGCAAACATTATAACCATTATCATCACATCAACGTCACCATCTAATTCAGGAAACAAATGCTATAAAGAAAGTTACAACAGTATCTGAACAAGAACAATTAGAGTAAATCTAATGAAAGACAAAACTATAACTAACATAACCTCTTGAAAGCAAACTACCATCAATGTACACTTTCATATGACAGAATTCATGAACAGGAAGATGAAAGCAGAACTCAAGGCCGCATAAAAGACAAACCAATATGCGTAAAGAGATCCAATATCTATTACTACCGATCCAAATTAAGCCAGTAAGAATCCGGCTTTCTTTACCAAGAGAATATTGAATTTACATATTTTAGCATATTTAACCACAAATACACACATTTCCCCAGCAATTATATGGCAACAACACCAATTTAGTGTTAATATCTCTCCGTAAACACATAAGAATACAGTTATACATCCAGTTCTATTACGAAAATAATAGTTAGCACAATATATTACCAATTCTAGCAATCAAAACCATGAGAACAAAGACAGATGAATTTCGTTTTCCAATTCTAACCTTTCTACATTTGAAGAGCCGCAACAGAGCTAAATTGCACTAACAGAAACTTTAATTCAGATTAACACAGACGAAAATCAAAACAATATAAACAAAGCAGTCTAATATTATTTCCAAAATAATCCAAATACTTTTGCATTGGAACGATCACAACTACACAAAGCTTGATAACTAAACCCTAGAATCCAGAACTATTAAATTCTAAAAATTACTACAATTTTCATCAATCCCAGTTGATATATTTCCAAAATAATCCAAACCCACAAAAGTTTCGTCCCAAATTAAGCCTCAAAATCCGGAACCCTAAACAATAGTATAATCTCCTTGTGGGCTAGTGACATCAGAAAGCAACGACCCATAAGGAGACTCCAAATCCTCCTCGGGAGCTCTCAATGCACCGTGTAAGCAGACAATCACAACCCCAATAACCACCGAAACGACGACGTTCAGCCAGACCTTAGCAAAAATTAGGGCAACCAAAGTAACCAACCCCAGAAACCCCAAAACGATCCTATCACTGATTTCGAAATTCAAGATCGTCAACGGGTCGTCACGGTTCCGGGAGAAGTAGAGGAAGAGCCAGCCGGCGAAGATGACGAGGAAGATGATGAGGGAAAGGGGGTGGTAGATTAGGCTGAGGAAGAGGACTAGAAGGATGAGGAGGGTGTAATTTGGGAAGAAGTAGCGGATGTTTTGGCTGATCCGGTAGGTGGCGTCGGAGAGGGAGATGGGGAGGCTGATGGTTGATAGGCTGAAAATTTGAGCCCATGGACGGAGGCGTTGGCGGAGTTCCGCGGCGGCAGTTGGTGGTGCTGCGGAGGACATTGGTGGCGGGACTTTTTTGCTTTGGTTAATGAGATGAGAATCCAAAGTTAGATTCCTTTTTTTTTGTGGGTTTTGGAGATTTATTTTGAGGAATTATTGAGGATTAGTGGAGAGGCTGTTTGGACTTTGGGATTTGTAATCCTTCAAACACATGGAACGCGGCTTTGACTTGAAAAGTTATTTTGTGGGATATATGCTGAAAAGAAGTGTTAAAATTCATAAATTTCTCACCTGCTTTGTTGACATATTATTTGTCAAAATCTAGATTTCAAGATTTTATTGAACCAACCCAACTTAGTTGGGTTAGTCATCACAAAGTCTTTAAAATTAAATGAGATAGAAGGTTAAGAATTCGAATCCTGAATTCTATTAAAAATTCAAATAGGTGCATAATTTACTCGTTTGGTCCAATAGTAGTTCAGTCCTTATCGGTTCCCCTGAACCCAGTTGGAGCTCCTATAAAATAAGTTAGGACAATTAACGGTTAGTAAAAATAAAAATTTATTGATAATTTATTATATTAGCTACTTTTATATGAACTCGACTTGAATAAAAAATACATTACTCAGTAAATTTATAATATTCATCGTGTCTGAATAATTGATAGATTTACAATATTCATCAATGTGATAATATGGACCTTGAGGGGCTTTTTAGTCAAAGGCTCTTATGGAGTGTTTTGTGAAGTGTGTAAGATGAGGAGCTTATGAGCAATTTTGATAAATTTGAAATCCTTTCCCAAATTGCTAGGGCTACTTTTCTCTCCTAATCTTTGCTTTCTCCTCTTCTCTTCCAATTAGCTCTCTCTCTCCCATCTCTCTAAAGAATCTATTCCTTTTCTCTTAATAGAAGAAAGTGATGAAGAACTTGGTCTTCAAGGGGAGGCAAGTAAGAGGTGCTATTTTGAAACTCATAACCAAGGTAATTTTTCCCTCTTTCCAAAGCTAATTCATTTCCCTAGTTGTGATTCTTTGATGTTGGTGCTATGGTAGTTGTAATTGGTAGAATCCTTGAGTCTTACATTTTAAGAGTTATAATTGTGCTTTAGAGTGTGTGAATATGTGATCATTGAAGTCTCTTAACCTTTGATGAAAAATGAATATAAGAACTTGGGGATTTTGGTGCGATTTGAGTGTGATTCATGATATATGTTGTAGATTGTGTTAATGTAGTGTTCCCTTACCATATTATGCCATATTTGAAGCTATTTTTGGTGTTGGTTTGAGTTGGGTTGAGTTGAGAGAGTTCGATTTTGGGTTTTGAGAGTTGCAGAGGTTGCGGGTCGTCTTGCTGGGCTCATCTGCGGTACTATCCGCGCCGTAAATGAAGCCACGGCTCGTTTGGGTTGCCCCTCTGAGGTCATCTGTGGCGCCAGCCACACTGTGGATGACACTGCGGGTGGAGCCCCTTAGGGTTCTAATGCGAGCCGCGGCATCAGTCGCGTCGCGGCTAATACCGCGGTTAAGTACTGTAGCCGCGCCACGGCTGACGTCGCGGGTTAGTACAATTTTTGCCTCTCTTCCTCGTTTTGCATGTTAAGCTAGGTTTAAGCCTTCATTATGATTTTTTGATAGAATTAGCATATGATACGAGTCTTATTTGTGTATTATAGGTGACGACGGCGTCTACCTTTATTCCGATTATTTGAACTAGTTCTTGGATTGAAGTAAGTAGTATTCGCTTCTCTTTGCTTTTGGAAATGCACTATAATGATTACAGCTGCTTTAAATGATATTTTCTTTATATAAATGGGCTTACGTTTAGTTACTTTGGTTTTCTATGAAACAAATTTATGTGGTCTAATGAATCATTTGAATGAATATATGATTGAGCTTTTGTATGTGAAATGGTTTTATGACGGGACTAGTTCCTTAAATTGGTGATTGTAGCAAATCGTTTGAACCGTACTAATCGGGTAATAGTTAGTCTTGAACCGGACCAATTGGGTGGTATTTGGTTTTGAACCGCGTTAACCGGGTTATAGTTAACAACTAGAATTCCGGGGTCATGTGTCCACTAACTACTTGAACTCTTGTTCTTTGAATTGCGTTATGTGATATTTTGAGTTTGTATAGTTTATAAACTGACCACATGTTATGAACGACAATGACTTTGATTTTGATTTGGAAATTACTTATGTATGAATAACAGACTATAGCCCCAAAGAGAACTTTTACTACTTAGTGGGTGATTTATCACTCGCCCCATTTGTTTAACCTCGCAGGTGACGACTTTGTAGAAAGTGATTGGGGAGACTTTTGGGTCTCATAGTCATAACTAGTTATGCATGAATGAGGTTATTTTTGTAAAGCATTGATGTATAGCCATACTTTTGGTATAAAATAGGTTATACATGTTTCCTCATTATTTTTGTTATTGGGAAAAAAGGATATGTAATGAATATTATATATCTTTTGGTTATGAATGAAATGCATTCCTTTGGATATCTTTAGTATTCTTTAAGTCTTGTATTGTGATTATAGGATGAATCGTTTTGGTTTAGCCTTGTGTCCTAGTTTAGCCTAGGGCATAGCGGGTGCTACGTCTCAGGCACGGAACGTGACAATCAAGTTTTTCATTTAGTCCGTATATCATTTTACTAAATCAAGTCATTACTTAGTAATATTGTTGGAACTTTTATCTAGTCGTGTATCGTTTTACAAAATCAAGTTAATTGTCTAAGTTATTTATCTAGTCGTGTATTTTTATTAAGTTTCTTTATCATTTTATGGAATCAATGTATTTATTATATTCATCAAGTTTTGTTCCAATGAATATTAATTTATTGTGTCAGGCAATAACTCACATCAAGTGTTTTATCTAGTCTTATATCATCTTATAAAATCAAGTTAATTTTGTAAGTTTTTTATTTAGACATGCATCATTTTACTTAAACAAGTCAGTTTGATTTTATCAAATTTAATCCAACACTCGATATCCGTCTAGTTTTTTACCTAGCCGACTCAGTATAAATTATTAGAGAATCATTATTAGAAGATTAAAGTCAAACATAGAATGTAAAAGGCCAAATTCTACTTAATCTAATATTCGACCAATATCTTTCATTTCTTTTTGAGGATTTTTTTTAACGGTTTCCTAGGTTACTACGCACACTAAAATCCTTAAATTTTCTATCACCATGTACCCTAAGAGCTTGGGTAGATAGCGTAATGAAACAACATAGTCGTTACCCCCACTTTTATCTTTGTTATCTTAAACAAGCATTAAGATGGACTAAGGTTTTCCAAACGTGTGTACAAGATACAAGACATACATGTACATTGGACATAGGATTCAGGACTTACTAACCTGTTTTGCATTTCAGAACCAAGAAAAATGTATCGTGCCCATACTTGATCATATAATACAAGAAACCTTAACCAAACTAAAGCTAGTTGTCAACACAACTACAGCACATGCATTCCCAACAATGAATGCTTTACCATATCACAATTGTTACACAATCATGACATGCCTGAGCAAATAATACTCGAAATCCTGCTACACAAGGCTTACAGAATAATTGACACCCAACTACATGGTGATGCCACCAAACTAATACTATCCAAATAAACTGCAACATGTATACATGAATATAGATGACACCAAACGACCCATATCCAGACTCGTCAAAGTCCAGGTATCCTTGAGCAGCCTTCTGGTAGGCAAAGATACGTGCGTTCTACTCAAAGGCCATGATGAGATGCTTCTTCACTCCAATTGTCAGTCATAAGTAGATATGCAAGAATGAAAATATGTTTGCTGTTCTTGTATGATGGACAAATTTTAATAGCAGTTGAGCACCATACAACGTGCAAAAGTTGTGGGCAATATGTAACACTAACACCTGATGCTCATGAAAAGGAAAGGGTCACAGCAAGGGACAACATGTGCATCGCATGTTCAAGCAAGGACTACATAAATCACAGGAGGCTGACTCTGCAGATTCAAGACTCCCCAAACTGCCTCTCCCGAATGATCTGTTCAAGTTTCATGTATAAATCTCGCTGCTCTTCAAATGTGAGGTTCATCAGTATCTACACCACAAGCATATACAAACACATTATTAAAAAACTATGGAGCTTCTGAATTGATTTGACAAGAATAAGCATCTGATTATCTTTACCTGATCCAAAATCGTCTCAATTGATATGCTCTGAGACACCACAAATGACTGATGATAGATGTAAGCAAAAACGGCCATCACCATCTGCATATACAGATTTCTCTTCACATAAATCGTAACAGTGGATAAGCATGGACTAAATAAGATTACATGTATACATTGTACCTCAAGGAAAAGGGGATATTCAATCCAACAGGTTTCAGTAGTTTCACTTGGGAGTTATTCCATCCCAGAAAAAAATTTCACTTATAAATGTAAACAGAAGGCTAACAGCAAGACAAGGTTGACTAAAATGCTTTCACAGGAAAATGTTGCCATCATTAAAGTGGTCAAATTCATGAAATTACACATTTTATGTGCAAGTACATCAATTGAAACTTTTGCAGGCTAAAAGAAAACAAAAATTACTGCTGCTCTCTGATTTCTAAACTGACAAAGCAGGGAGTAAGAAACAATTTCATCGAGGGCAACACACCAAAATTCTAGCCAGGCTAAACTAGTCTGATTATTTCTGATTTTGCTGGTGCAATGGATTATTCATAATTATTAGGAATGCAGACTTTCATCCCCTTATTGTATTTCCCTTTAGTAAATCACGGGTCAAAATACATAGAGTGCTGGTCAGTAATCCACGGCTGTTAGAACAACTCAAAAGTAGATCAACTCTAGAAAAGCTTCTTCCATGGTGCCAAACAATTGAACATCAATCCTCCATAATTTCACAATTTACTCCCCCAAACCCCTTTGAATGAGTTTTAATGTTTGGAAATATGCAATGTTCCCCATAACAGCTTATCCATTCATTCACATGCAAAATGTTTCAACGTGATATCCATCCTGCACAACATAACTTAACCATATTACATAATCCCCATGATAATAGTTTCTTCCAGTGCAAACACTTGATGGTTCAAAAACAAAATAGTTGTACGTGTTCAATAATTATCTTCAAAGCCTTCAATTTACCTGACAATCCATTCTGTCAGTGATTCCACCATGTCCTGGAATACTGTCGCCAAAATCCTGCAGTGAAGGATAGTAATTATATTGAGGTGATTCAATAAGGATAATGATACAGTAGCTTACCATACAGATTTAGTTCTCGTTCTAGATCATCAATAAAGGGTACGATTACTGAACCTTAATCTTAAAAGCTCTTTTAAAGCCACTTGCGAAGAACCCTCCAAAAGGTGCTATAATTGACGCAAACAAGCCAAGGCACAAAGCATGCAACTGTACCGGTAATACCTGGAACTCTCTCCATGGAAACTGTGAAAAAAGAGCGAGCAGGAGAGAGGGAGAGATGAAGAATAAAATATTAACTAGTTGATCCAAGAATATAACTTATAATGCATGAATGCAATATTAGCACCAGTTGGTGAGATGCAAGAGAAGATCATAGTTTCACAACAGAGTGGTAACAGATCAAACCACAGAATCTGGGAGTTCAATTACTAAACATGCACGAATACAAGACCTATTAGCTGCCTATTTCCAGGTATAAATTTAAGGACTTTAACAGATGAACACTTGGCAAACTTTTCTGTGCAAGAATACAGTTTAGTGAATAATAACTAAGCACTATCATCAACTCTCTCTTATCCCCACACGCCTTAATTTTCTAGATTCAGTTGCTCTGAACATGTTTATCACAAGCATTTTCCACTCAAAACAACATCCAAACTTCCTTTACTGAATAATGTTGGATAAAACAGAACACTAGCATAAATTCTGAGGACATCAGTGGTAACAAAAGTTTGAACACACAGGGAAAAAGTGACAGACATTAAAAAGTAAAATTACTATTAGCCAACATCTATTGTACATTATGCTTATCATGTAGAACTGGAACCAAAACATGAGATTATACTAGCAAAGGAAATTTGGAATACCCATTGAGGAACCCAGTCTGGTAGAGTGTAATTTTCTGGTTTAAATAGAGGACCGGGATCACAATGAAGCCAACCAGAGGATAAATCCTGCATTTGTCATTTCAAGCAGTTGAAATCAAGTTTCTTAAAAACCAGCACGTATGTCAATGTAAACGAGAACATCAATTTATTGCCACAAAGGATCACCTTCCTAGGACATGTTAGCCACTGAAACCGAGCAAAGAAATTTGCAAGCTGCAAAAACAAATGCAATATTAACTAATTAGCACATCATTGAGGCAAAAAATCAGATCAGTAGAATACACCCCTTTCAGAATTTATCTTCTTTATTTACACTAAAATTCAACAAGAATCAAACAACAAGAAATAATATTATTGCCACCCACAGTGTCTCAATATACTATTGGAATCCATAAAAAGCAGGACCTCCTAAGTAGGAGTATATCAATGGAAATTAACCGCAATATTTCAACCAAAATTATGAAACAGACATTCAAAGAGTTATAAAGGAAGCTTTTTCACAACAGAGAAATTAACAACAATTTCTTTTAAAATCTCAATAGAAGTGGAGCAAATCTTGCACAATTCACACTGCATTTCCTAACTTTAAAAAGGTTAGAAAGTTTACAATGTGAAATCACGCAGCCCTAAAAAACAATTTGACATCTTTGAATGATTGCTGAATAAGAAATAGATTGCTCACCACAAAGGCAGAGATAATAGTTGTAATAGATGCTCCAATGAAGCCCTCCCAAGTCTTCTTTGGTGACAACTTGATCAAAGGAGTTCTTCCAAAGAAAAACCCAAAAAAGTAAGCAGCAATATCATTGATGACGATAAGTGATGCTGGAAGAAGGAACCTGCAGCATGGCTAATTGGTTTAAAGTTCTTTATCAATGTTTAAACTTGTAGTATATAAAAATCAGGCCTTACTTTCACAGAAATTTAGTCTTTTATAAGCTTTCCAAGTTTTAAAGTCAAACACAAAGTGGTCAGTAAAAGGGGGAGTAAAGAAACAGCATAGGTAGAAAAATTTTTTGACCATGCTCTTTAAATTACTAAAGCACACCCAAAAAGGGGAAAAGGAAAAAAAAAAAAAAAAAAACCCCACATATTCAATTTGCAACTAAGACCTGTCAAAACACATTGGGTTGTGATACAGATGGAAACAGACTTATAACCGTTCAACTAGTTTTTACTACTCATTACTGACTGGTTAAGACCAAATAAGGAAAAAAAAATTGTGAATACTGAACTGGAGATCATGAGTACAACATCCAACAGGGCATGCAACATACAGTCTTTCAAACTGGAACTCCCATCAGAAACAAAATTAAAGGAAAGTATTTAAGCACTGTTACCAGAACATTCCTTCAAAAATATTGGCCACAGTGAAGGAAGACTGTGTAAAGACCACAATCAGAATCATATGGGTCCATGCATATTGGCCAAACTGATATTTGTACATCTTCTTCTTAAGAGTAAGAATGAACCACATGAAACCTGATGGAAATAAGAAAAGAATAGAGAATTTAATCAATTTCCTTATTGTCCCTCTTCTTTTGCAAATTTTTTTAGTTTTATGAACAAGTGCCTCATTATGGAATCATTAACATCTTAAAAATAATCCTTGCTACATAAAAGAACTAAGGAAACATAAAAGGGTCTCAAGAATACCTTTCCAGGTTCAAAATTGATTTTAAAACAAAAAAGATACAACTAAGTACCATCATGATTTCTTGAAAGATAAAGATGAATAGCCTTCACAACTGAATAATTCGACTAACTTTTGTACAAGGACTACTTTCATGGGAAAGTGCACAGAAAAAAGGAAGACTAGTTGATCAACAAAGTAACTAATAAGCTAACTAGATATGATCATCATACTAAATATGGTTATCATACATGGAAGTTGCCATCATATGCGCTTTAAAGACAAGTATCTCGGCCAGAGGCTGCTTAAATAATAGTTCCGAAAAACCATGGCAAGAAAATGAATGAGAGATCAGTGAGAACAAACCTGCAATATACAAGAAATAACATGTGACCATATGATACTTGATAAATTCGCTCACAAGCTTGTACAAGAATTTGTCTTGAATAACAGTATTGGCGAGTCTTTGGTTGAGAATACGACCATACACAAAAAGCATTGCCGTGAAGAAGAAATGCCTGGCAACAGAGAGGACAACATGACATCGACAACATCAGCACATTTTGCTCATTTTAACCAATTTCAAAAAGTATTTTAGCAACAAGTTAGATACCCATAGATATTTGCATGTATGTTATCATCATGCTACAGACACTATAATGGGCATACTCTCAACAGGTTATGAAAAGCTGTAAGCAGCTCTTTTGAAATCAAAGAAAGCTGTTTTGGAAAAGCATGGGTAGCTTGCAAACAGCGTTTAGCTTTTTTAACACGAAAACAAAAACATGTTTTCAGTTTTTTGATAGAATTTTCGATATTTAATTCATTTTTTGATTTTAAAAAAAAAAAAAAAGCTGCTTTTAGCTTATTATACACTTTGATACTGGGACCATTATTATCTGCTAACAAAGTCTGTGCAATATTGCTAGCAATTCAGCATGCTCCAAGCAATTTTCATCATTAACATAGCAAAACTCCTTTTAAGAACAGGTCAAAAAAAAGATGAAATAAAGTCTGAATATTAATAAAGATCACATCTTGTCAGCTCAGGTTTGAAGACAAATCTAGAAAACAGAGAAGATTGGTAGCAATTTAATTCTTCTACTCCAGCTCAGAATACATCCAGCAAACCTATGTATACAATAATCACCTTCATCATTCAATCCAAACTGATCCATTCCACTGTCCACTAGAACTTCCCTGTGCTATCACAATCGTCATCAATATTACCAACTACTACTTCTGGCTAAATACAACACAAACATATTCTGGAGAGAATTCATTTTAGAAAATTCATAACAATGCTCATTTGTTGATTTATGAAGAATATATCATCAACCATTTCCATTTTTCATCATCTATAGTCTCGTTCGTTTAGTTCTTCACAAGATAAAAATGACAAACCAAACTCTACTTAAAACACCTTTAGTTTATTCAATGCAACAACTGAAAATAAATACCATCAAAAACTAATAACTGTAAAACAAATGTAACTGAAAACAAAAAGGGTAAACACAGGTATACAGTCCTACGTTAACTGCAATAGAGGCCACTTTATAAGCTTCAGCCACGTATAATTTCTGACTCTCATGATACCGCAGCAGTAAAGTCCAATTAATCAAATGTAATGCCCTTCAGGAATGCAAAGGAAATGCACATGCTTAGAGAAGCTGCTACCACTTACCAATTTAATAGGCGGAAACCTGGGAGTTGCTTATCTTCATGTGCCAGCCTAAGCAGATTGAAAAGCTCTTTAGCCATAAAAATTTGGATTACTACTACCATGGCCCAAATATAAAGATGACCCATATAGATTATGAAGGCAAAGCCCCCAATCATCCATACAGATGAGTATACACGGATCAACATGGACTTGTATTTGTTTCGATCATTAACAAGCAAATGGCTACCATTCGCTTTATCAGCCTCAGGAGGAACCTACAGTTAAAAAGAAAATTTGGTCAAAACAAAAAAAAAACATTTTGAAAACCCTCTCAAAGTTCCCAACTTTTTGAATGAATTTGCACATAGCCAACCATAAAAACCTTCTTAACCATATCGCCCATTACAATATCGAGCTTCTTTCATAATAGGAGTATCAACATTCATTGCGAGGAATAACTTGAAAAGATAAGTCATTTAGGAACCTTAGAAGTAACATCAACCTTGCACTAATGCTGAAAGCGATTTTCAGTATATTGGTTAAAACGACAACAACTCTCCATCAAAACAATCAAATTGCACGACATCAAAAGAAACCTAGATAGACAAATTGAGAGAAAAGAAAAAACACACAGGATTCAAAACAACAGAAAATTCACCTCATTTGAAACTCTGCGACGACGCAGTCGCCCACCGCCAGGCGTTCCAGGAGCACCTGACCCACTATCCTTCTGCATGTCTTTTCCCTTTTTCCTAACCTTTTACCTCACTAGTACCCGCCAAACGTACAAACATCCAAACCCCACCTGGAAACAACCAAAAAACAACAATGAAAAACCCAAAAAAAAAAAAAGCGAAAAATCTTCCAATTAACAAAAGCAAAATTTAATCTTTCTAATAACTGAAACTCAAAATTAGGCCTCGAATCATACAAGTTAAGTAAAGCAACCCAAAAAACCATCAACAAATACTAAAGAATGCGTAAAAATTAAAACTCACCAATTCACAAAACCTAAAAATAGAAACTTTTCTCTTTTTCTCAAAGAAAAAAAAAACCAACTTTTTTCCTACATAAGAACGTGGGATTTTGTAGAGAGATCTGACCTGTAGATGAGAGCGAGCAAGTGGGGTGGCTGTGTTTAGGGAGTTTGACCGCTGGAGGAGGGGTGGAAGGCGGAGGAGCTCCGGAGGGAAGAGGAGTGCCAGTGAGGAATTTGAGGAAAAAATGGAGAAGAAAGATCGGTAGCTGGATTTTTGGAAGTAGCAGTTTTTCAAAAATGGAAGAGAAGTTGAGGGTATAAATAAAGGATCCCCTCGATCTCATTATTGTATTGTATGGTAACCATATTAAAGTTAAAATTTAATTTAATTTTTGTTAGTAAGAGTTAAATGAATACAATATTTAAGCATTAATGAATTAATTAAATCAAAGTATATCTAAAAATAATACAATAATAAAATGAACATTTATATTTTATGATAAACTGTGTGTTTTAATGAGTGTTCATTGAATAACTATTGAAAAAATTAATAGGTATGATATAATATTATGTATGTAAGTATAATTTTTCCATAAATTTGATTGGAAAAAAAAAAGTCAAGAATATGGAGTGATGTTCTTTTATTGCCACAATTATCAATGTCACAATCTCCGCAAATGCATGCAACCTCTTCTTTCTTTTTCATTTTTTCATTTTTTTTTTTTGGTTTTTTTGACTTTTTTTGTCTTCTTGAAAGTTTGATATGATTTGGAAAGCTTACAACTGAGGTGTAGTTGAATCAAGGTCTTATTGATGTCTTTCTCATATTAAAATAGTGATGACATGTCAAAATATATTCAATCAATGTGATCAAAACCACATAAATTATACAAAATGTTGTAATCAAGGACTATATGATATATGACAACTACCATTTTGGTGCATTTTATGTTTTTCTTTTTGTCGTATGAGAAATGTGGTCTACCATTTTTGCTTCTTTTATGAAATTTATCTGTTCTAAATATAAAAATCCTCATGTAATTATAATAGTTGGTTAATTAATGATAATGTTAAAAAATGGTAAATCTAGATTATAAATTAGTATATTGGAAAAAATTAGAAATTAAGAATTTTCAAAGCGATAAAAGTTTAGAAGACTTACAAAATGACCCTTGAATAATACAAATATTTATACTCTTTTCTTAATTTATTAAAATTAATTAATTTATATTCTATGCCCAACTCTTTGGGAATATAATACAGGTCACATGAGAATATATCTGACTTGATAAGACTTCTCTTTATGTTGGATTCTTATGTTATTTTACTATGTTTCATTCTTAAGGCTTGCAGAGGACCAAATACCCTCAACACAAGGAATATATCTTTCTTGGCTATTGTCTTTTCATCAGGAATTTCGCCTTTGTCCTATGTTATTAAATTCTAAAGTGATAATAAATAGAAAAAAGAAAAAGTGAACTGCAGTTGCTTAAACAAAAAATATCTAGCTCTGGTGAACCATCCAGCATTAAGAACAATGCTGTCACCTTATACAGCCAAGAAGAAGTTCATCCAAAAAAGAGAGAAGGAATCGACAAGAAGAAAAATTTTGGAAAGAAGTAGAGGAAATCAATTTTAAAATGTTGACTTTAAAGTCGATTTTTTAAGAGCCTCTACATTTTGGGAAGGAATATAAAACTAGCAATACTTCCTTTTCTTTTTCATAATAAAAATTACAATATTCTTGGTAAATTATTTCCTTTAACTTTGCCACCTCTTTTCACTTTATGTGTCTAATTGTCGAAAATTTGGTATATATGGAAATTCAAATATCTATACATGCAGTAGCAAAAAGATTAATGTATAAAAGCAGTTAACTTTCGAGTCCATCTTCACTATACCCAATTTCTAAGCTTAAACATACAACAACTATCAAGCTTTTCCATTTGTCATGATCCAAAGCTCTCACTAAGTATATTGAACAAAGCATCAACAATCAAATCATCTGTAAAGCCTTCACTAAACTACATAAAATTATATTCATCAATAGTATCTTGCTTCCTGCAAGGTAATGAGAACATTGACCTACATAAACAACTTGTGTTCTCAGAGATTCTACAAATCCATTCCTTCTGATCCTGCCAATTGAACGGGTCCAAGAGAAGCATCCTCAATTGTAGCAAGGATTTGAAATTGCCTAGCCCTGTCCACATTATTCCATCGAACAGCAAAAACCATAAAACGAATAACGCAACCCTTCTCGATTCTGGAAAGGTCATTGCTCAAGAAGAATGGATTCACCCCATCAACAAAATTATAGTTTGGCATCTTTTGACGTGAGAGGTAAATAAAACTCATTGGTCCACATTTTAGGAAGACTCCACGTTCTTGTACTGAATAAACAGTGCCAATCATTACTTCACCTTTCTTGGGTAAGAAGGTGCGACAGCTAATGGTCACAGGGAAGAGAACATACATTGATGATTCATCTGGGCTGCCCCTGCCTATGCTCCTCAGTTCAGTCACTGCAAGAAAGTAACCACATTCTTCTGTGGCCCTAATGCTTGATAGTTGATATAATAGGCGAGCTGCAATCTGGCTTTTGGTGACAAGCCCTCCGTTATCTAGGCTCTTGACAGGAAAGAACACCTTAAGAACACATTCCACTTCGCACAGCATATTCAAGTCCTATTAAAGTGGTCAAAACAATCACTCAACAATTTAGATTAACTTTTCTCACTTTTTCAGTTAAAACTTGCTCTCATGTTTTCAGCTAGCACAATTTTGAGAAAGATAACGAAAACAGTCACAATATGCTGTGCAGAATTATTCAAGAAGTACTAAAGAGTAGATCCATGGTAAGTGCAAAGGGCCCATTTATCTCTTTTCCAGAAGTAAATCTTTCAGTTGAAGATAGATTCCAGAGGTTGGTAATCTAATTTTTCAGTCTTGCTTTAGGGAAAATCAAAACTATTCCCTGAATTCATCTGTTATTATCCTAAACATTAAATGGAACTTAAAGGAAACACCTATCCTGCTCATTGAGGTAAATCGTGATAAAAGATCATGCACAATCATAGTAATTTTTCACTGGAGGTAGGGAACAAAACTTAATGAGAACCGGCAATTTATCCACATGCCAACACTGTAAAGCAACAACAGATGATTAATCAGGTATGTGGCATACACAACTCAATCATGTCAGTGAGCTCAAATCACAGTTTGGAATTATATAAGGAGTGAATACCAATAAAAAAATTCCACAAAAAGACTTCACTAATAAATTATATAGAAAATGCAAAAAAGTATTTCACAGAAACAATTTGATCAAATAGGAAGGAGTATAAAAACTCTCTCTCCCCCTCTCTTTGTGCCCCAAAAGAAGAAACAGTGCACAACAACAAATGAAAAAAGTGTCGATGCATTTTTTTTGTTTGATTGATTAAGAACCATGTAAAACCAAAAACAGAAAAAGAAGGGGGCACCTTGGGGGGGGGGGGGGGGAGAGAGAGGTATTTCGGTATGCAATGCAATTTATTATGGAAAGTCTGGGATCTCAACTGAAAAAATATACAAAAGGACATTCAAGCTTTTTTTCCACAAAAGGCACAATTCTTAAATTTAAAAGAACAATAAAGACTCTCAAATTATTTCTTTCCACCACACCACACAAGTTATTCAGAATAAGAAATCACTGCCGAATGCCATGGCCATGGAGCCCATTCCCCTTTCCTCCTCATTCCATTCCTTAGTTCTCATCAGAAAGAATCTTTAGCTGTATCTAATCTATTAGCAACCAGATTTTCAAAGTTTGAATTTGTATCATTTCTTCCTTGCTTACGCTTCATTTAGACCCCAAGGCAAACCAATCTGAACCCTTAGAACATCATGTAGCCATTATTATACCTTCGAAATAACGGATGTTTAGGAGGAGTCAGAGAGAAAGTAATAGAATCTGAACAGGAATTGAGTCATTGTAGTAGGCCCAATTCCTATTGAATACATTCTCTGATGTCTTGGTCATTTGCTCTAATATGTCACCTTGACATTTTCTTTCCAGTGAACAGTTTATGGACCTTTGACCGTTTTCCTAAAAAAGAAATATGCATCAACTTACCTTCATTTGTAATTTTCTGCTGAACTAATCAAGAATATGACCTTAGTCCCCAAATCTACTTGAAACAAATTTGTTAACTTTTGAAAGAATCTAACAGCTATTGAAAAACAACATACAAATGATGTTGAAAAGATAAATTATCTCTTTATTCGGTTAATGGTTAGAGGACCTACAATAAAACCGATGTCCGCAAAACTGGTTAAGGTAGTCAATGACTCAGTGGTATTGCACAATGAGCACAGGTAAGTAGCAAAATTGCCTTTTTTAGCAGATTAACATCACACGATGTGCTAGTCAGTTTTTTGACAGCATATTAGCTTTAGGCACACAATATCTGCTGGGATATCTGGTATTATGCAATATTACTTCTGTTTAAGATTGCAGAATACCAACGTTGACATCTGTCAATGATCTCGTAGAGATCTTAAATCACAATTCCCGCAACAATCAAGGAATCTGGCCCAGAACTACTTACCAGATTTTGATAATTACAACTTCTCATGCTACTGAGACTTAATAAAATGTCCACCTCTCTTAGCTTCTACCATTCAGTTAAGGCTAAAATGCCTATACAAAATTCATGGTTGATTACTTTGAATAAAAAGTTGAACAAATTAAAAGCTTGATAAAATGCAAAAAAACAGCAAAAATAAAATCTATAATTTATGATGACAAATATGTCAACTCTTTTTGGGGGAAAAATGAAAAAAAAAAAAAATAGAAAACAGTCCACAATTTCACCAAAATGTAGAAATCTTCTTTAGTTATAAAGAACATAAAATAAAATCATATTAATCCCATAATTGAATTATATACTAACCAATAGTTAAGCCATTGCACGTCCAGTTTCACAAATATACATATCCAAATTATTCAGAAATCGTCACTCCAAAGTACCATAACATACAAAAAGTAACAGTCAATCAACCAAAGTAACAACTATCAAGAAGAATAACTTCAGCTGAAATGACTAAAATTTGGCATTATTGCTTTTCTATCTGTCTTTCTTTGTAGCAGTACATGAAGCATTACAGTAAAAATTTGTTCTTGCATTATCAGATCATGCAAAACAAGAATCCAAATCTTATATTGCAGCTGACTGAAAATTCAAATTTGCAAAACTAAGTACCTAAATTGCAAGAGAATCCTGAGTTCAAATTCACCAAAAAAAATTAAAAAAAATATATAGACGTTTTGTATGATGCAGATTATTACCGTGGACTATCAGATCCTATAAACCAAGAACCCAAAAGCAAAATTATCAAAGAATGATAAAAATGAATGCGAACCCTGAATTAATTATCTAAAATCACAAAAACAACAACTCAATTTTTATGATGAAGCTTACAAAAATGCAAACTTCAGTGCTACCTCATAGTCATGTCTAAAGAAAAATATGCCAAACAAAAACGGAAAAAAAAAAGAGCAAAAGGGTTTAAATTATTACCGGGGAAGAACAAGATAAATGAACCAAATTGAAGGTTTCTTGGGAAAATCTTGAAATTTGGAGAAGAAAAGAAATAAAGAGAACCGTTTGGAACGGCACATAGGCAAAAAGTTCCCCACTTGAACAAACCCAGTGGCATTTTAGTGCATTGGTAACTTAAAAGGAGGAGCACGCCTTTAGTTCCCTTTGAGAGAAAACGGGTGCAAACAAAGCAGAAAGACACTTAAAAGCGTAATTTTATCCTTGCTGAATACTTGTCCTTATGGCCCCCAGATTTATCAATGTCCAAATTGGTTCATTTGATTTTGGCCTACAAAGCAACCAAAGATTTCAATTGAGCCAATGGAAGTGACCAAAATATCAATTCTACCCTTATAATAATAAATTTTGTTCCAATTTTGTTTATCTTCATTTATTAATATTTTAGCTTTTGATTTAATAGCATTTTGGGTGAGTGATATAATATGTCAAAAACATTTTGTCACTCTATGGCCTACCAGCCATGATCTCATACATTCATAATAAAATTGGATATATATGTTTTATACATCAATGTTCTAATAATTTATTGCTAAAAAAATTTTCGTGAAAATTATTTATCTCAATCTTTTTTTGTTAGTGGTCAAGTCTGCCGTAGTTAATACCGGATTCTTTAATAAGTTAAATTAGAAATCTAGGGACAAAGGTGAAAGATAGACGAATTGAAACAATACAAAGATTGAAATGTTTTGCTACTTTCTGGGGCCAAAATACAATTAAAACTAATTATAAGGTCTCAGAAAGATAGACGAATTGAAACAATACAAAGATTTATAGGGCCAAAATAGAATTAAAACTAATCACAAGGTCTCATTTTAAGATTTCTCAACTCATAATAATCAGCAATCACTGGAAATATTGTCCCTCTTCCTCATATTTTGCATACTCTTTGCTTGGTGTTAATTTATTTATGTTAATTTTTTGTGAACTTGATAGCCATGGCCTTTGTGCCCAGCCACCAACTCTACCCAAGAACTACTACTGTCATGGACTCAATTCAAAGCTCAATGACCAAACTGCATGTTACAACAGGCCTGCAATTCCTCAGGTATGGTTCTTCAATTCCATCCAGGAAACAAGCTTGCTATGTAGTCAATAACACTACCATGAATTCAGACTCAACCCCACAACACAACCCACAAAAAAGATTGGATTTTGATGCCAAAACACAGAAACAAAGATGGGATTTTGCCAGTAAAATTTCAAATGCTAGTGGGGTGAATTTGAAAAGGAATTCTTGGTTGGATAAATGGAGTGAAACCCGTAAGCAGGATAAGCAGCTAAAAAGGCCTCGGGTAGTGTTGGATTATAGGAATAGCGGGGAGAATTCAAGTTCTGATTTTGAAGAAAGTAGTAATGGTACCGGTAGTACAATGGAGAGTATTGTTGAGAAATTGAAGAAATTTGGGTATGTGGATAATGTTAGTGAAAAGAAAGGGGAGGAGAGAGTGATTGAGAAAGGGTCTATTGAGGACATCTTTTATGTTGAAGAAGGGATTTTGCCTAATACCAGAGGTGGGTTTTCGGAGAAATCTCCGTTTGGGGATGAGAGTGTGGTTGGAAGTGATGGGGAAGTGAGGTTTCGGTGGCAGAAGGATGAGGGGAGAGAGGAGGAGGAGAGAATTTCTGTGAGGCAGAAGAGTAAAACATATTTTGCTGAAAAGACTCTTCCTGAGCCAGAGCTTAGGAGGCTGAGGACCCTGGCTCTTCGGATGAAGAATAAGACTAAGATTGGCGGTGCTGGTGTTACACAAGAGGTTGTCCAAAAGATACATGAGAAGTGGAAGGGATCTGAGGTTGTGAGGCTGAAAATTAATGGGACTCCTGCACTTAATATGAAGCGAATGCATGAAATTTTGGAGGTCAGTTTTTCATGTGCCTTTTTGGATTGTCCTTTCATTTTTTGTCGTCTGTTCTCTATAGGCAAGTACGGGTCCTTTTAAGGATACATTATCCATAACTTGAATGGAAATCAAGAAATCATTAACTCCGAATTTGATCGACATGTATATATCCCTGGTGATGTGCATATTATAAGCTGCAAACTTTTGAAAAGTATGATAGAATTGCTTTCTGTGTGAACTTGTTAGCGATGTTGCTGTTGTTCCGGGTATTTTGTCTCATGACATTTTCTATGAGCTGCAAATTAGGAAATCAGGCTAGAATTCCAGAGTTTGCTCTCTGAATTAATGAAAAATAGATAAACTGAGGCAACTGTCTTCGACAAAAACAAGTCTGTTATCAGACTATTGATTTAAGAATATCTTAGCAACTGCTAAGCTTTGCTACCCTGTAACCCTGACTATAATTATTTTCTTGGAAACGAATTGTCACAGAACCAACTTTTTGAAAGTTTAAAGTTATCACCTATTTGAGCTTAGAGGTGTTATTCGAGCCGAGCCGAGCCGAGTATTTGGTGTTCGAACTCGAGCTCGTTTAATAAACGAACAGGCTCGGCTCGGCTCGTTTATTAAACGAGCCAAATTTTCTGTTCGAGCTCGGCTCGTTAAAAAAATAAGAATGCTCGAGCTCGAGCTCGAGCTCGGCTCGATTAACACTAAAGAGCCGAGCTCGAACGAGCTCGAATGAGCTCGGTTCGTTTAACACCAACAAACCGAGCTCGAACGAGCTCGTATAAGCTCAGGCTCGTTTAACACAAGAAGTGAAAAGAGCGTTCGCGAACACAAACGAGCTCGTTTAATAAATTAAAGTATGAAGAATAGGAGTGAAAAGACATTATTGCCCCTTGTTCGCGAACATAAACGAGCGTTCGCGAACAAGGCTCGTGTTCGCTCGTTTAATAAACGAGCTCAATTTCTTGTTCGAGCTCGGCTCGTTTAGCTACACGAACGAGCCGAACTTGAGCTTTCACGAGCCGAACCGAGCTGTGTTCGCGAACAGCTCGGTTCGAATAACAGCTCTAAGCTTAATCAGTTTGAGACTTCCATCTTCTTATATCTTCAGTCCACTCTATGGCAATGCGTGAGCTTCTTTAGATCCACAGCTTTATTAGAAATCTGTTCTGCAAGATATGCAAATATAAAGACAGTTTTTTCTGTAGATAGTTTATAGCAATAGAGACCTCATTACTTTTTACAAATATCAAAATTGAATTGCTCTCACCGTCTTGTGTGCGTCATGCTTGACTGTTCAGAGAAAAACTGGTGGGTTGGTGATCTGGAGATCAGGCACTTCTGTTGCTCTTTACAGAGGTGTAGGATATGAAGCTCCTTCTGAACGATTGAAGAAAAGGGTATACAGCAACAATGGCATTCCTCATGAGTCCTCTTTAGCTACTAATACCAATAATAGCCACAACCCTTCAGAATGCAATTCTTGCAGCAATGTGCATACGCCTGAATCAAGTGAGACCAGAAGCATTGAATCATTGCCAGAAGTAAAGTATGAAGATGAGGTAGACGAACTGTTAGATGGCCTTGGCCCAAGGTACACAGATTGGCCAGGAGCTGGTCCATTACCCGTGGATGCAGATTTGCTCCCCGGAATTATTCCTGGTTATCAAATTCCTTTTAGGTTACTTCCTTATGGTGTTCGATCTACCCTTGGAATGAAGGAGGGAACATCTTTACGCAGGCTTGCGAGAACTCTGCCTCCACATTTTGCTCTGGGTAACAACCCTTCTTGTATAACTAGCATTTGACCATCAGCATGATTTCTTAACGTTATATTTTTCATCTCCAGGCAGAAGTAGGCAACACCAAGGGCTGGCTGCAGCCATGATTAAGCTCTGGGAAAGAAGTTCCATTGCAAAAGTCGCTCTGAAACGTGGTGTCCAGCTAACTACAAGTGAAAGAATGGCTGAAGATATCAAGGTAAGAACATGGTATCTACCAGAAAATGATTTGCATTAAAATAAGGGAAGAAGCCACAGAGGAAAAAAAAAAAAAAACTGAAAGGTCCTCAATTTAGTGGGGCCAAGACATTGTATATCTAGCTTACAGTATGCCTTCTACTTGATCTGCTAATTTGACACTCAAAGTACTGATTGAACATGAGGCAGAAAACAAAGCTTGATGTCCATACATTCTTCTTTGTATTGATGGATATACTGAGGGCTGATGAACCATACATCTTAAGTAATGACTCTACATCATTCCAGAAACATTTAATTTAAAAGTTCTGTTATATAAAAAACTATGTGCAACAGAAGAAAAGAATCAAAACTATTATCTGTCAATAATGAAAGAATTATATTTCAGTATAGTGAATCTTTATGTGATAGTATGCATTTCTTTTCTGTGCTTGTTTAAATAAAAATGTTGTCACAAAGCTTTTCATCTTGTTGTTAAACAAATGTTGTCACAAAGCCTTTTATCATCTTTGTCCTTCATGTTTATTTCGCATGATTAAATACCGTTTATGGATTCCTCCTTTCAAATTATCTCTTTTTTTTTTTTTTTTTGGGAAGGGGGGGGGGGGGGGGGGGGGGGTTTGGGGGATATTGGTAAAAAAGGGAATGGCATTATTTTTGGAAATTTGTGCTGTAGAGTTGGTGCATTCAGCTACCAACTCAAAGTTCAAACTGAACTCCCCGTCAAATCTAGTAATCCACAGGTTATCCATCTCGAATAAAAGGCAAAATTATAATGTAAGGCAGGAAAAAAAAAAAAAAAAAACTGGTGATTTTGAGCAGCAAACAAAATGGTGAGGCAAAATAACCTGCTAATAATTTAAGCAACAGCACCGCAAGAAGATGCATGATTTTCATACCCATTGCTCATTTCCCAAGCAGCAGTAAAAGGACTGCAATTGAGTTATGTTTCTTCCTGCATTAACATAACTGTCTTCTTAAAATGCTAGAACAAGATCAGTTTAAACAGGTTCTTCTGATACCAATTACTGTGTCTATGTACCAATTTAAAGCTCCTCCACCAATCACGTATTGTGCTACTGCTTTTAAATTTGTTGTTTACAATAAAATACTTGAAGGGCTTATGTGGCAAGTCTAGCATAATACTTGGGTAACAGACTACAAAAGAAGAACACAAGTGGGAAAATCTAGTATTGCATAAACTTGGCCTCCATCAAAATTCAAGATTAGATTAGACTTCCACATGCACGCACACATGTATATGCAAGTGTTTAAGGGACAGCTAATGCAGTATTTTAGGTTACACATGCTTTTGATTGATATCTGTTCAGTTGAAGAAAGAAAAGAGACTCTATAATTTATATCAGATTTTGCTCCAAACTGAAGCCTATATTGGGAGCAGTTTGCATCCATTTAGATTTCTCTTTGCCTATTTAGGCTTATAACTTGCTTAAATTTTTATGTAAGAACGAAATGCTGATATTTAAATTGATGATATTTGGTACCTGTGCATGAGAGGACTTTTTGTCCTTTTAACTATTCTTCTGAGTAGGATTCTTATTTGTTCTCTTATCTTGCCAATTATAAATTCAACTCAGCAGAATGTTTTTACTTTTATGCTTAGATCTTCATAGATTCACATGTTATGCAGTGCAGAGATTGTGGAATATTTAAGGAATAGTCGATGCTCGTACTACAAGAAATGAAAAATCATGATAAGTGGAATAGAAAAATCTTACTGCTTGTATACTCTAAAGACCAATACGTGGATTGTGAAGTCCTATGATCACCATAAAAGATGCAAGAAAAAGAAATGATAATTGGGATCTGTCATGACTGTAAAGTTGTAGCTGATAAGTACCAAAGATTTCTACGATATTTAAAGATTGATATCATCAGATCTTAGAATTGATTTGAGATTCCCATGTCATAGAATTGGTATGAGGATTAATTTTTATGTACTATGTCATCTAAGAAACCAATTTGAGGTAAGAAGACCCTGAATGATTTTCAGTGTTGTTTTTTGTTTCACTGTCCACCAAAGTACATGCATTGCACATTAACATGATTATATTCACTTGGGAAAATGTGTTTTGATGCAGAAATTGACAGGCGGAGTTCTACTCTCTAGAAACAAGGCCTTCTTGGTGTTTTATAGAGGGAAGAACTTTTTGTCACCGGACGTTGCTCAAGCATTGCTGGAAAAGGAGAGACTGGCTAAGACATTTCAAGATGAAGAAGAACAAGCACGGTTAAAGGCATCATCCTTGGTTACAACAAGTAAGGTGATAACTGATGAATCTGGAATTGCTGGTACTCTTGGAGAAACATTGGATGCTGATGCTAGATGGGGGAAAAGTCTGGATGATGATCATAAGGAAAAGGTCTTGAGAGAAGCAGAAATGCTAAGGCATGCCAACCTTGTCAGAAAACTTGAAAAAAAATTTGCTATAGTAAGTCCTTTAGTCTAGAGTCTAGAAGTAATGAATTACTCTCCAAATTTTTGACTCCCAGCATATACATGAAATTATATGCAATTTTAAAATTCTGTTAATTTTGCTGGCTTTTTCTGCCTTATTAATTTTCTTCAAGATGCCAAGAATTGCCGCAGATTTTCTCCATTAACTTGTTTTAAGTTTCCAAGTTCCCCTCAAATCATTTTCTGATAATTACTTCTATTACAGACTGAAAGAAAGATATTTAAAGCTGAACGAGCTTTATCAAAGGTGGAGGAGTCCTTAAATCCAACAGATCGGGTAGCAGACCCGCAGAGCATTACTGATGAGGAGAGGTTTATGTTTAGAAAGCTTGGTTTGCGGATGAAAGCCTTCCTTCTTGTAGGCAAGAACTGTTTGTTGTTATTCTTGCTTGTCAAAATGCTTGTCTTGCTCTATAGGTATTAGTGAATGTCATCCAGGGTGTGATGTGAAATGATTCTTGTCAGGTAGACGTGGAGTTTTTGATGGTACAGTGGAAAATATGCACCTGCACTGGAAATACCGCGAATTGATCAAGATCATTGTAAAGGCTAAAAACTTTGAAGAAGTCAAAGCTATTGCAATATCCCTTGAAGCTGAGAGTGGTGGTGTGTTGGTTTCTGTTGACAAAGTGTCCAAGGGCTATGCTATAATTGTTTTTCGAGGTAAAGACTATAAGAGGCCTTCCACTCTGAGGCCTAAGAATCTCTTGACGAAAAGGAAGGCGTTGGCTCGTTCCATTGAGCTTCAGAGGCGCAAGGTACCTAATCTTTTTGGTTTTCTTGTATCCATTAAGTATTTATCAGAATGGTATCTGTCAAAGAACATGTTAACTCTCCTAATTTGAGCATCCCATTAAATATATTGCAAGAAGTACCTTTTGGGTCTCCTTTTTGTCGTATGTAACATATAATACTAGTAAATCTAAGTTTGCCCAAGAAAGTTGAAACTGTATGCCAATCTCCACCGGTAACAGTTTGGTCTGAATAGAAATTTATTTTACTGATACTTCTCGCAATTTGCTGTTATCTTAACGTGTTCTAAACTTGTCATGCATTTTTGCCTCATGTTTTGCCGTAAAAGCTCTTGACTTGTAAACATTTTTGTAATGAACAGGCTCTCCTGAATCATATTTCAAGACTGCAAACAAACTTTCAACAGATAGGATCTGAGATCGTATGGGTTCCAATCTTTTTATACATCTTTCAGTTTTGCTTGGATCCTTTTTGCTACTTTTCCTCCATATTTATCAGTCCCAATTTCAATTTCTAACTCGAAGTCTGATTATTCTGTGCACAAATATAGGATCAAATGGCAAATATGAAGGACCAAGTAGATGAGGAGCTCTATGATAGATTAGATTCTGCTTATCCTACTGAGGATGAGGACAGTGAGGTAAATTACTCACCTATTCCACAATATGCATATTAGGAATAGCCTGATTATTCACTTGGAAACCTGTTGAAGCAGAAGGTGCATTAGACAGTTGTTTTTTCTTTATCCACAAAGTCGCACCTCATACATCCCATTGGCAAAGATCCTTCCAGCTTTAGCATTGGAGATCATGTTTTGTTATTTCTGTATTTGTCTGTTGACAGGAGGAAGAAGATGATGCATACCTGGAGGCTGATGGCAGTAACAATGATCTTTTAGATGAAGGTGATTATTCAGATGGTTTTATAGACCACGCTGAAGATGTATCAGAAACAGAATACATAGTCTCATAAAGCTCAGCATTCAACGGTGGCATTTGTTGGCACCATTAGAACTGGGGGAAGAAAGGCACAGGAGTGCAAACTAAAAAGAAGCAGCAGCGGCAGGCATGCAAACTAACTGGAAACAGATTACCTTATTAATCGAGGAATCAATTAAGATGACGAATCACTAATGCGTGAGAATGTGTTATCTTAATTAAACAGTTTTATTCATTTCGTTTATAGCTAGTTTACATGTTTAAATAAGGAATGTCAATAGGCCAGCAGTTCAATCTCCAAGTGATCTGGTTTTTGACTTGTTCGTAACCCTGTTTCGAATGCATAACTTCCTTGATTTCCATAGACTTTATAGATCAAAGAAGCTAGTTGGCAACATTATGTGCAAGAATCTTGAACTTCAAAGAAGAATTCAAGAAAGACTGGCCTTTTATGGTTGAAGGCCTCTCTCTCTCTCTCTCTCTCTCTCTCTCTCTCTCTCTCTCTCTCTCTCTCTCTCTCTCTCTCTCTCTCTCTCTCTCTCTATATATATATATATATATATATATATATAGACACACACACACACATATATACATACATATGTATACATATGTATATGTACATATACATACGTATATACACACACACACATGTATACATACATGCATATGGGGACAAAATACATGCCGAAAATTTTGGGTCAGTGTACAAAATGGGGTTAAAAAAACAAATGCACTCTCAAAAAATATAAATGAATAAAGGTTGACCTTCTTCTTTCAAAATAAAAAATGAATAGGTTGACCAAGCCCCTCAGAAGCTGTTTTCTGGACAGTTTGACTTGTATATCTGGTTTGAGTATCAAAGAGATGTGACTAAGGTATGCTACCATCCAAAAATTGAAGAAGAGTAAAATTTCTTCTAGATTGTGAAGATAACGAAATCTAAAATACTATAGAACCTAATCAGATTGAATATTAGGCAAAAAATAAATCTGCCAGCTTATTGTGGGTTAAAAGTGTCAAACTTCAATATGTTGTCATATTAGGACCTTATAATTTGCATTTATCACTAATTTTTCATTTAACCAAAAATTTCTTATAATGGGACATCTCTAATTATTTATAAAATTTTAAAGAATCAACATCTTTAATCCAACCATGTTATTTAGCCTAATCATTTTGTTCAAATTGGACACTATTCCTCCACTTGAAATTTCAAATTTGAGTGCGACCATAAGTGGTAGAATACTACTACTAGAAGTTGGAGAATCTTTTACATTAAGCGTAGGAATTGGGGTATTTTGACCATTCTGGTTTTGGTGAATGAAAATGATAGATGCAGGTAGTATCTGTTTTTGACCATGATAGCCCTACATCATCGCAGGTTGAATGGCGTCTTGACTGCACGCCAAGTATTTTTCTTCCTCCTTTTCTATTGTTTTTTTGTGGTGAAATGACACCTCAGAGTCAATTTTGCTGCGCCAAGTTACAACTTGATTTAAAAAGCACCCAAATTATTGCATGATGATGCAATAGTTAGATTAAAAATAAAAGATTTATTGTATCTCACGTTCTGTTTCTATACTTATCCCTCGATGTATTAAATCATATAGCACTAATTATTCGTACAGAACTCGCTTTTTATCTTTCCCATACTTTGACTTAAATTGAGATACAATTTCTGTTTTCAACTGTTTTTTATTCCTGATTTTGGTTTTGAGTTTTAAAAAACTTATTTTGTGTCAATTGTTTCTTCTCCTCACTTTTGGATTTTCTAAACTAAAATCAGAAGTAACTAAAAACCTTCTTTTGATTCTGATTAATTAAGTGAGAACATAACCTTAGTAAATTTGTTATTAACAAAATTTATACATATTATAATGTACTAATTCAACCAATAATTCCCTAATTTGGTCCACATACTTGTCAAACCACAATTTAAAAGACAAGAAGTGGTGTGAACATATTCATATCTACCAATTAACTTATTATTATTTTGCATGCCTCGACTCAATTGAAGAAAATTCCTTAATTAAGTGGTCCACCTCAGCCAAGCAAAGCAAGCTGATTGCTCACTAGGAATGGACAAAATCTCATTGACTGACTTGTATCTTTGGTGGTTGTATTACGAGTAGAATGCCCAGAGAACCATTGACTTCGTTCTTGCAGATTACATTTCCAATTTTCCACACAATAATCCTATAAACAAACACAAATACATGTATATCCTAGTAACTCATTGTCTTTTGCTTTATTTGACCGAGACCGTACATTTGACCACATGTTAAATGTGCAATTCATGGCTTTTTGAACAGCAAATTCTGCTGTTCGAGACAGTTATAATAACTGTTAAACCACATCTTGTAACTTTCAGGAAGAATCCCACAACCAGAAACTATGGAAGAAAAAATGTTCTTCCGATATCCCTCGAAAGGGGATGAAGTTTTATGGTTTGATGAATTTCTTCCCCTCCCGGCTGTTAATAACCAGTATGGAAGTTCTTTTGTCAAGTATTCAAGCCTACCCCTTCAGGGATTCAGATCAAAAGGATATGATCAAAATGCAAACAGGAGAATGATAGAGTTCTTGAAGAAGAGTTGGAATTGGAAACCTCCGGGGGTCCAACCGGTGGAAGCCGGAAGAGAGAAGAATCATAAGCATATGATTAATGAGAGGATGAGAAGAGTGAAGCAGAAACAAAGTTTTTTAGAGTTGCATAAAATGTTGCCTCTTGGAACCAAGGTTAGTAGTACTTCAGAATTTCATTAGTGTGTGTAGTGTGTGCAATTCTTTTGCTTTGTGTAATGATTTTCTGAGGGGTTTCTTGCTTTCAGGGAGATAAGAATTCAATACTGCAAATGGCAGCTGAGAGAATTCAAGAACTGCAAAGATGTAAAGAGGCTTTCAAGAAGAGAAAAATTGAGCTAGAGTTGGCCTCAAGTCCTTCAAACCATGATGATGAGCAGAATTTGGTGGAGTCTAATATTAATCTAAGGGTGGCTAATCCTTCATCTGGGATCGATTCTTTGTTGGAGGTTCTAAAATGCTTGAAAGATACTGGCACTAAAACCAACGCTATAGAATCAACTTTTTCATCCAAGGAATTTTCTGCAGTGTTACATATTGAAACCAAGGTGTGTTCAGCTCTGTGTTTGTGTGTGTGGAAAATTTTGAGCTTTATTACATAATTAGCATTCTTTTAATCAGGTAATAGTGCTTGTTGAATGGCATTTTCCAAAATTTAAACTTTTATAATATTGGCTGGCATAGATTGGACATAAATTTAGGTTGGATGCTATGCATCATAATTTTTAAGGTACGTAAAAAGTTGACAGATCCGTACAAATATATCATATGATTGTAAGGATTATCTACATAGTTGAAGCAACTAAACCTTAAAAAGATGGTTATCACTGTTCTCACTTCTTTTTTCTTTATTATTATTAGTTTCTTTTTTTTTTTTTTTGGGTGACAATCTTTATTTCTCAATTAACATTCATTTCAATAAAATATAAAAGAAATCAAGGGATTTTTATTTTTTTGATACTCTCTCTCTCTCTCTCTCTCTCTCAGCTGTCTGCATCACATGCGTGGTTGATAGGCGGTAATTTTCATTCCACCTTTCATTGACCAATTGTGGAATTGTTTGCCCAAAATGTTCTTAGATAGTAGGAGATAATCTTGCTTAGTTTCTAATTACCACGTCATTAGCTGGTTCAATTAAGTTTCAATTGAACACAGACGTGTAATTGGGTTGCGTGAAGTTCTTTTATATACTAATATACAATGCTAATTTTCCATTCATGTACATACCTATTTGAAACTTTTCTACAGGATTTGGATACGATACATAGCTAAGTCAGCTTTGTACTATAAAAAAAACTAATAATTGAATGAGAATAAGGATCGTGGGCCCACATGAGTTGTTAATTTAATCTATAAATGGGTAAATTCACATGAGTTGTTAAAATTCTACTGATTTTTTACAAACTTATATTATGCACCATAAAAGTGTCCCCTCGTCTACCAGTATGTCAATACCATTAGGCACTTTTTAACCTTTGTCGGCCCAAATCTGGAAAGTTATATTATTATTCTTATTAACTTTAATATATAAGACGAATTACTGATGTTTTGATTTGTGTTTTTGTCAAATGATTTGTTTAGCGAGGGGCAGCAGAAGTAGAAAAGGCAGTTCACAAAACCTTATTTGAAGTTGAGAAGAAATTTCGACCTCCTTTCTGATAAGAGGAGAATTGTGGAGAAATCAGCATCTAGACGCGTCCATGGAAGAATCCTCGAGGGAGAAAAACACAGCCAAGGTTATGCCAGTCTTGACCAAAATGTGAATCGCGTAAATTTTAGTCACAAGGGAAAGATCTTTGAAGGTGGACTAGTCAACAGAATTCTTGTACATATAAAAGAAGATTGTTGGAAAGCAAAGGATTTCCTCTCACTCTTGCAAGTTGCATATGGAAGGGCCGCATTTACTAACTAGTATTGTGTATAGGTTGCTTGCGCAGATGGCTACATGTAAGACGAAAGAAACAGTAGTTTTTCGTGAAAATTCACATTGGTAAATCTCCACTCCAGCACTTAACATTGAGAAAAAAAGAAAATAAAAAATTTAGAAAACAAAAGTCACACAAAAATGAAACGAAAAAAAGGAACTTGTTTTGATGAGTTAACACGAAGAAAGCTAAAACAAAAATACTTTATACTATCTTTTAGCTTCCTTTTTATTTATATTTGCCAATTAGAAGGAAAATAGAAACACAGCTCTTGAGATATATACAACCGCTAATAGTTCTATTGCATTATTGTTTTCATCAAAGTGAATTGACAAGTGAAAAAATTATGGATCACTTGAAAATCAACGCATCATGACTTAGGATCAGCAATTCTAAAGAACGTCATTGATCAATTACGTTGCCAAGAAGGAAATGCCCCAAGAGAGCTTGATAGTGTTGGGGGTATTCCGGCCCTTGCCCAAACAATTTTTTGCCAGAAAAACATTGTCCAACAATAACAAATTTGTGCATACAACTTTGCAATTGGGCTTCATACAATGCAAGACCGTTTGTGAACTGCAAAACATCGAGTCTCTTTATCGTATTCGGGATTTCTTGTATAGCTTTGTGCTAAATCACCATTGCTGCTTAAAAGATGATCACATGCTTATCTGATCATTTACCATGAGGGCTTCACTTTCATAAAACTTCAAGATTTTTGTCATAAATCAAGTTTTCTTCCCTCTTCTTTCAAAGCTGGAGAGCGGGGAGATCCATATTCCACTGAACAAGTATACCGCTACAACTCAATATGCGAAACACCAGTGCCAAATCCAACCAAACAACTCCGAGTTGGTCTCAGTCGTAGGCCATTCAGATTCTAGGGACACGTCCCACACTAACCAGTTTAGGCCGTTCACATCCACTCTTGATCTAAATTAAAATAGATATCATAGGCAAACATGCGAGTAGTGCACCTCACGTTTTGTGACACAAGGATGATACAAAAGATAGTAGTATCCTATCACCTCCAACAAAGATAACTAGAAGTGTGAATACCGCAGCAAGTGATCATTAGTCCCAACTCTTCCCCTTAAAAGAAAATAGAAATATAATGAAGACGAAACAGCTAAAACAAAATCTAATTCTTAACAAACATTATCAGCCAAAAACTAGTACCGTCTTAAGAGGCGCAGTCTCAATCTGAAAAATAAAGTTTAAACATCCATAATAAAATCCAAAATTCCAGAACAAAACAGAGTTGGTAAAGCACAGCTGAGGAATCTTGAAAAACAAAATCTTCACATATCTCCCACTTGGTAGCAGACCCCCTCACTTCAGAGGAATGAACCTTGAAGAATGGGTGGCACCAATACCTGGCCTACCATGCTTGACAGGTTTGTATGATATTGAAAACTCGGCTAGATAGTGGCCAATCATTTCTGGCTTGACTTCAATTGTATTGAAAGATTTTCCATTGTAAACACCAATCACGCTCCCAATCATCTCAGGTACTATAATCATGTTACGCAGATGAGTCTTCACAAGATTTGGCTTCTCACCAGGGGGGGCCTCACGTTTCTAAGATAAATTCAAGAGCATTTTTGGCATTAGAATGCTTCTCTCAAATAACAAGTAATTTAATTTCACCAGACTGACTAATAAAAAAAAATGTTATATGTATCTCATAGGAAACTTGGGTGAGTAAATTGGTCACACTAGTGATACTCCTAAAATTTAACACTGGTGAATGGCAATGACCAACAGTGAAAACAGAAGCCAATCGTACCATAATATCAACAGAAATGATAAGCACTGCCAGCAATTCTCATGGAACTCAATAAGTTTTCTTGTAAACAGAAAAAAACCAATCACCTGGCATTTTTATTTTTCAAAAGGAGAGTGGGAATAGGGTTTAATAAACACAGATTAGAGGCCTAGAACAGGTCTGCAAAACACTCAAAAGTCACTAAGTGGAAACATCAATTAGATTAAGCAACAAAACGAAAAACTTTGAACAAGTTTAAGAAAAGGCCTCTACCATTATCCAAAATACCTCATATGATATCCTAGTATAAACAGTATCTCAGTAAACCATAGGATTTTCAAAAGATTCAAGAGTAAGCAATATCCCCCAACATCAGGCTGATCACTTCTGTCTTCCAACATAGTAGCAATATATTGCAAAATCACCATAATCCATAAGGATTCAATCAGACTGTTCTATAAGTAACCAAACTTCCAAATAGTATTCGGAGGATATCATACATCAGCCTCTCAAACAATCATCCCATATTGCAACCATCCTCTTAGATCAAAAGAATACAACACCAGGACAACAACACAACAAATTGCCTTATATTCTCCAGTGCCCTTTGATATTGATATTAATTTGCACATACTTGATAAACGATTATTTCTTATTACACAATTTTTCTAAAAGCACAAGATAAAATAAAAGATACTATAAAATCCAAGCAAAATGCAACAAAGTACACATACCGCCTTTCGCAGCTTCTTGATCAGAGCCATGGGCTTCCTCTTCAAGCCTCTCTGGAACCTACCATCAAATTAAACCAAATATAATCAAAACCGCTTACTGTGTAAAACCCACCCACGACAGTAGCAAGAAAACTTAATATGCTTCACCTCTCCAAATGGTAACAGTATCTAAACACTAAGCAACTCATTTTAACACGCATAACTTCCCCAAACCACACTAAGGCTACAATTTCAGATAAGTAACAATTTTATCATCCTAATATGCAACAACACTGGCATCAACTTAATTGAAGAAACAAAAATACCCAAATAAATCCATACATATTCAAAAAGTCGCAATTTATAGACAAACATTCATCAAAATGACAAAAAGCCCCAAAATTTGACCAATTAATCAAAATTAAACAAATTTTTTCCGTATCCAACAACATTAAACAACAAACTCGCAAAAATGTAAACTACCAGTATAAGAAATTAAAAAAAAAAAGAAAAAAATCGAAATAAGATACCTTCTGCGAGCGCGAGCCGGGAAGAGCTTAACGAGCTCATCAGTGGACATATCGAGGAGAGCATCGAGATCCACGCCTCTGAAACTGAACTTCTTAAACGTTCTCTTCTTGGGCTGCCCGGTCGCAATGTCGGTCTCCACTTCCGCCTAATTTCCACCCAAAAAATCACAAAAAATCAGTAATTAATCAATGAAATCGGAAAATTAAACGCATTTAGTTCGGATTGAACGTGCCGAGAGAGAGAGAATTTCACCATGGTGAATTAAGGAAGAAGTTGCAGGTGGAACCCTAGATATTGAGGAAAGACAGCGAGTGAAGCGGCTGCTAGGGTTTTCTGAGAAGGTGAGAAATGGGAGTAAAGATTTATGTGGATATTTATATGGTGTCAGGCTAGGGTGGAAGATATTTGCTGAAATGGGTGCCCTATTTTGATTAAATTATATTCAGGCCCTTAAATTTTAAAGGGAAATTCACATTCTCGTTGGAGTATTATAAAATAATTAATTAAAAAGTTGAAATACTTGAAATGTCGTGGTTTAACTGATAAGAATGAGTTGAGGTAATTTTCCATTTTTTATAAGTTTTTGTAGGATTTATTTTAAAAAGTCAAAGGCACTTATCTATTTTTATGGTATTTTTTTAATTATAAATTTGTTAATCACATTGAAATAAGATTTTCAAGAATATAAGACCGTTTTGTTTCTAGTTTGTAAATGACAAATAAAAATATGAATTTCAAAAAGAAAAATATCATTACTTGCTGATATATTGATCAAAAACTTACGCACTTTGTTCTTTTTCTTATCAAAATATTACTCTTTCATAACTTTACACGGTTAAGATGAGTAAAGGAAAAGGAAAATTTAAAATTTTGAATATTTTATATCTAACATTCTATTTTTGTTCTAATTGCTATAAAATTGATTTTGTTCTTTAAGCAACATACTCCATCAAAGATGTAAAAAAGGATAAAACAAAGTTATTTTTTTTTTTTGATACAAAAACAAAGTTATTTAAAAATGGTAGAAACTAAAACCAAACAGGGCCTCCTAAGTACGTTTAGTAACCCAAGACGTCATTAAGCCGAAAAGTTCCATCTTTTATGAATTTTCTTGCACCTTCTGACTTAATGGGTCAAGACCAAAGTGGGCCACCTAAGGACGTTTGGTAATCCAGGACGTTATGAAGCCAAAAAGTTCCATCTTCTACGAATTTTAAAGCGCAATCTGACTTAATCGGTCAAGACCAAAGTGGGCCACTAAAGGACGTTTCGTAACCCAGGATATTGTGAAATTAGGAAGCCCGATCTACCATGAAAATTTTTTTTACCCACATTTAAGTCAAGGCTTCTTGGTTCATAGGAATTGAAATCAAGAATTGAAATGAATCCCTTATAAACTACTTGGTTAGAAGGAATGGAAATCGAAGAATCAGAATCATTTCTGAAAATTTTGGAATCATCTATTTCTGACTAAATTGGAGGAAATCAGAATCATTTCTAAAAATTTTGCAACTTTGACTTCTTTTTTATTTCTTAATTGTTTTGTTGTGATAAACTATTAATAAACATCATTATTTGTTTGTTAATCAATAAAACTAGATGATTTAGGATCATAAAGTCTTCAAAGGTAAATAATTCCAATTCCGATTCCAACATCTAACCAAGCAAGGATATTGGAATGAAAAACTTCATTTGAATTCTAAAGTAAATGATTCTGATTCTGATCTACGAACTAAGCACCCCCACAGTAGGTCAACAAAATGATCTGATGGAAATACAACAGCTCAAGCCCAATATTTATGTAATTAATTACCTGATGTTGCTTATTTTTTAGTCCTATGCTATTGGCCCAGTAAAGTTTCAATTTAATTAAATTCTATCTAGGTGGGCTCGTGCACTTTCATCACAGAAGCCCACTCATTTCTTGAGCCAAGAAAAATGAGAATGCCTATTATGTATTATGAATTAATTAGAAGTGATAATAAGTCCTAAGACCCAATGGATACCTACACCCTAATTTAATTTGGCAGAATGGGTATAAAAAATAATAAATTGGGCCTTACTAGGGGTATATCAAGCAATAGCCATCCAAATATGAATATAAATGAAATTTACTTGAGATTCCTATGGATATGATAGTACATTGTTTAAATATTATTTAAATGATTCAAAATCCAAATTCAAATTTTTGATAGTTAAATATTATTTAAATGGCTCAAATTTGCAAGTGTATCCCATAATTTATCATTTTGCTATTAAAAGAAATTACTATTAGATTTTTGGATGGTATTAATACGTTTCTAACAAATTTTAATCTAGCCCATATTGATCCCATGACCAATATAGGATTGTTTAACTGTAACACTTCTTGTAGTTCTAATGAAGCCGTGCTCATCTTGCCTATTTACCATATCTAGCATTAACTATTCACGAAACCATGATAATAAGAACACTAATAAAGTAATTGTCTTGAATTATAGCCTAAGAAACATTTAGTTCGTGGATAGAATGAGATGGGATGACTTGTTCTCAAACTATGATTCTTGAGATGAGTCATTTTCGGATTAATAATCCAATTATCTAGTGTTGAGTTGATGTTAAATTTGATGGGATATATTAAGAAATAATGTCATTGTGCTTTTAGTTATGATTGAATTTCACTTTTACTAACTAAAATATCCAAAACTTACAATATTTTTTTTAATAATAGTAGTAGTTCACAGTAGCACATGGTTGTGAGGGTGCATGATGATAGATGGCGGCGGCAGTATTACGTGATAGTGGGCTTGGCGGTGCTTAATATTACTAGTGTACAATAATAAATGATGATTGTAGTGATGTTGCCTAGCATTCATGGTGGTAATGGCCAATTGTAGTCGTGATCTAAGGTGCTTGTTGTTGATGGTCATGGTTTTGATGGTAGTGTAATTTGGTGATGCTATAGTAGTAGGGTATGATATTGGTACAAGTGGCGGTGCACGGTGCCAGTGCATTTCGTGGTCGAAGGAGAAATTAATCAATAATTATATAATCCCATTTAAGAATCATCTCAAGACGACTAGTATCATCTCCCTCATAAGATTATTTTATTCCATGTGCAAGGTATATTAATTTAGTTAAATAGGATGTGTGATCCTACTCTTAAACTGCAACCAAATATTGAACGACATATGATTAATTATCTAATCATGTGTCATCTTTTTAACCAAAAGTACCCTAAAGGTTCTCCTTCGATGGCCTTCAAAATTGGGTCTATTAATTGTGGAGGGGCATCCAATATCTTACTTCCAGTTCGGCACTGTAGAAGTAATTGGGTGTTTGGATTGTGGGAATCAAAATTAAGAATGAAAATAAACTGCATAGGGAGCGTTTGGTTCACAAGAATTAGAATTAGAATTTGGGGTTGACACCCAAAAAAATTGAATGTTCCCAATTCCCTGGTCTTTTTTCTCCAAAATCCAAATTTGATTTCCCCCCTCCTCCCTCTTCCACTATTCCTTCTCTCCTCCCGCCTCCACTTCTAACACCCGTCAAAACTCCTCCACTTCTGACACCCTCCAAAACTTATTTTGGCTTTGTTCCTCGTTTGGCTAGTGAAGGTCGCTTTATCTCATGTCTCTTCTCCTTTATATGTGTCTTTCTTTCTCCCTTTTGTTTTTGTTTTTCACTTTTCTTCTTTTATTTTATTCTTTTGTTTTTTTTTAAAGACTACTAATTTGTCGTTGGGAAAAAATTGTAACCTTTCACTTTGGGATTGGGCGAAAGGAATTGAGCCTAGTTGCTTATTTCGCTTAATAGTTGATAGCTTTTGTTTCGAAAATACGTAAATAGTTGTTTATAGCTTTTGTTCAAATCCAAAACGCGAACTACCAGCTGTTTATAGCTTTCGACAATACATAAACAGCTAGTAGTTTTTATTTCAGCAAAGCCAACCACCTATTTCAACAAAACATAAACAGTTAGTAGTTTTTTGTTTCAACAAAGACAAGCACCCGTTTCATGAACATAGTTCAAGAGACAAACCAGAATGGAAACTGCCAGCTTTTTGTAACTTTTGCTTCGAAAAGACACAAACAATTGATATTTTTTGTTTTGAAAACTACCAGTTATTTATAACTTTTCATTTATCTTGTTTGGAAGCTACCACCTTTGGATATCTAGCAAGAGAGAAGTCGCGGGTAGGGTCATAGAATTCTAGTCCCATTTCTAAAGAGTCAGCGAATCAAATAGCAAACCAAAAAAATGTATTAGAACGAATGGCTTCATTCCACACTCAGGATAAATGATTCTAACTTTGAATCCAATTTTAGGATGTGTACCAAATGCCTACCATGTCTTTCCTAGTAATTTTGAGGTTCTTGATTGAATTTTCAAACTTCTCATTTTTCGTTTCTACGTGCAATGCTTAAATTTTGGCTTGATTGAAAAAAAAAAAAAACACTTGACATCTTGCAACAATGTCTTTCTATGCCAGAAGATGAATGTACTGATAAATTCATGAAAAATGGATACGAGTTTCAACATACCTAAAGAGATACTCTCTTACAGAAATTACTTGTATGTTCACCAGGTACGTAAATCAAATCATTTTCACAAGTTACATTCCATATCTTTTGCGCAAAATATATGATCCAATCTTTTATGCATGGTATATATCATGCAAGAGAAATTTGAAACATAAATGGAAAATACAACTTGTGAATTATATTCTAAGCATATCTAGAAGTAATATCAATTAATACCCTCGAATAAACAATAGACATAGCATCTATGTATGCAAAACAATTCATGATTATCAGGTAACTTGGCAACCTTTCTCAATTCTTTAGGCAAACTAACACAAGCATGAAGGATTGCCATCCATGCCTTGTTAATTCACAACTTGAGCGTGCATGTTTCGTGTTTGATTAGAGTTTGATTATGTAATTGGATTTGCTTGTGAGTTCATCAAGAAACCAAGAGTACATTGTTAAGACTTGTATACTTAATCTACAAAAATGAACGAGCTACATGACAAGCCCAATATAAGCAACTTAGACTCGAGACGGATAACCAAAAACAATGACATATTGCACAAGTATATCCACACAAACAATAGATAAGCATTGCATAAATTACCACTATTTTCAAATGTCCAAAGGCATATGTTTCCCACTATTTTACTTTTTACCAACAAGTAGAATAGTCCAATTTGAGTTTGCCTCAATACAATATGCTATTGATTTGAACATTTTGCTATAAAATTTGCTAGTCGCTATCTCGATCTAACCAAGAACATGAAATATTGCGAAAGAAACAAAAGGGTTTTTGTATACTAATAATACATTTCACTTGAAGTTGAATATGATAATGTTGATCATACATTTTTAATATAGCTATTGCCTGTTCCGCGGTATCTTACCACATAAAAAACACAAAAACGTCATTTTATCATTTTTATCCCATGACTAGCCTTATATAAAGGCATTTTTCCTTTACGATAATTGATAGATACAGTTTTAGTCTTAGTGTAAATTAACAGAGTAATGCACTAAACACTCCTTACAATAACTTAAAAGGCTTTAATTGAAGCCAAATTAAAAAACTTTTCAAATCAATAGGGCAATGAAAACATGATATGCGCACAATTTACTTCATTATTTTGTTATACTAAAAATAGTTTCTCTAGATTTATACCCCCATTATATTCACTTTGTACTTTGTTTAGTTAACTGTCTTTTAGGGTACTTTTCAAGAATATAAATATAATAGTTTCGAGGTCTTTTTAGTGGATATGAATGTGAGGAAAAAGGATAATTAGTAAATATGCTTGAAGTTCCATGTGTTGGAAAAACAATACTAAACAAACGGAGTGATAAATACCTTAAAACAATATTCCTTCAAATTGGCACCTTAGGATTGAATTTAATTCAAAACACATGAAAACAAAACCTTTTGATAATCAGACCAAAATTCTCTAACATTCTTTAACCAAACAAATCATACAAAAATTCCTTCAAAAACCCAACTCAATGCCCCACAAAACCCCTCAAATTTAGCAAAATTTCATCAATTAAAATTCAAGTTATCAAATTAACAAATTTTCCATGAAAACACACCCCCTTCATCACACTCCAATGGAAAACCTCACGTTTGTCCACCCTTCCTCCTCGATCCGTGACATCCCCCTAACGAGCGTTCTCACCCGTCGATAAGCTCCCAATCCAACGGTTCAGATTCAAAAAGCTCACCACTCGGATAGCGATCCGCGTCGCCATTTCTCCACCAATCAGATTCCTCCGTTCTTCTCTATAAATATCTTACCCCGAAATTAACAAATATTCATCTCAACTCCTCATTTTCATTTTCCCTCTTTCCATTATCCAAATTTCCAATTTTCAATTTTTCATTCATGGCGCCTCCGTCCAAAACTGCCGCCGGAAGACCTGCGAAGGCTCCGGCAGCCAAAAAGGCTTCTGTCCCGAAGAAAGTCCGATCTCATCCTCCTTATTTCGAGGTATTAAATTGTGAAATTTTCCGATATGGAGGATTATTATGTTTTGTTTAATTGTTAATTGATTTTTTTGGTGATTTTCAGATGATTAAGGAGGCAATTATGGCATTGAAGGAGAGGACTGGGTCGAGTCCGTACGCGATTGCGAAGTTTATTGAAGAGAAGCAGAAGGATTTGCCGGCGAACTTCAAGAAGCTTATGTCGGTTCAGTTGAAGAAGCTTGTGGCGTCGGGAAAACTGACGAAGGTGAAGAATTCGTTCAAGCTTTCTGCTCCGGTGAAGCCTGCTGCTGCCGGTGAGAAGAAGCCTAAGAAGCCGGTTGCTCCGAAGAAAGCTCCGGCGGCTGCTGCGGGTGCCAAGAGGAAGAGAGCTGCTGATGGTGATGCTGAGAAGAAGAAGAAGCCAAAGAAGAAGGCTACGGCGTCTGCGGCAGCGAAGGTGAAGAAAACTCCGGTGAAGAAAGCTCCGGCGAAGAAGGCGGTGAAGAAAACGCCGGTGAAGAAGCCTAAGAGTATCAAGTCACCGGCGAAGAAAATGAAGAAATGAATGGCTTGTGGGGTCCAGTGGGATTAGGGGTAAACTTGTAAATTACTAGATGCATGGAGGGTTGCTTGGATGGTTGGGGTTTGGGTGTTAGGAATTTCTTTTTTATTTTTATTTTTTTTTTAATTTTAGTGTTTCCCGTTTTAACTTTTTAGGTTGTGTTTGGATTTCTTAGTATGAAATTAGAGAAAGTTTGACTCATATATTATAGTACTAATGTTTAATTAGTGAAGGCTTTGGTTTCTAATTTAGTAATTATGGTTTCTAAAAAAAAAAAGTAATTATGGTTGTCCATTCTTGTGTTTGATTAGTCTAAAGCATGAATGATTGCCTATAATATTTGTGATTGCGTGAATTTACCACCTTGTTTAATTTGCAAATGTTAATTTTATTCCTTTTTTTGGGGAGTTTTTAGACAGTTGTTTTAAGGAAAAATTTGCCCAATTGATCACAATGGTTAAATGCAAGTTGCACTAATACTAATGGATCAATTGAGATTTTATAATTTAGTTGTGATATATTCTTATATACAAATTTAATATATTTAGATGTTATTAACAGAGGTTTTATAGATATTATTAGGAGACTATAAAACTTTACAATGCTTGCAAAAGTCAATTTCCAAACATGTGAAATTGGCATTTGAAAAAAACTTTAGAGTTGTAGTGATCTCCATCCATTGATTGTCCGGGAAAGCAAAGAGGGCCTTTAAAGGACTTGTCACTGTCTCAGTTTTTGATCCACCAATGTATATTGTTAGATAGGATGGACAGACTTGCTACAGGTGATGTGGAGAAATTTAACTTGTGGCTTTTTCAATTTGTACACAAACCTTCTATGCTTTAACCAAAGAGAGAGCCTATATTGCAGGAACTTCAATTTTGGCAATGGCATTTCTCAGCTCCTGCTGGAGACTTGCCCTAGTTGGCATCAAAACTACGTCATTCCAAACTGAACCAGGCTTCAAAATCAGGGCTGACTCTTTGTGAAGTTCATATATGGACTCGGCTTCGTCGTTCAAGCTGCTTACCACAGTCAGACACTTGAATTCTTCAGGATCAATTAAAAGCTTGCTGTCTCCATCTTTCCATGCTATTAACTGCATTCACAAAAGTTGTCAAGCGATGAAATGACTGGAATCTTGTTTAAAAAATAAAATGGAAGAAATGACTGGAATCAGGATCTGTAATTTAGTGATGAAATGGTAATATACAGCACAAAAAGGACGTTGGGGCAACCTTTCGAGGACTAGATAACACATATAGTTGATGAAAAGATTGACGAAATCTGGTGATTCTTAATTCTCATTTGACCAAAAAATATAAAGAAAATACTATCAACGCGTTTTACTTATCCTGGCAAAAGTGCTTTTGAAATCTGAACGCGTTCCTTGAACAAATGGCATTTGGACTAGAACTATACTCCTAATGTCACTACATCAATAATTAGGTGATTTTCTTGCCTTTCTAGTGCCACATGGAAGAAGGTTTTGTGAAATGAGGATTAGACTTTTACCTTTGGTGGACCACCTATACCATTTGTGCAGTAGAGCCTTGCATTATCCACCAGTGGACAGTATTTAGGAAAGGCATTTGCAAATCTCTTGTGTGATTTCAGTTGTGGTTTTACCCTCACTGCTCTTCCTGTCTGTACCGCTCTCCTGAGCAAACTTAAAATGTAAGTCATATGAACCCCATAAGAAATTATTTCAGGATAATGCAGATGTATCAAGAAATTGGATTAGTACCTGATGCCTCTTACAACAGCCAGATAAGCATCACAAACAACTCCAACCAACTCTATTCTATACGGTTTCCTGATCTTAGCTTCCTCTTCTCCTTCTTCAATCTGTTCCCAGTAATTCTCAATGACTGTACCATCATCTGCGACCTTATACCCCACTCCCATGCAGTAGCGATGTTTGTGAACATCTCGTGCCATTGCAATTGTCTGTTCGACAAATGGTTCCCATGACAGGGTACCATCCATTATCACATCACGCCCTTCATTAAGTGCAGTAACAAGGAGGGATGATGCAGCATCAGTTGAAGATTGATGCACCTGTTTCAGGAAAAAATAACAACTTTGGAGTGTGAAAATTCATTGTGTGTGAAAAAATTTGTGCTGCCATATAGATTGGCTTCTTATATAATAATTCGTATCCACAGCATAGGATTAACTTCTAACAAAATCTGATCTTGCTAAGGCAAAAGAATAAGGATTCATATAGATAAACAAAATCAAGAAGTTTTTGATCATGTCTTTGCGTGTAGATTTTCATCAGTGTATACAGAAAGCTTTACCAATTCAGCAGTTTGAAGCATGTCATTGTGATGACCTTTAGAACTAAGTGCTCTATAGATGACATCAGTCTCCTTGAAAGCATCAGCCTCTACCACCACTGCATTTGCTGCAGCTCCAGACCAAAATGATCTGCCAAATAACGCATCAAATGGAATTAATGCGATATGGTAATAAATGAAGGTCTCAATCTAGAATTCTATTTATCTTTTCTATGCTGTCATGCAAAAATGCCATTCACTTTTGTGGATCAAATTTCGAATTCTACAGTAAAATTTTCATGTCCAATTATTAGAATTGCAGCTAAGTAAAGAAATTGTGTGCTGTTTTCCAATAATTAAAAATCATATGGCAAGTGGTAATACTCTTTGAGAATCTGTTTGAGGACAGTGCTCTTGCCGGCCCCCATTCCACCTCCCATAAAGAGAAGTACTGGACTCCTTTCGCTGTGAGCCACTGGAACCATTACTTGTGTACATCTTGATTCCCCATTTGTCTGTCCAATTGCTTTCATCTCCTCCACTAGCGTAGAGAAAATTCTCGTCACCTTTAGGTCTTTGGTGACCTTTTCAAACCTCTGCTTCCTATCAAAAAGTACGGGACAGTAGTTGAAAACAACGGTCATCCTTCTGAAGCTTGCTGCATGGCAATAGGAGCCATGAAGCTCTAAGTACAGGTTACGTGATACCCTTTTTTCCTTCTTTTGTAGATCATTACAGCTAGAGTTTTATTTTGCTCTTCAATTTTTCTGTGTCTTTCTATTTTTCCTTCTTTTGTAGATCATTACAGCTAGAGTTTTATTTTGCTCTTCAATTTTTCTGTGTCTTTCTATTTTTCCTTCTTTTGTAGATCATTACAGCTAGAGTTTTATTTTGCCCTTCAATTTTTCTGTGTCTTTCTAACTCTGATACCTTATAGTTTGGGCTGATTGAAGAACCAGTCAGCAAAGTCTTCCCATTTTTCTCCAAAAAAAAGGGGCTGAGGACGAATAACGGCTTATGCATCCAACCTTTATTCTAAGATAAGGAACAAAACCCTTTAAGAATAGAGTTATGTTCAATTCTAAAGCATCTGATTCAGTCTTTAATTCAGTTTAAACACCATATGGAAAATGATGCGTTGAAGTATTGAAACATTTACTTGTAACAAAAAAAGACTGTTTTCTGAATTGAAACAAATGAACAATGTTGCCCCTTGTTTCAAGGCAGATATATGAAAAAGAACTCCATTTGGGACAGACAGCAGAGATATAATCCTGAATTCCGAATTACAATGTTGTACTTGGTTCATTCATAATGCTACAAACTTCAATGTCAGCAACTATGTTACTTCATGAATCTGACAGCTCCAACTGTAGAAATATTATCTCCTCAATTACTACGGTCAAACCATTTTTAACTTTGAACTTTTCAGCAGTCTTAGTCTTAGAGTCTAGACTTCTGCATTTGTTAGTTATTACCACTTACCATAAGCCTTGAAGTAAATGTGATTAAGCTTAATATAAAAGGTTTCCTAATTATTGCTGAAGCAACAAGCAACCAGACCCATGCCCGGGTTGGCCATTGGCAATATTTTATGCAAGGAAAGAATGATTGATCATTCATCTATTCAGCTTCAATGCTACTGGTTCAGATTTTTTTTTTAATATGCTACTGGTTCAGTTAATATTTCCTTGTCAGAATATGATCATATCTTGACGGTAAGACAAAAAATACTAATATCTGTCCTGCTCTTCTGAGCTGGCAGATATATTATTTATACACTTTTAGACAATTCTGTATTATAGAGCGTGACTTTCGATAAATAATGATACAAAACATATTATTAAAAAAAAAAAAACCCGCAAAACTCACCTAGTTGCTGCCATTACTAAATTCTTAAGCTTTTTCTGCTCAGAATCCACACTTAATACCTGCAAAACATGACATGATTAATACGCTTTGAAATTAAAAATGTCCCGAGAAACCAAAAAGAAGTAAAGGAAAAAAAAAGAAGAAATAATTAAGATACCTGAGTGATCATAAAAGAAGCATGACTCCAATAAAATGCAAAATAAGCAAGAATGCACCTCTCAAATTCCTCAACCATCTTGACGTACAAAGAATCTGCATCTGCATCAGTAGCAAAATACCCATAAATCCTATCATCACAACCTTTGGGTCCCTTCAAGTATTCATCTGCCAACTTGCTCAGCTGAGGACATGCACTTCCATCTTTAAATCCAATTTGCCTAGCTGCAAACCATGCCCAAAAGAAGTTTTCAGAACCCAAAAAAGAAAAGAAAAAGATAACTAACAAATTTTATATACAAAAGTGTGGCACTTACCGACATAATCAGAGAATTTTTCAAGCTTTCCAACACGGCCAGACTCAGTTCTGTCTAAAAATGGAGCAAGAAGATTATCAAAGAGGTGCTGATGATCTTTGGATGATGCAGATTTTGACTTTCTTTGCCTGAAATGCACGGCTGCAGCCGAGACAAGTCCAATGGTGGTTGCAGCCAGGACATGAGCAAGAATAACTTTTCCATAGCCATCTGAATACGTAAGCAACCCAAGCAGACACACACACACAGAGAACACACAATTAGAGGATATCAGAGATGGATAGAAAGGAGGTTGGATTTTGCTTTACCTTGATGATGCATGATTCAATAATCCAAGATAAGACTACGACCGAAAGTGGAGTAGAGACTCTGCTTGTCTTGATGTGGTCTCAGATTTTGATGACAAAGGAAGCAAGAGATGCTGCTATATTTTTATGGAGCATCGGATATTTTATTGTGTCAACTTGCAAACTTTTTTTAAAACATAAAACTCTTTTTTCTTTTTTTTTTAGGGTTAATAACACTTTGCCCCCTAAAGGTACAGGGGAGTCACACTTTGCCCCCCTAACCTTTAAATACATACATTTTGCCCCCTCAATCAATTAGGTGAGAGAAAATTTGGTTAAAATAAATAGTAAAATGACACAAATACCCTTGACTAGGCAAGGAGGAAAATTTTTGAAAATAAAACTTAGGCGTTACAATATTTTATAAAAATATTTATGAAAAACTTTCAAATAAAGAAAACTACAGAATTTTAGATTAATTAAATATGAAAAATAGTTAACAAGAAATGTGACAATGATATCATACAAGATTATATTTCTTGTACTATTGGAGAGGATTTTTACTAATTTCTTACCAAATAGAGACTGCACTGTTATGAATGCAAAGTTAAAATTGAGATTTTTTTTTTGTAAATTAAGAATTTTCCTTAAATCAAGAAAAAAAAATCAAAAGAGTTCATTTTAGCTTTGCATTCATAACATTGCAATTTTTATTTAGTAAAAAATTAGTAAAGATACTCTTTAATAGTACAAAAATTATAATTTTTTATGATATCATAATCACATTTTTTGTAAGCTATTTTTTGTATTTAATTCATCTAAAATTCAGTAGTTTGTTTTATTTGAAAGTTTGTAGAAATATTTTAAAAAAAATATTGTAACGGTTGAGTTTTTTTTCCTAAAATTTTTCTCTCTACCAAGTCAAGGGCATTTGTGTCATTTGACTATTTAATTTAACTAAATTTTCTCTCACCTACTTGACTGGGTGGCAAAATGTATATATTTAAAGGTTAGGGGGGGCAAAGTGTGACTCTCCTATAAAAGGGTTAATAACACTTTACACCCCAAAAGGTATGTGGTAGTCACATTTTGCCCCCCTAAGCTTTAAATATATATATTTTGCCCCCTCCCATCTATTGGGTAGAGAAAATATAGTTAAAAGAAATGGTCAAATGACATAAATACCCTTAACTTGGTAGAGAGGAAAATTATATATATAAAAAAAAACTTAGCTGTTACAATATTTTCTAAAAATATTTCTGAAAAGCTTCTAATAAAACAAATTACTAAATTTTAGATGAATTAAATATGAGAAATAGTTATCAAGAAATGTGATAATGATATCATAAAAGATTATACTTATAATACTGTTGGAGAAGACATTTATTAATTTCTTGCCAATGAAAATTGGACTGTTATGAATGCAAAGCTAAAATTGAAAATTTTGAGGTTGTAAGTTAAGAATTTTCCTTAAACCAAGAAAATAAAAAGTTAAAAAAATTCAAAATTTTTCGACTTACCTTTGTCTTGTTGGAGAGTTTCGATTTTTTTACCTTTTTCTTTTTCTTGGTTTAACGAAAATTCTTAGCTTACAACCTCAAAAATCTCAATTTTAGCTTGACATTTATAACAGTGTAATTTTTATTTGGTACGAAATTAGTAAAAGACCTCTCCAATGGTACTAGAAACATAATACTTTATGAAATCATTTTCAAATTTCTTGTTAGCAATTTATTATATTTAATTCATCTAAAATTTAGCAGTTGGCTTTATTTGGAAGTTTCTTAGAAATAGTTTGAAAAAATACTATAATGGCTGAGTTTCCCGAAAATTTTCTCTCTGCCAAGACAAGAGTATTTGTGTCATTTGATTATTTTATTTAACTATATTTTGTTTCATCTATTTATTAGGGGGGGCAAAATGTATATATTTAGAGCTCAGGGGGCAAAGTGTGATTACCCTATACCTTCAAGGGGGCAAAGTGTTATTAACCCTATATAAAATTCAGTACTATGATACAGTCACTTTTTTATTATCGTAACTCTTACAAAGAATAATAATTTATTGTAGTTTTAACCAAGATTTACTATTTCTTTAAAAAATTTATTCTTTTTTTTATAACTAATAAACGTCACTACAACAATTTTTTGAAATTCATTTATGCTTTAAGACTTCAATAATTGATTTGTCAATTAGAAGTGAACTTGATTACCTAGTGGTATTTTGACTTTTTTTGGTTAGGTGACATCTTTGTTATCTTGCTACTTCTTTCTAATATCACTCCTTGACATATGAAATTTTCCACAAGAACATAAACAACGATAAAAACAAAACTCAATCGTTCAATTTCACAAATATCATTACACTTGACTCCACTTAGATTAGAGAAATGCCCCATTTCTATTTATGTCTCTATTTCTTAAATTTTTTTATTTAGAGCAGAATGGGGGCAAATTAACAAGAAGCAGGTGAAATTGAAAAAAAAAATAGGACAAGCTTTCAATATTTTATTTCTAGGTATTTTTCTTCTTATGAACAAAATCATAGAATACCAATTTAGGAACTAATTATCTTCAAAGGTCCTAAAAGGCAAATAATATGTTTTATCAAAAGCATATATGAGATAGTATACTTGTTTCTCCATATTTGGTATAAATAGAAGTTCTCTTCATGCATAATTACAGAGAACAAACAAGGAAATGATAGTTGCTCGTACAAACAATAGCTCCATTTTATTGAACAAAATTTGATAAATATTAAATAAATGTTCATAGTTACAATTTAATCCATACTTTTTATACAAAAATATTAGTCACAAACGTTGTTTAAGAAAATTAAAAAAAAACAATAGCCTCTTAGGTACTACAACATATCACAAATCTTTCTAATTAATAGAAAAAAAATTTATTGTAGAAGTTTGGCATGTCAATCTCATAGTGCTATATAAGTAATTTCAATTCCTATTAGAAGGGATAATTTGTAATAATAAATATAAAATTTAAAGAACTTCCAACTCAATATTGTAATAAGAAAAATTAATTTTAGATTATTTTCTTATGGTTGTCTACGAGAACTATTCATCTAGAATATTGTGGGGTTTTGTTTAATTAAGATGGAAATATTTATTTAAGGAACAATGAAAAAAATATATTTTAAGATATGCACTGGCTCTATGCAATGACACGTTGAAGAACTAAATGGGCTGTTAGGCCATCTGTCTTGAAAACAAAATTTGCGAATTGATGTAATAGGCCAGTAGAAGAGGCTTCATAAGGCCGTACCTTTTAAGGGGCCAGTGGGCCATATTTACAAGTTTAGTGGAAGTGACGCACGTCTTTTGCCTAAAAATAATGGCTTTGTTTGTTTGGGTTTGTTTGGGCAATTGGGTTTGTTTTTAATGAAATTCTAAACATTTTTTAATAAATTTTTATCTCATATACACATTTACCAAAAAAAAAATTTGTAAAATTATTAACGTAATAGTTTTTTAAAAAAAATCTAAAAATAACCATCCAGACAAGGTGAACACTTCCTAAAATCGACCTTTTGGGCTTTGGTGCTTGAGTATGTGAAAGTATAATCCAGTTTCTGTGCGAACTTTCTCTTTTATTTTTTATTTTTTAGAAGAGGATACTTTTCTTTGACTCAAAACTTTTTTTTCTCTGGGGAAACAAGAGCCTATATAAAAACTTTTTGGTTAGATTAAAGAGTCCACTTTTTAAGTATTTAATCATATAAACTCATACACTCATTAGTACATATAATTTATCACACATAATATATATATTTACAATTATTATATTCTTTATCTTGAATTTAGTCATTTTCCTTATTTAGTTTACTTTTCCTAATGCCTAAAAATTCAATGAACAAGCAATCGCGGACACCACTTAGATAAATCCTATTAAACATGGGACTCACTCTAAGTTGTTTGCTTTCCTCAACAATGAACAGCATGAATTATGTCTTTTTTTGAATGTCTTATCATCAGTGCACCAAATTCATATTTTATATTTTACATCAGCACATTCTTGAACTATTTCACAAAATTCACATTTTTTGAATCATGTCTTTTTCAACTATTTCCTACTACTACAACTCTCACTTAGAATTCTCTGTGCCTTATTTTCATGCCAAGTTCAATGTTACTGATAACGAGATGCTACCTCGTATTTACACTTATTACAGTTAGGATAAATTAGATAATTACAAAAGGAATAAACACGAGGTGACAATTCTATTGTAAATAATGTATATATTTCAAAAACTTTTGTCTCACATTGTAAAACGAAATAGTCTTTGAATCACTTTATAATATTTTGTTCGTTATTAGACTTGTGATAAGCTTACATTTAACATGGGCTAGCGCGCATAAGAGAAAGTTGAGTTGGGCTAATTCAATTCATATTGGCGTGCACATGAGTTTAATGTGGCCTAGTTTGGTACTCCAATGGTTTGAGTTTTTATTAAAATCCAACATACATTTTTTAAAGGCCCAATGGATAGATTTATTTTAATACCCAACAAATTATTTTTTTTGATATCCAATGAATCATTTTTATTTAATACCTAATGAATAATTTTATTTAATACCCAACGGATTAATTTTGTTTTAATGGCCCAACCGAATGATCTTAATAATGGTCAAACGGAATAATTTTAATAATACAGATCTATTTTAGCAACTCTTTTTTTGTGGCCTAAAAATGCTAGACTTCCCCTCCTCCTCCTACACAACACAATACACAGAAATCATTTCTTTCTTTCTCTCTTTTGCTCCCTTCTCTCCTCCTCCGTTGGTTATCTTATTTGTTGTTCTTGCTCCCTCTCTTAAAAAAATTTGTTGTTCTTGCTCCCTTTCTTCAAAAGAAAAAGACTTGCTTAACGCTAAGAAAATATTTCGTGACCTTTAAATAGTTTCTTAGGACAGTGCTATTAAACACGACTCAAGCTTGCTCAAATTTTATTTTTTATATTATGTTCATTCTTCATAAATTTTATGATCTTTGTTTATTATTTCCTTACAAACTCCTCATCAGTGATACTATACTTGACATTAGAAAGATGACATTAAGACTTGAAAACTTTGGTACAGGAGATACCAAATGACTTTATGGACACAAATTGACAGGAAAAGATTTGACAACTTCAAATTAACTTTGATAAGTATCTTCACCTCAAAAGTCTTATTCTCCACCCAGCCCATCCAAAATAGCAAAGTAGCTTGCATTGATGCTGGCCAAAACTAACACCATCTTCAAGGACCGTACACAACACCATCACTATTTGCTCGTCTGGAAAAATTATGACTTGTAGTTCCAACTGATGTCCAGTTGTCCCCCACAAAGAATGGACTCTATAGGTGAAAGGGAAAGTTCCCTTTTATTTTATTTTTTTTGAGAAAGAAAGGGAAAGTTTCTAGTACATTAATTATATTGTAATAAGATGGTAGAATTTTTTAAATTTTAAATAGTTTTATCATTTCCTTTGACAATAACCAAGATATGAAATTTCATTTTACGTGAAGTTAAATCTAAATGGATTTAATACTGGAATCTCCCCAAAAGTTTAAGTCAACTTGTTGCAATCTTGTTAAAGCAATGGGCCATGCCATGAATAAAGATGGATAAGTGGAATCTTTCAAATTTCAAGTGGCCATCTACACACAATAATGTTTTCCATAGAGATTCTTATCTTTTGCATAGGGATTTGCCAATGAAATCTTTTCCTATCTCTTGGTAATTAAACCTTCTGTCCTTGCGTAGACCAACATAACATTTCCTCTAGCCTTTAAATCTTATACTCTTCTTAGCTCTCTAGAATCGCTAGAGCTCTCTCTCCCTTGCTAAGAGGGTACAGTTCAACACTCCTGATCAGCAGGCTTAGATTCATCAGAGCTTTGATTACAACACCTAACTTTACCACAATGAGTAATCCGATTCAAGATGTCATCCAACAAATGCTCAACGTCCAGTTTGAAGATGAAGAATCACCAGTCATCGTCATTAACGAGGAGGAAGTAAAACAAGGGCTATTCGACTGCTACAATAGTTGCTTGGGGAAGTTCATTTCAGAAAAGGAGATCAACCTAAAAGGTCTCCGGAATGCTCTTGCAAGATCCTGGAAATGTCAAGACATAAAAGTTTATAAGGTACGGCAGAACATCTATCAGTTTTTCTTCAAGTCGCAAGATGACCTTCGAGCAGTTATTAACAAAGGGCCGTGGAACATTGATAATAACTTGCTTGTCATAAGGCAATGGACCCCAAACATTCGGATAGAGGAGATAGATTTTGATCATTCCCAATTCTGGATGAACATCATGGGGCTTCCGAGAGAAATGTGCACTAAGGAGGTCGCTCTTAAGATCGCAAAAAGCTTTGAGGAAGTGTCTAGCATTCAGCTAAGAGAAAAAACAAAAAGTGGAGAAAGATTCTGTAGGATAAGAGCTTCTGTCAATATTACAAAACCAGTGAGAAGAGTGGTCAGATTAATGAGGGAGAATGCGAATGAAATGCTTGCGATTGTAAGATACGAAAGATTCCCGATTCTATGTTTCGGTTGCGGAGTTATGGGTCATACAGGAAAGAATTGTCCAAAAAATGAGAACTTCAAAGACAATAGATATGGGTTCTGGCTGAAAACAGATTTCATTCCCTCCAGATGCATCTGGAAAGCTAATTCAGATGAAGAAAATCCTCCTACAATAGAAGGAGAAAGGCAAACATCACTGCAAGCTCCTCCAGCAGGGGAGGAATCCGAAAGCTGGAATACTTGAAAAGCTGAACCATGATGATGTCTCGGACAGCGAGGTTCGAGGGGCTCGAGGACCACAAATGGCGGCGAAGATACAGTCTCAGCAACCAATCAGCATACTGTCAACGGACAACTGCTCCGAAGGCGGGAAACAGATAATGGACTTGGATCAACAAAATCCAAACCAAGGCCCAGGCCCATTTTATCAAAGCACAAAGGTACTGGATTCAAGGTCACATATGACAAACCCCCCACTTGTTGGCATCCATTGCTCTTCCGAAAGCCCAAGTACTCTCTTAAAAGACCCAAAGGATGTTGTTAGACCATCTATTAGGCCGCTGGATCAAGTTTCTCTAAAGCCTTTAGAAACTTCTGATCCAAACAAGGAGAAGCATAAGAAAGAAAAAAGACTGCGGCAAGAACAGGACTCAACACTCAGTAAGCCTGGAGGAGGAAAGAAGGTAAGGACCCTTGAGAATCAAGATGAAATGGCGGTGCCTGTTTTGTAGCACCATCGAGAGCAATGAAGGCTCTAGCTTGGAATTACCGGGGGCTTGGGAACCCCCGAGCAATTCGTGCCTTCGACAATCTGTTGAAGGAACAAGCTCCTGATATAGTTTTCTCTCTGAAACGAAAATGGAAAACAAAAATATTGACAAAATTAGACTGCGAATGAATTTTGCCCATGGTTTGAATGTTGATAGTGTGAATAAAGGTGGAGGTTTAGCACTGATATGGAAAGATATTATAAACCTGCGTATAGATAGTTTCTCAGCTGGACACATTGATGCAGTAATCAGCTCAGATGATGGAGTACCCGCATGGAGGTTTACTAGTTTTTACGGCAACCTAGTGATGCAACAAAAGTGGCACTCATGGCAGTTATTGCAACGTCTAGCTTCTATAAGTGATCTGCCATGGCTTTGTGTTGGAGACTGCAATGAAATACTAGATAAGAGCGAGAAATCTGGAGGGAATGAAAGAAAAAGCCACCAAATCAATTCTTTCAGGGAAGCAGTGGAAGAAGCAGGTTTAATTGATTTGGGTTTTCAAGGCAACAAATACACATGGGCTAGGGGCAGAACAAAAACTAACAGAATCTGCGAAAGGTTAGATAGAGCATTGGCTTCAGCAAGCTGGTGCACGAATTTTCCTAATGCAACTGTTTCGCACCTGACTGCTCCTTATTCAGACCACGCTCCAATCCTTGTGTCAACTGTCACTGGAGAAATGAATAACTCGTGGAGCAGGAAAGGCAATAGAATTAAAAGGTTTGAAGCTTTTTGGGTAAATAATGAGGAATGCCAAAGCATTGTCAGAGATGCATGGAATCCAAGTGATGAGCCGCCTCTGGAAAGGTTAATACACAATTCCAGTAAAGTGATGAAATTTTTGTCCAAGTTGGGCAACTACAAAATTTGGAGACATTAGAAGGAAAATTGCAACAACGAAGGAAAAGCTCAAGAGAATTCAATTCAAGCCAAATGCAGACCCAAATATTGAGCTAACACTCAGGGAAGGAGTTGGATGCACTTCTAGAAATGGAGGAGATTTACTGGCGCCAAAGGTCCCAAACAAACTGGTTGAGAAATGGAGACAGGAACACTGCATACTTTCACAGAAAGGCAAGTCAGAGGAGGAAAGCCAATTTAATAACAAAATTGCTGAATCATGAAGGAGAAATAATCGAGACCGAATCCCAACTCCAAGCTCATGTTCTAAACTTTTTCAAGGACCTGTACACCTCTAATGCAACTCAACAGACCATTCCTGAAGAAATTATCAATGCCAGATTATCAGAGGGTATGAAGGAGGAACTAAGTGCTACCTTTACGGCTGAGGAAATCAAATCTGCATTATCTCATATGCAACCTTGGAAAGCACCTGGTCCTGATGGCTTGCATGCGGGGTTCTACCAAACCTATTGGGACATAGTTGGAGAAGATGGTAATCTCTTCTTCCCTCTCTTTCTTGAATGGAGACTGCCATCTAAAGGAGCTTAATAGTGCTAATATTGTCTTGATCCCTAAAATTAAAAATCCAGAAGAATTACGGAGTTCCGTCCTATTAGCCTTTGCAATGTAAGCTACAAACTGATTGCAAAAGTTTAGCTACACGATTGCAGAAGGTGATTCCCTTGGTAATTCATGAAGTCCAAAGTGCTTTTGTCAAGGACAGGCTTATTACGGATAATGTTATTATAGCAAATGAGATCTTTCATTGGCTTAAGCAGAAAAGAGAGGGTCACGATAAATTCTTTGGCTTAAAGCTTGATATGAACAAAGCTTTCGACCGTGTCGAATGGAACTTTCTTGAACATCGTTATGCTTGACATGGGCTTTCCTGACCATTTTTGCAAGCTAATAATGAAGTGTATTAAATCTGTGTCTTTCTCAGTCCTACTCAATGGTAAGCAAACTCCCTCCTTCAAGCCATCAAGGGTCTTAGACAAGGGGACCCCCTCTCACCCTACTTGTTCATAATCTGTGCAGAAGGATTCTCTGGGCTGATAAGGAGGTCTGTTAATCAAGGATTATGGAATGGCATTCGGATGGGTAAACAAGGACCTGAGATCAGTCACCTTCTTTTTGCGGATGACAGCCTGTTGTTCGCCAAGTTGAATGACCAGAACATTCGGCTAATAATGGAAATCTTGAGAGTCTATGAAAAGGCTTCGGGGCAAAAAGTTAACTTATTGAAATCAAAAGTTTTCTGCAGCTCGAATGTGACCTTTGAAGATAAGAAGGAACTTGTAGAAATACTGGGAGTTAAGTTGGATAATGGCAAAGGCTTATACTTGGGTATGCCCTACATGATAGGCAGGTTGAAAAGAGAGATTTTCTCGTTTATAAAGGACAAAGTGTGGAAGAGACTAAATGGCTGGAAAAAAAAAATCTTGACACAGGCAGGAAAAGAGATACTCATCAAAGCAGTGGCACAAGTTATCCCTACGTACCTGATGTCTTGCTTCAAAATCTCCAAAAATATATGTAATGAGATTCACAGTATGATACGGAGATTTTGGTGGGGACAATCAAATGCAAGTAAAGGGGTTTGCTGGCTGAAGTGGGAGGATTTATGTTGCAGTAAGTTCGAGAGAGGCATGGGATTTTCGAAGTCTTAAAAATTCAACCATGCCTTGCTTGCGAAACAAGCTTGGAGAATCCTACAACAGCCAAGCTCTCTGGCTGCAAGGGTCCTAAAATTCAAATATTTTCCTGCCAAGGATTTCTTAAAGCAAATGCTGGCACCGCATCCTCTTATGTCTGGAAAAGTATTCTGTATGGTAGAAATCTAATGATGTATGGTATAAGGTGGAGAGTGGGGAATGGTGAAAATATAAACGTGCGGGAATGACCCTTGGATACCAAGGCCATATACTTTTAAGGTATCCCCGCTAAGAATGGCTCATTGGCCCCAAGCAACAGTTGATCAATTTATTGACAAGGAAACATGCCAGTGGAAGCAACCTTTATTGCAACAATATTTTCTGGAGCATGAAGTGGAGGCAATACTGTTGATCCCTCTTGTGCAAAGCTGGCCAAAAGATGACTTAGTCTGGCACTACACCAAAGATGGTTTATTCACAGTCAAGTCAGCTTACCACCTAGCAATAGATTTGGAGAAAAGGTCTAAAAATGCTGGCCAATCATCTACACATGGCGACTCCCAAGGCTTATGGAAAAAGCTATGGAAAATGCACATTCCACCGAGAGTTAAAATTTTTCTCTGGAAAGCCTGTAAAGGGATCCTTGGCAACAAGGCAAAACATGAGCAGAAGAATGAAGGCAATCAATGAGGGCTGTTCTAGATGTGGGAGTTCAATGGAATCTGATAAACACGCTCTTTTTGAATGCCAAGAAGCTCTAGAAGTGTGGAGAGAGTTAGCTCATCTTCCAGCTCCCAATCACAGAACTTTCAGCTCCTTCAGAGACTGGTTCGCAGCAGTAATGAAAATGAAAAATCAACAAGTTTCGCATTTCATAGCAGTAGTATGTTGGCTTATATGGAAATCAAGGAATGAACATATCTTTGAAGGATCTTGCAAGGGTGCTGGAAAGATCATCAGTTATGGATCGAATCTGCTGCAGCAATATCAAAACCTGCACAACTCAAAGGAGGCTTCTGTTAGCTATCAAAATCCTTCTGGTTTTGATAGCAAGTGGAAACCACCTTCTGAGGGTATTCTGAAATTGAACACTGATGTAGCTTTCGTTGAGAACAGAACAGGTATTGGAGTAACTGTCAGAAATCACAAAGGGGAATTGGAAGCAATGGTTCTGGAACATATTCCTTTCTGTTCCAACGCAGAACAAGCAGAAGCACTGGCTATCCTAAAAGCTCTAGAGTTTGCAAAGGAAGTTGGAATCACACATATGGACTTGGAAGGAGATGCTCTTGCAGTTCTTAACAAAATCAGGAGTGCGCAAGCAGACCTTTCCTTCACTGGACGTATCACAGAAGAGATAAAGACTCTTTCTAAGCATTTTCAAGCTCTAAGACTTTTGTTATGTCAACAAAAGGAGCAACAAAGCTGCTCATGAAGCTTCTCAGTTAGCTCTTCATATAACTGCTCAATGTACCATGTATTCTGACTTTCCACAAAATGTTTTGCGTGCTGTAATCATTGATTCAGAGCAATGAAATGGAATGATTTGGTTTTCAAAAAAAAAAATCTTATACTCTTCTTTTAAGTTTAAGAAGGGAAATTTTTGAGCAATTCCCACAACTATTCAAAAAGATAATGCCATACCTATATGCTCAACCAAACACAACATTTCTAATTTTACATTATGAAATTTATATAGATTAAAGAATTTAAGAATTCCAGATATTTGTAACGAAGAAACAACTATTGGAAGCACATTTATTTGTAGCATACTCATCCTAAAATTTCTATTCATAGAAGAGAAAAGGATGCTACAAGCCTAGGTGTATTTAGATGCCTAATTTAGTTCTCTCCTTGAATTTTGTTTCCAAATCCTTTGTTGATGGAATCTTCTCACCACTCTTCAAAGTTCTGGACCACCAGACCATTAGTTCACCCTGTCATAGAAGCAAGTTGAACAAACACAGTCTAAGCACAAAAATAATTTCAAGAAATCCAACATTAACAACAACAAAATGGTGCGTGAAATGAAGATGAAATGATAAAATTTATGCTACCATTGCCAAGATAACATTTAACTCACACTTCCGTTGTGTTCTCTGGGACGATTATGGGAAGAAGTGGGAGAAAAACCTTAAACTCTATAACATTATATTATATTAGTTTGCTAACATGATAATATGAGATTGCCATACTTACATCGATTGCTTATATGCTCTTGAATAGAAAGTAGAAGGCAATTTACCTCTAAAAAGCCATGATTGGATACATACTGACTTCCAACCAAGCATTTGATACCTCCAACACTCATAGAAATAGAAGTTCTAGAATCTTTTATTGGTTCTCCTTCTTGCTTTCCTGTTACAACCATCCAGGAAGAGATTGGGAAGTGAAAAAACAGGTAAGTTGGATAACCAAGCAGCATTACTGCATACAAGCACTAAGTGATTTCCATAAAGTCACATTCTGAAATAAATCTTCTAATAAATGCAGTTACACATGCCCGTTATGCAAGCGACACAGTAGCCAGTTCCACCTAATCCTGCTTCCCATTTACCAAGTCGCAAGCGGAGGAAAAGACCTTCCAAATGTGATAGCAATACATTGGAGTTTATCCATCTGGAGAATACAACATTAATAAAGCAAGTGCAGATTAGCAGAATGATGCATTCACTAGGCTATATTCATAAGTAAGGAAAAATGATGCACTTGCATAAAGTAGCTACTACATAACTCCTTTGAGTAGTCAATTAGATAGCAAATATCTAAATGTTTTTTCCCCTACACATCTTTGTGCATTTTTTATTTTATGGAAGTCAGACTGTTTAAAGGGACTTAGATAAGTCTACCTGTGTTTAAATCATTTCCAAGTGACCATCTTGAGATGGCATTAGACTGTGCATAATGTAGTTTAAACTTCATGCTCTTGCCAACTTGAGGTGTTAGAGGGAGTGCATGCAGTATCTTATGCCAAATTTAGCTCAAATTCATTAGCAAGTAGTAGAAAGATTGACCCATACCTAAAAACCTATGACATGGACATACGAGCAGTAGCAGCAGGAGTAACATTTGACAAATTTAATAGCAGGTAAGATTAACATGCTTAGCTTACTTGAGTATGTCTGCACGAGATACTTGAAGCTCCCTCACAGCATTGAACATTCCTTTAGGTACTTCAGCAATATGCATGCTAATCAAATTTGATAAAGGCAAACTCCGTTGTTCTCTGAGTCTGTTCTCCCCAGAATTTGAAGTGACTTGTTTCTGAGTTTTATTTGAACTTGAACTTTTTTTGTCAAAGAAATCTTCTACATTGGACATTGGTTTTATGAGATAAGCATTCATAAAAGGTTCTTCTCTATTATGGGGGTCTTCTTTGTCATGAAAGCAAGAGTTTCTTTCATTTCTTGAACAAAACTTTTGACTACCAGCATTCAAACAATTAACAGAGGATATCTTGTTCTTTAATTGCTGTTGCCTACTTGAAGCCATCACTGGGCATATAACAGCCCAATGATTAAGTTGAAAGCATCTAATGCAGAAGAATGGTGAACCTTCAGGCCAATCACAAGAGCTCATATTCCTTAAAAGATACTCGAGCTCAGTGTCCATTATATCTAAGCAGTTTTGTAAATTATGTCCGTTTTTACCACAGTAAAAACATGTTGGTTCTGTGTGAGTTGCATCATTTGTTGCGTCTGAGGGTATGATATGTTTGAAGGCATCCAATCTCCTGGCAAATATGGAGGCCATTGCTTCTGGACTCTTGAACCCGTGGGAAGGTAGAGTATAATTCAATTTAAGGAAAGAATTTGGATAATTATAATCACGTATCTCTTTGAAGCCAAGAGAAAAGTCAGCATTGACAGAAAATATCTGCAACTCCTCACCCAAAGTACGTGAGTTCTCATTGACGTTTACCCTGGTATCTGAACTTTTCTCCTCCATGGGAAAACCTGGACTTGCCTGAGTTTGAGGGTTGGGCTTTTTACAATCACCAGGACAGTTGATGGCTTCAATTTTATCTTTCTTAGAATGGATTAAGTTCAAGGAACTGCTATCTCTTTTGGTTGAAAATCGGGCGACCCATAAGCTACCAAACTGATCTTTTTGATTAGACAAGTCATATATTGCTCCATCATCAGATGCAATTTGGGGGTTGGTATGCTTAGGAACTGTGATCTTGTGATTACCCAGAGAATCAGATGAGCTTATCCCATGGCTATCTTTACAACATTCTTGGATACCGGGATCTTTGTCCTCTATAGAGTCAGTCCCCAAATCATTTGTAATGGGATTAATTGTAGAAAAATTCCAAACTTGATGAGACTGACCCACTACAACTTCTGTTGAGGCGGGGAGGATCTTTTCATTTGCCATAAAAATGTTACCAAAAGCTTGATTTGACTAACCCACTACAAATTCTGTTGAGATGGGGAGCATCTTTTCATTTTCTATAAAAATGTGACCAAAAGATGCAACATTCTGCCCAGAGGAGCTTATTGGAGAACTTTGAGCATTGATTTTATCAACTTGCAAAAATTCCTGCAATCTTTCTGTTGAACAATCATCTCTTGATACTCTAGCCTCTATTAGCTTAGCGCTAAGACAATATAGGGACCTAAATATAGTTTGGAACCCCATATTTCTGTTTACGGATTCCTGGTGTTCTCTGCATATGATAGTTTCGTGAAGAATTCTTGAATGCTCATGACCAGAATGTGCAAGAGTGAGACCAATAGACGGACATTCTGAATTGGAGCTAGAGAAGCCTTTTACCATATTTGATATCCAGTTCATGAAAGAGCTATCAGGTTTAATTATAGATATTGATGCTGGATATCCATCCATCTGCTTCTTGAATCTCTTGCTCTCACCATTTAAGTGCTGATCAAAGTTCCACCTTCTCTTGCCAAGTAGCCCAGTACTGTTACAGCTTTCCACACTCTCTTGGCTGTTGTCCCCATCCCCATCATGCGAGAACCTTCCGCTGATGTCACCATCGGATAAAGCTTTCTCTTTGCCTTTCAGAGGATATGAGGGGCTATTGCCAATCCCCGGAGACGTTTTAAGTGGAAGAGAGTAGCCCCTAAGAATTCTCTCTTCACACTTCTGATAAGCATCTTTTGCAATTGGATACCACAGATCGTTTTCAGCTGTGCGCTCTAGCTTCTCTGCAATAGGCACTATAAGACCATGTGTCCTGATCTTGTTTTTTCTATCTTCTTCAATTGCCCCCTTTACTTCCTTGTCAGGTTCATCAAGGCATGTGGTTTTTTGCAGTAGGGTAACATGAGCTTCAAATAGTTTTTCTATATGAACTCCGGCAGATGTGATTACTTCTTCCAGGTTTTGACCACCATTAATAGCCTTGTGTAGTATAGGATTGAAGTCATTTGAAATTTCTTTATTAAGATTCCCGAATACAGTTTCATTTATTGCTATGTCAATATTGGAACTAATGGGATCTTGCAACAAAAAATTTGCAATTAGCTTAACAGCAGTAAGTACATTATCCCAACCAAAAGTTAAAACGGAAAAAGGAAAAAGATTCAAGTTTTCACTTTCCTTTCCTGCTAATAAAAGTAAATGTGTAAGTTAGTAACGTGGGAAGGACAACTACAAGGATTGAAGTTCTTTAATTCATATTTCAATGAGTTAAGGCACCAAAAATTATATACAAGTAATTACCACTCTATCAGTTTCAACAGTTCATGAACTACTCTTAACAGTTGAATAACAAAGGCGGATAAGTAACAACATGTACCTGTCTTTTTTTGACATCTTTCAGTCATATCAGCCATTTGCTCATTTTGTCGATCACATAATTCCTCATTTTTGTCACCAACATGGCCAGCATTTTCACTTCCATGTCTAACTAAAATTCTCTTGTTAGTTTTCCCTTCCTCCATTTCATCTTTGCTTTCTGTCAACCAACACTTTTTCAATTCTTTGTTAGATGACCTTTCATACTAACAATCAAAAGCTAAAAGGAAGAAAAGAAAACGAAAAGGAGAGAAGGATACACAAGAAACAAATGAAATTTAGAAACATCATCCATCCTGCATCATAATATAATCATAGAAAGAAATCACATACCCATATCTTGTTTATGGCTTGAACTCTCTAGTGGTCTACCACTGTTTATAGGAGATTGGGTCCAACTATTTCCCTGAGCAATCTTGCTATCTAAATGAAATGCTGCTGGTGAAATAATCAAACTACCCTCTATCTTCTTCTCATCATCAGTTCTATTGGAGTTGATACCTTGTGATGGTGAAGGAACCCTATTACTTGGTCCCATGTTCCACAAAAGAAAAGGCTTCTTATGAGCTAAGCTGCTCTTAGCACATTTTAGAATCAAACCGCATTGCGGGGACCAAACTAATTCAGACAGGGAATCAGATGCTGCAAATGTCATGTCCACTATTGATCCTGCATTTACACTTGCACCTGAATTTTTCTTCAATTTTTTCCTGATACAATTATTGGAATATCCTAGATAAAGCCTTAAATCCATGTTGTCATTGTCAGCACTCGTCATATTCACGATACTATTGTTGGCAGTTAAATCTGAAAGTTAAAAAATTAATCTAGTTAGACATTGCAGTTGGGATTGAAGAAAAAGCAGTTATACAATCAACTACTATTTATCCACAAGTTTCACAAAACATTATGGATCTGTTTACGACCTAAGTTAACAAATATTATGACGTAAAAACTAGTAGTATAATTCAATTAATTCACTTCTGAAATGTGTAGGACATGTTTTTAAAAATACACAATAATATGATTCTCACCGGTAGACTCCATATTATATTTAGGCCATGCAGAGGGAATTCATGATGACATAACATAACATACAGTAATACTGAACTAGACTTTATTGCCTATTAGATATGCACAGAACGAAGTAGAAAAGCGAATCCACCTGGATATCAATGTACGACTGTTCTTGGGTTTGGTCTGCTAATCTTCTTTCAATTTTCAGAACACATAGGGATAGGTTGTGAATATGACACGGATATGTATAAATTTTGGTACACAAAACTGTGTAGCACTCTTACGGCACTCGAAAATTTTGACCATTCCAACGCCAAATAACAAGACCCTTAAAAACTATGCTACGATTATGGTTTTCCAACATCAAATGGTATTATCTGTGGTCCTATATTCATCAAGCCTACTAATTATAGATGTTTATCAGATAAAAAAAGAAGATTCTGGGAGAGTAAAACAAGAAGTCAAGCAAATATCACAGGCTACGGAACTAGATGAGATTGGAAGACCAGTTATGTAGACCTGAGAGGCTGTGATTGTGGAAAATTGTTTCTGGCAAGTAGGATAAATCATGTCTCAGATATTGTGCAAGTCCCAGTACATGGCTGTGTCGCACCCTAAAAATCGTGGGCAAAGGATAAAAGGTGTACTAGTGGGGTCGTTAACTGTCGCGTCCTGAAAAGACGGTTCGGTCTTGGTGACCCTTTCGAAAATAAAGGTTCTTGAAAAAATTGTGCGTATGTGAGAAAAATCAAACTTTAGTAGAAAAAGTGTATTTTAAAAAAATGATATTTTAAAAAAAAATAAGATCGGGACTAAAAGTGTGACAGATTTAGCCAAATAAATTTTTTTTTGAAAAAAGGGTTTTATTTAGAAAATGGAGTCGCCACTTGATACTGAGTTAGAGTGTACTAAGTCACCCAAAAAATCGTTTAAACAAAACAAAAAGTAAAATTTTAAAAAAACTATTAAAACCCTTTTTCGTCTCCGGTCTACGAAAACGAGAGAAAAAGGTTCGGGAGTCACATTTGAAGAAAGGGAAGGCAAAGGCTTGCGCCTAAGGCACCCTTTCAACCTAGCCGAGGCTAGTTGCGAGGTTTAATCAAAATTTTCTAAATTAACCCTAAATTCTATCGCATTCGGATGCGTCTATATGAATGCAAATCCTAAATCTAGATGTGGTATCACGAGGGTCGGAATATTCCGTCAAGATTTGATCGAGATTATCGCATTAATTACGAATCTCGAGTCGAAATCTCGAGGGAGTCACTAGTTTTTATGCAAAATGTGATGCAAAAAGAAAAGAAAATAATAATATATAGTAAGTGAAGAAAGAAGGTGGGTATGCAACATGACGGGTACGGGGGACTAATAACTCATGACTGAATATTTCTACTCACGGAGGGGGGAACAGCCTGTACGCCATCGCTCCCCGCGTGAGTAGACGATTATTTCTAGTCGAATCACACAAATATCCTAATTTCTAAGTGAGATGTAACCTAAATGTCATGCATTTTAAAAACGTGTCGAAATAATAATAATAATAATAATAATAATAATAATAATAAAATCATGTCAAATGTAAGAAAACTAAAAGTGTGTGAAGTGGGATATAAAATGCACACGAGTGCACCTAATTCTAAAATGTCCTAAGGGTCTAGCGTTGGACTAACCCTTTCTAGGGATTCCCACTAACTTTGGACCAGCAGAAAAATGATAAGCCACAACTAGTGTTGGACTAATATGGTGATGGAATAACATAAAACATAAATTAAATGGTAAAGTGTGAATTAAAGGCAAATTAGACATATAAAGACATGTAAAATCAAGTAGAAGCACATAACACATAAGCATGATATCTAGATGCAAAATCTTAATGAAAGCAGTAAAACAAATAACCATGTAAGCATACGAAAAATAAATAAATCCTAACTATTACACCGGGGGGCCTGATTTACATTTTAAAGGGGGAAATTAAAAATGCCTTATCTATTATATTTTCTATCTAATTATACAATTTTTGTTAAAATATGAGAAAAATAATTTAACTGTTACATTGACTAGCTAAATACAAAAATATTACATTTTTGTCAAAATAATAAAATTTAAAATTAAATAACACAAAATAAATAAATACGCAAAAAATGCATAAAATAAGAAAACGCATAAAAAAATGCATAAAAGATCACATTAGAGCACGTTGGAGCATGTAAAGAGAATTTAATGAACAAATAGGGATACCTCTTTGAAGACCCAGTTCAAATGCTAACAAAATGAACACACGGGTTGTTTGGTCTACTATTTAATAAAATAAATAGCTAAATACAAAATACTAACAAATTGGGAAAATGTGAATTATAGCAAGTTAGGGGGGGGCCAAAAATAGAAGTAGAGCAAATTAGGGACCAAATCGTAAATTTAAACTAATTGAGACAAAGTTGAAATTTACACAAGTCAAAGAGCAAATATGCAAATTAAACAAATTGGGAGAGCAAAATATAAACTCTAACAAATAAGGAAAAATTGTAAATTGCAATACATAAAATAATAAAATAACAAAAACAAATGAATAAATAAATAAAATAAAAATAACAATCCGGGGTCAATCGATAAGAGAGAGGGACTTAATTACACATCATATAACAGTTTTGGGGTCCATTAATGAAATTCAAGAAAAATGAAGACTAAATTATAAATATTTACATCATTTCAAAACAGACAAGGAGACAAATGTCAAACTAATAATAAAGACTAAAATTAAATTAAATTTATTAATCCAAATAATCACTATATTAATCAGATTCCATCCAAAGCAAATTAATAACCATTAATCAAATGATAAAATTTAAACCAAGTAAAAAAGAAACAAATCCCCAAACCCCAACTTACTATTCGGTCACCTTCTCTACCCGGACTCTTTTCCCTTACCCGAATCCCCTTTCCTCATTTTTTCTCTTTTCTTTCTCACACCTTCTTCTCTGTTTTTCTGATCTCGCTACCAATCCTCTATTGTTCTCTGTTTTTTCTCTCTCATTTTCCTACAATCGTCTCTCTTATTCTCTCCAAATTCCAGCTTCCTTCTCTTCTTCTTTCTCTCTTTCTCCTCTCTACTGATTTCTCTCGATTCGCTTTCTTCTCTTATCTTTTTTTTTTTTTTTTTTCTGTTTTTCCATTTTCCAGCTTTTCTCTTCACTCCCTCTTTGTTACCTATCTCCAGTTTCTTTCTCTCTCTGTTTCTCCGGTTTTCTTCTCCCTTTTAACCTTCTCCACTGAGTTCACCTTCTTCTCCCCCCTTCCGATTCTTTACGTTTCACCTAAATCAACCCCCACTCCGAATTCTCTGAAATTTTCTCAACTGAAATTTCCCACAAATCAAACTCGTAAATTCAACACAGCCCAATTTATATTCCATTCAAACACATCAGACTATAATAAATAAATTGAAGGAAGGGATTTGGGAATTTTACCTTTCGCACCCAAGTGGAGTCTGGCTTGGTGAAGATGGTGACAGGAACGGTTGGGCAGGTGGTGTCGGTTGCAGGCGATTCACTGCTGCTGGCGGTTGTGAGCTTTAGTGGAGTGATTGTGTGATTAAGGTGGTTTTGAGTGGGAATTTGGGTGACTTTGGATGGATTGGGTTGGCAACTGATGGTGTTCCAGAGGTGGTTCAAGGTGGATTTGTGCTAATGGCAGTGATGGGTAATGGTGCGTAGTAGCTTGGATGGTGGGGGTGACTGAGACAAGGGGCGAAAGAGGAGATGGGATGATTTTATGGATTGGCTTCGGCAGGTTTAAATGACATTTCCAGGCTGTCTTAGGTGGAAATTGCCTTGCCTGTGACTTGGTTGTGCTGTGTGTATGTGAGTCTGATGTGCTCTGTGTATATGAATCCGTATGTGTGTGTATATTGTGTGGGAATTGTACGATTGTTGTGTGTGCGTGAGTGAGCTGCAGGACGATTGTGCTTGCTGATTTGGTGGTGGAGCTGAAACAGGGGAGTGGTTGGAGGGTTAATGAGATGTGTGTGCAGGGACTATTTTTGGGCAAAGATGGTGACTGCGTGTTGTGTGTGTGATGTGTGTTTTGGACTGAAGTGCGTGAATGACTGGATGTTTGATTGTGTGTGTTTGTTCTGCATGAATTTGATGGTGTCTGTGTGTGTTTTGTGTGTGATATGAGCGTGTGTGTGTTTGTGATTGTGTGAAGAACTCTGTGAGTGCTGGTGTGTGTTTTGTGTGTGAATTTGTGTTTGAGCAGTGTGTGTGCCTGATGAGAGATTGTGTGGATTGAATGTTTTTGTGATTGTGTGAAGAACTCTGTGAGTTGTGTGTGTGAGCAAATTGTGAGTTTTGTTTGTATGTGTGTGTATGAGTGTGTGTAAATGACCGTGAGAGAGAAAGTGTAAAAGTGTGTTTTGAACTGTGTGTAGTGTGTGTGAGAGAAAGTGAGTGTGTGAAGGTGGAGTGTGTGTAGTGCGTGAGAGAGAAAATGAATAGGAAGTGGAAAAGTGTGTGTAGTGCGTGAGAGAGAAAGTGAATAGGAATTGTGTGTTCTTGGTGTTCTAGGTATAGAATGAAGATGTACTGGTGTGTGTTCTAGGTGTTCTTGAGTGAAAATTTGAAGATGTGTGTAGAAAAAAATGTGTATTCTTGGTGTGGTGTGTGAAAACTTGAAGATATGTGGTGTGTGTTCTTGGTGTGGTGTGTGAAAATTTGAAGATGTGTGTAAAAAAGAAGTGTGTATTCTTGGTGTTTTTGGTGAAATGGAAAAACTAAAAAAAATTAAAAACTCTTCCTCGTTTTTTTATTTTCTCTCCCTTTTTCTAAAATCCCCAAGTGGGGTATTTATAGTGCACAAGTCTTAACTTTCAAAAAATAGCTAAAAGACCAAAATACCCTTAACTATCAAGATTACAAATTTATCTTTAAAATCTATTTTCTCTTACAAAAATAAAAAAAATTAAGAAAAATGTAAATAACAAATTTGTTAATAGAAATTCACCCTAAAAAAAATTAGAAAAAACTTTAAAACATGCCGAAAACCTAAAAACGAAATTGGGACCTAAAAATTGGTGAAAAATAAGTTTGAATGTGAAATGATAATTTTATCCTTGGATAATGAAAATATACAAAAAATAACTATTGATTTCGAAAAATTATGAAAGATTAAAAATAAGTTTAAAACTCTAGAAAATGTATTTATGAATATAAAATTAACGAAAACTGAATTTAAATTATAAAATGACGATTTTGCCCTTCAATGCAGTATTTACAGAAAAAATAGCAATCGTCTTCGAAAAAATCAATAAAATTTTTAAAAACATGCTTAAAGAATTAGAAAAATAAATTTGGGACCTGAAATGAGCTAAAATGGTGTTCGCGAAGCGAAATTACCATTTTACTCTTGTGCTAAAAAATATAAAAAGAATACCAATTAAATTTGAAAAAATCACAGAAAATTAAAAAAAATACGTATGAAAATAAAAATGTGAATTTAAGACCCCCAAAACTAATGAAAAAATATTTACAGATAAAAATTACCATTTTGTCCCCCCGAGATTATTGAAAAATTAAAATTTTGACCTCAAAAATATAAACACCTTCTCAATGTTTAAAAAGTAAATGATGTGTCAAAATTTAGATTTAGTGTTTAGAGGCTGCTCCACGGTAACTATTAGTTTGATTATGACCGTAGAAGCAACTTCAACATGTGTATTCACCATCCATTTTTCTTCTTGAAAACAAAACATATGCCATCAGCACAAACCTTTTATTTATGCAATTCCGCACATATGCCAAAATGAAAAAAAGCAGAACTTGCAAAATATACTAAACTTTGCTTAGCTAACACTAATGATGCCTTTGCACACTACACGAGAAACAGCAAAACCAGGTTACAAGACATTTTACTTCTTCATTTACATTCCACAACCGACATTATGCCACAAGACATGTGAGAACATGAGTGCTAACTGATTCTAGTAAAACTCTCAATTTAAGATCCCTGACAAATTATTTCAGAATTTCATTGTATTTGAAAATTAGAGCTCGAAACCACCAACTTAACCCGTAAACTTCAATATTCCAACCTATAAAGTAATCAATAAGATGATTGACAAGGTGACAGTTGAGTGGCTATAAGGCAAGCTCGTAAGTTTGGTAATTAGATCTACCTGTCCTTCAAAAGCAAACCCCAATAGGCAGTCTGATAATAACAGTTTCAAGGTTGATTCCACAAATCATTGCATACCAAAGCTTGGTTAGAAATCAACTTTAGTTTGACAGACAATCATCATAATTGCTTGTGCTCCGATATATTGATTTTAGCTTATGAATCTTTAAACGAGCCAAATTATATGTTCAGATCAAGTAAATCATGCTATTATCTGGATTTCAGTCCCTTTTCAAGAAAACAAAATTTACTGGCCAAAATGATCCAAATTGAATGATTTTTGGATCATTCAGTAGCAGACTTCAAAAACCTTAAATATTTAACAAAAAAACAGTTCACAATCCCAGGTTGCATCGTAATAAACATAGATTAACCAAACTAGATACGAGTCATCATTAATTTAGATGCTAAAAAATGAGGAAATAAAGAAGTATTACAAAACTTTGATTATCAATTACATATAATACCCAATTTGCATATCAATTTAACAAAGACCATAACCACAAATTTCATCTCCATCATGAAAACCAAAAACCAAACATGAAAGTTATATCACAAGCAAAAGATCATTTTCATGAGCTCTGAATATTCAGAGAATCCGACAAAAGTAATATATATTTTTGCATGCAATCTTTGACCAAGCAAAAAGAAGAAGATAACCAAAGCAACATTATAACGCCTAAAGGGATCAATCAAAACAACAAAATAAGCAAGGCCCATATACCACTCAACCCCGAAATTCATGTAAAAGTTGCTTGCTGCCAATGTTACACTTGCACCCTAGGAAAACAAGGACTGGTTTAGCTGCTCACACAGTCCACTACTTCATGCCTACATGTGAATAAATGAGCTTGAGTCAACGAAGCTTTAAAGATTTAGTTACCAATAACAGAATAAGCAGAAAGTGAATCTGCCAATGCATCCTGATAATCGTAAGAAGACTACAAAATAAGGTCTGAATCTTGCTGTTCCAACTTGATCAAACTAGTGGTTCATCAGATGCCACGTGGACCATTGCATGCCATTTTCTATCAAAACTTGGGATTTTCCTTCTTTCTGAGTAGTATCTGGTCTTGTTTTTCCCCTTCTGGTTCTCAACTAGTACCACTGTTATCTACATTCCTATTACACTTTTAAAGTACATTGAACGTAGTCCTTTGTTTTTCATATTATCTATGCAATAATACCCTGCTTAGTTGATTCCTAAAATCACACCTCCCAGAATAGTAAATTCTTCCATAGAAAAAATTTTGTAAAAAAGTGATACCGAATCCATTTTTATCTATATGTAAAATAGTTAAGATGGAAAAAAAATTTGTTGTGTACTATAATGGCATGTTTAGGCAGAAGTGTTAGTATTAATTGCCTGCCAAATGCTCCACTAATATGGGAATAAGAGAGATATTTGCAGCTTCCTGTTGATTATTTGGAATTTCGTTAGATCTTTGACCAAAGAAATAGGAAACCATGATATTAGGCATAGATCTAGCAAAATAGTTTATTTCTTTCTTGGAATTTATTATTTTGCTGCCTAAAGCTGGATAAAGGATAAATCGTGCCAAATTTTTACAAAATCAATTTCATTCCATTCCACAATAATTTTGTTGATAGACTTTTGTCCACAACTTGACATTGAGAATAAATAGAACTAATTTTTGATTAATTGCTTGGAGGGTTATTTGTATATATGAGAAGCATTGATGAAAGGGATACATAGAGAATTAATAGAACTAATTCTCAGTTTTGGAACAAAATCCATAAGCTATTAATATGTTGTTTGAGATGGCAATAAGCATGGAGACAAAATAATTAACTCATTATTTGAAATGAAAAAGCATAGATGAAGGGGCTACATAAGAATATTAGTCGATTTTTGACATGAAAACGTACACAACATCTTGCAGAGATGTGATGGACAATTTGGTAAGTTGATGTAAAAGACAAAAAACACCCTAAGAATTTGATGAGCTTTTCTTTTCTTTCTCTAAGTTTTTTTTTTTTTAAAAAAAGGGAATAAAATTATAGATATAAAAAATCACTTATTACTGTCTGAAATCAAGGTTAGAACACAAAGGTCAAACTTTTTGTGTGACAGAAAAATTTAGTTCCTTAATTGTATATTAATTTCTCTTCTATATTAAACCTCAATGTCAAAAAATTTTCGTTCCCTTTTTTTTCAGTTCTTTAAGATGGTAACCACAAATGTAACAAGAAGTCACAAATCTCAACATGCACTTACATGACAAATATTTGAACTTGTTCGTGTAATATGTATAAAATTATTCATCTTTTTCCAACTTCGCCTTGAAAAATGTAAGAGTGTAAATATCATTCTCATAGTGGACCAATATTATTCCATTGTCCTACCAAACTCACTAAATGCTAGCTTGCGGGGGTTGCATTATCTGCGTGGAATGTGGTTATGAGGTCTTTTCAAGTTTGCCTATCCATTGAGACAGCTCATGAGACATGAACCATGAATTTCATGTTGTAGAAGCGTTCACAACTTAGGGTATTTTTCACCATAAAGGCCTTTATCAGCATGTATGTACCTTTGGATGTTTCTTGTAAGATTGGACTGGTTTGAAATGGTTACAAAACTTGATTTTCAAAAATTAATTATTTTTGAGAATAACATTTCACTTCTGCCATTTCAAGATTTTCAGACGTTGACCGATACAAACTCCAAATATCCTTCTTATTAGATCCTAAATTACATGAAATAACACCATTTAAAGATATCAAATACCCTTAACACTCCAAACCAAATGACAATTATGTTGATATTTATCAACAAGTTAAAATTTAGTTGTGACTTCTTTTCTTGCCAATAAACTTGAGCCTTTTCTCGAAATAGGGACCAATTCACTAAAGGGGTGGCACCTAAATTTCAATAACAGTTTTTATTAAACATCATTGTTGAATTAATTCTTCATGTTGCATTGTTGTCTCAGTTTAATCTTGATAGTTACCTTTTGAGCTTCTAAACTAAAATAGCAGCGGAAATTTTCACGTGAAAATGCTATTGATCAGGTGGTAATGGTTCCCATGAAATAGACAATGTTTATTTAAGACCTAATTACCTAAAGATTGGTTGGAAATTAAACACCTAGTAGTTAACTATCTTAGCTGTCTGGCTTGGGGATTTTCTTGAGGTAGCTACAAAAGTTGGCATGAAAGAAAAGATGTTACTAACCATAATGAGTTATGGTTTCTTTGTCTGTATAACTGATGATAATGGGCTACTCATAAATTTGTTTTGACATCATTTCGTAGCACATGTGGGTGCATTGTAAAACAATTACCAAGAGGGCTTGGGAAAGGACACATATAAACACCAAATGTTTTTACTCCCTCCATTTCATTTTGATAGGCTTGTTTTCCTTTTTCATTCGTCCCAAATTATAGTCTACTTTTCATTTGAAGAATGTAATTAATTTTCAACTTCTCTAAAATGCCCCTATTTAATCGCTTTGTTATAAGTGAGAAGTACATAACAAACCGTGTGTTCACATATCAAATAGAATTAATTTGACTTATAATGTAATTTATAATTTTGTATTTAATGTAAATGTTTAATGATGGATATAAGGGTATTTTAAGAATACCATAGATTAATTTATTCTTTCAATAAAGTTAACTAATTTTTCTTAATGTGTGAAAAAAACTGTAAGCCTATCAAAATGGGACATAAGGAGCATTAGTTATTTAGATCTCGTAGTTAACAATTGATTGATTAATTCTTGACTTGATAATCGCTTAAGTCAAGCTTAATTACTCTGTGTACCTTCTTATTTCCAGCATGTGACTTTGTAAAAGAATGGTACAATATAAGGTTCCAATGTCGCAATGGGTGTTTTCTTCTTTTTCTTCTTTATGGTAAGAAATCTTTGATTTTGGTTGTAATAAACATAAAGAACCTATGCCTTTTTCTTTTTTATTTTCTGGATTTAAGAGACCTTAAGACGTACAAGGAAAAAGTCAAAAGAGAAAAATTGCGCTAATTTCTAAAAATATACCTGAAAAAAAAATTTATCCAGAAAATGCGTAGAATTGGAATGAAGTTCTGAATTAAGGGTTGCCACCAACAACGTTGGCGGCGACGGAGCCATTTTTTTTTTAAATCTATAGTGTCGCCAACACAAAAAAAATTCCAATTAAAGGACTAGAATGCAATTTGGCATTAATGGAAAAAAAAAATGTGAATAGTGTTGCCGCCAACTTAGTTGGCGTCAACAATCAAAGTATTAAAATTGCACTCCAAGTCCAAGGACTGGAGTGCAATTTTGCATTAATAGGAAAACGAAAATTAAATTAATTTTGAATTTTGACCTTTCTTTCTTAAAATTGTAATTTAAAGAAAATGAAGGAACAATTTTGTTGGAAAAATTTTGTCCATTATGTTTTAATTTTACATTTTAACCAAAACAAAAAATCAAAATCGAGTTAATCCAATACTATTTCTAATAATAATTTTTTTTTTACTTTCTTGTGGAAATGCTTTTTGCGTATGTTTCTTTTGTAAATAAATAATACTACAATTTTTTACAATTTTTTTAAAATTATGCACTGCAATGTGATGAAAATAATTTTTGTTTTGAAGAATTGCATAAAACATAATCAGAAGTAGAAATATTGCAAACGATGATAAATACCATCACTCTTGATGAATTAATAAACTCTCTTCAAAATTAAAAAAAAAACACTGAGTAATATTTTTCAACCTTGCCCATTTTTAGAATAAAATTTTCTAAAAATATAGCTGAAAAAAAATTATTCTAAAAATGGGTAAGGTTGTAAAATATTACTCAGTGTTTTTTTTTTAATTTTGAAGAGAGTTTATTAATTCATCAAGAGTGATGGTATTGATCATCGTTTTGCAATATTTCTACTTCTAATTATATTTTATGCAATTCTTCAAAAAAAAAATTGTTTTCATCACATTGCAGTGCATAATTTTAAAAAATTTGTAAAACATTGTAGTATTATTTATTTACAAAAGAAACATACACAAAAAGCATTTCCACAGGAAAGTAAAAAAAAATTATTATTAGAAATAGTATTGGATTAACTCGATTTTGATTTTTTGTTTTGGTTAAAATGTAAAATTAAAACATAATGGACAAAAATTTTCCAACAAAATTGTTACTTCATTTTCTTTAAATTACAATTTTAAAAAAGAAAGGTCAAAATTCAAAATTAATTTAATTTTCATTTTCCTATTAATGCAAAATTGCACTCCAGTCCTTGGACTTGGAGTGCAATTTTAATACTTTGATTGTTGCCGCCAACTTGGCGGCAACACTATTCACATTTGTTTTTTTTTTTTTAATTTTCACTATTCACATTTGTTTTTTTTTTTTTAATTTTTCCATTGATGCCCAATTGCACTCCAGTCCCTAAAGGACTGGAGTGCAAATAATTGAAATTTTTTTTGTGTTGCCGCCAATAATGTTGGCAGCGACACTATAGATTTAAAAAAAAAAAAAAGAAAAATGGCTCCGTTGCCGCCAACACCCTTAACTCAGTACTTCATCCCAATTCTACACATTTTCTGGATAAAAATTTTTTTCAGGTATATTTTTAGAAATTAGCCGAAAAATTGGGGTTCAATCTAAAAGCCTCGCAATTACATAACAATATAACTAATTAATAATGTTTCGACCAATTTTGCTGGATTTTGGGGTAAAGCCCAATCGTATTACCCAGCTATAAATATTCAATGGGTCACACGTACTTTATTTGCTTCCAAAAAAACGACTTCTCTCCTGTTACGGAAACCACCCGTTCGACACTTAAAGTTGTTGTAACAATTAGAGGATGAAACCCAGAATTTGATAGAGAAAAATAGGGGGAGAATAAGAGAGAAGAAAGGGGAGTAAGTATAAGGAAGAAATGACGCAGGATAGAGAGAAAAATAAAATGAATATTATTGCAATCTGAATGAATACTTGAGAGATCTTTACAAGTTTTCCCTTTATATAGACTTCTACCAATTGCTTCCATTTGCAGCTATTCGGTTACACTAGCAGTTAAGCTAACTAACAGGTAACTAACTAACTGAATATTGGTGTCTAGCTAACTCTTTCTGCTTCTGTTCCCTCCATTCTCCATTTGCCACCTCAGCAATGCAGTTGCACTTCCTCCCAGTCAGCCTAAGGATCATTACGACAGCGTTCTGTGACAATAACTCCTCCCCTTCAACCAGACTTGTCCTCAAGTCTTAGCAACTCTTAAAATCTGGAAATTGCTTCTTAATGAATGACAGGTCTTCCCAGGTGGATTCTTCTGGACTAAGGTTGAGCCAACGAATAAGTACTTGTGACACTGGTTGTTGATCCCTTAGGATGAGTCTTCTCTTCAGAACAGCTTCTGGTCTCACTAAAATTTGATCATCAGGTCCTGTCCGAGGCAATGTGGGCATAACGTTGCAGTTGTCTCCAATTCTCTTCTTCAGTTGCGACACATGGAAAACAGGATGGATGCGAGATTCCCTGGGTAATTGAAGCCTGTATGCCACTTGACCCACTTTAGCAGTGATGGGAAAAGGTCCATAGAATTTTGCAGAGAGCTTCAGCTGTTTCCTGAGCTCCACCGATTGCTGTCTATAGGGTTGTAACTTCAAGTACACCATGTCTCCTACAGCCAACTCCCTTTCACTTCTATTTTTGTCAGCAAAAAACTTCATCCTTTGCTGAGCTGTTGCCAAATGATCATGTAAAATTTGGAGCATTGCTTGCCTATTCCTGACCATATTCTCAGCTGCTGGTACCATAGTCTCTACCAAAGGACCAAAAGGCAATTGCCTTGGCTGATAGCCATACAAGGCCTCAAATGGGGTTAGTTTTAGACTAGAATGATAGTTAGTATTATACCACCATTCCGCTAACGCTAACCAATTCTTCCAATTTGAGGGTCTATCCGAAGTCATGCATCTAAGATAACTTTCAACACACTGATTCAATCTTTCACTCTGCCCATCTGTTTGTGGATGATAGGCGCTGCTGAAGTGGAGCTGAGTCCCCAGTACCTTGAAGAGCTCTTGCCAAAAGTGACTAGTGAATACTCGATCTCTGTCAGAAACTATTACATCTGGAAGTCCATGAAGCTTGTAAATTTGGTCAATAAACAGTTGAGCCACTTGAGTCGCTGAAAATGGATGAGTAAGGGCTAAGAAATGTCCAAACTTGGTGAATCTGTCTATGATGACTAGGATAGTATCGCAACCTTCTGATTTGGGAAGACTCTCGATAAAATCCATAGAAATGTGAGACCAAGCTAGGCTTGGAATAGGTAGAGGTTGAAGAAGACCTGGGTAAGGAACATTCTCATGTTTGTTTCTCTGACAAACATCACAACTCTTTACAAAATCCACCACTGCTTGCTTCATTCTAGGCCAATAGAAAATGGCCTTAATCCGTTGAAGACACCCCTGCTGACCTGAATGCCCCCCTATTGCAGACGAATGCATGGTCTGCAAGATTTTCCTTCTAGTCTCTCCACCACTTCCAATATAAACCTTCCCTTGATGCCTGATGACACCTTCTGCATACTGAAAATCAGTCGCAGTTTCAGGTTTGAGAGTTAATTCCGCAATGATCTTTTTACAGTCTTCATCTCCCTCATAACTCTCAATCACCTCTTGAATCCATTGAGGTTGAACAACTGTGACTGCTTGTATTTCACTTGTCTCTGCCCCTTGAAATTCCCTTCTAGAAAGTGCGTCTGCCACTCTATTCTCAGCCCCCTTTTTATACTGAATTTCGTAGTCTAACCCCAGCAGCTTGGTTAACCATTTGTGTTGCAATGTTGAGGTTAATTTTTGTTCCAGTAAGAACTTCAAGCTCTGGTGGTCTGTCCGAATGATAAAATGGTGGCCTATCAAATAGTGTTTCCATTTAGTCACCGCCATTACTACTGCAAGCAGTTCTTTCTCATAGATTGATAGTCCCAAGTTTCTTATACTTAAAGCTTTACTCAGGTATGCTATAGGATGTCCTTCTTGCATAAGGACTGCTCCTATTCCTTTGCTACATGCATCCGCTTCAATGACAAATGCTTTTGAGAAATCCGGCAGCTTCAATACTGGTGCTGTGCTCATGATCATCTTCAACTGATTAAAGGCTGCTTCTGCATTGTCATTCCATAGGAAACAATCTTTTTTTAGCAGGTCTGTGAGGGGTTTACTGATGACTCCATAACTCTGCACAAATCTTCGATAATATCCTGTTAATCCCAGGAATCCCCTTAAGGCCTTGATATTATCAGGCCGAGGCCAACTCATCATGCACCATACCTTCTTGGGGTCCACTTCTACCCCTGCAGCAGAGATAACATGTCCTAAATACTCCACCTTCTTCTGTGCGAATGAACATTTGGATTCTTTCGCAAATAACTGTTGGTGTCTAAGTACCTTCAATACAATCTCCAGATGCTTCGCATGCTCCTCTATTGTAGAACTGTATACCAGAATGTCGTAAAAAAAAACCAGCACAAACTTCCTCAGGTATGGTTGAAATATCTGGTTCATCAAGGATTGAAACGTGGCAGGAGCATTAGTGAGCCCAAAGGGCATCACTAAGAATTCATAATGGCCTTGATGCGTCTGGAAGGCTGTCTTCTGTCTATCAGATGGCTTAACTCTGATCTGATGATACCCTGATCTTAGGTCGATCTTAGAATACACCTGAGACCCAAAGAGTTCATCCAAAAGCTCCTCTATATTGGGAATGGGATATCTATCCTTGACAGTGAGATCATTCAAATGTCTATAGTCTACGCAAAACCTCCAGGTGTTATCCTTCTTTTTTACCAGTATGACTGGAGAAGAGAAGGGGCTGGTACTAGGTTGTATAAGACCTTGGTTGAGCATTTCAGATACTTGTGACTCTATTTCTGTTTTCTGTGAGTGGGGGTATCTATAGGGACGCATTTTGAAAGGTTGAGCATCTGGTTTAAGTGGAATAGAGTGGTCTTGAGGTCTCATGGGTGGTAATGTTGTAGGTATGGCAAAGATATCAGAGAATTGATGTAACAATGAAGCTATATTGGGAGGTAATGGATTGGTTTCTTCAGGTTCCTTCACCACATCCACAGTGACATAAAGCTGTTTTCTCAACTGCAACAATTTCTTTAGACCTGTTCTAAAATTCTTCCCCTTCTTCATCTTTAAAACAGGTTGTTTAACATTTCCTTCCAGTACCAACTCCTGACCATTATCCACCATTCTAATTTGTAACTGTTTGAAATCGAATGTAATAGGGCTGTAGTTAAACATCCAATCTACCCCCAATATCATATCCCAACCTCCTATCTTCATAACTCTCAGTGGGTACCCAAATTCATATTCCTGAATCTTCCACTTAGTATGGGGGCAAATAATATTGCTGGTAACTACACTACCATCAGCAATAGTTGCGGCTAAGGGAACAGTCTTCCAAGTTTTTAGATTCAATTCTCTCGCCACCTCTTCATGGAGATAACTATGGGAACTACCTGTGTCTACTAATACAGAGATTTCTTTTTCTCCCATGAAACCTTTAAGAGCTATAGTTTTTCTAGTCAAACACCTAGTTAAAGCACAGAGAGAAACTTCAAGAGTATTTCCCGGATTACCTGTGATTTCATCCTGTTCTCCTATAGCATCTTGAAATTCTGCCTCTTCCTCCTCTTCCTCAAGGATGAGATGTAGGTGTTTGAGTCTGCATTGGTGGCCTGGGGAATACCTCTCTCCGCACCTGTAACAGAGATTATTATTCCTGCGATATTGAATCTCCTGTGGTGTAATTTTTCTCATTTCCTTCTTATCTGCTGTCTCTTTCTTTACTTCAATGGAATTTCCTCCTTTATTCTGATTCACTTCCCATCTGTTACCGTTTCCCGTATTCAATTTCACATATGAGTTTTCCATTCCTGATCTTCCTTTTCATTTTCCCAACGTTCCCAAATACTGTTCCTGCCACAGGCCTATCTCTATTGCCTCCAATAAGGTAGCAGGTCTCATCATCTTTATCATGGGTCTAATGTCTTCCTTGACCCCACTGATAAAGCTGGAAATAAAGTAAGACTCAGGAAGTCTAGGATCTTGATATAACATGAGAGATCTCAATTCTTCAAACTTTTCTTGATATTCTCTCATAGATCCTTGCTGATACAGTTTATTGAATTCCTCAATGATATCTCTTCCTCTCCTGTCTTCAAACCTCCTACATAAGCATTCAGAGAACTCATCCCAAGAAATCCATCCTTTCTCCATTTTCAGAGAGTAGTACCAAACCTCTGCCTTCCCTTCTAAGTACATCTCAATTATTTTCATCTTCTGCAGTTCTGGTATCTGATATACTGAGAAGTATTTGTGGCATTTTCTTAACCACTCTCTGGGTTGTTCCCCTTGAAACATGGGAAGGTCGATCCTAGGGGGGTTCGGCACATTGAACTTTGTCATTTGATCTTTCCCCCCATGGAATTGCTCTTCCATGTCTTGAGTTTTCTGATAAGGATTTGGCAGCAAAGGAGTCTTGTCTTTTACAGCTACTTCCTCTTCTTTATCCTTACAAATCATCCTCAGCATGGCATTAATGCGCCCATCCAGATTAGAGATTAAAGTCTCCAATTTCTTGCTACTGCCCTCCAGCTTATCGTCTAATGCGGTACACCTGATCTGCAGCTGTTCTTGAAGTTCTTCTTTGAATTCCTCCAATCTTGCTTCTTGTTTTTTGCAAATTTCTTCCATGGCCTTATGCCTAGTGTTCTCTGCCATCTTGAACAATCCAAGGATCTGATGCTCTGATACCACTTTTGTAACAATTAGAGGATGAAACCCAGAATTTGATAGAGAAAAATAGGGGGAGAATAAGAGAGAAGAAAGGGGAGTAAGTATAAGGAAGAAATGACGCAGGATAGAGAGAAAAATAAAATGAATATTATTGCAATCTGAATGAATACTTGAGAGATCTTTACAAGTTTTCCCTTTATATAGACTTCTACCAATTGCTTCCATTTGCAGCTATTCGGTTACACTAGCAGTTAAGCTAACTAACAGGTAACTAACTAACTGAATATTGGTGTCTAGCTAACTCTTTCTGCTTCTGTTCCCTCCATTCTCCATTTGCCACCTCAGCAATGCAGTTGCACTTCCTCCCAGTCAGCCTAAGGATCATTACGACAGCGTTCTGTGACAGAGTGCTCTTTACACATGCCGCCAAAGTTATGCCCACATCCAAAAGTATCATATATTCCCAGCCCAAGTAGATAACGCAAAAAAGGAAACATGAAAAGCCCTGTAAAAGACTAAAAGACGCACCGCAATCCTAAATAGTGTTTTATAATTAGGGTAGTGTACAATACTAATTTGCTGCTGTTATAAATTTCCATTGTAGTTTTGGTTTAGATGGGAGGAACTTTAGAGAGGTGAGATCTTGGTTTTGCACAAGCCATCCAACCATCATATGCTGTTATGATTCTGGTAGCTACTTTGATGTAGTATAGTTGGATGGTTTGTGCAAAATCGAGAGTCTTTTCCTCTTTCTCACTTTATCCAATAGCCTAAATTGGCAAATCCAATAATAACAAAATGGTAAGCCTTTAGGGATTATAAGATTAGTGTGCAAATTATCCATTGTTTCATTTACTCTACTAGGATTAATAGTTTTGGATTCCAATAGTGTGTTTCTTATTATGAAAAGGTGTTGCCCTCGTTTCATGGCTTCAATCGGAGGCTTTCTTTTGGGGTTTTTTTCCCGTAGACTTTGCTGGGGATGTCATTGTTTTCATGTTCATTAGTTGTGATCATATTTGTTATGTTCCTAGTGAACTGCATTTATATTTAGAACTACAAGACAACATTTGGATCTATTGAATCAAATCTTCTTTTCTGATCTAGTTAAAATACCTTCAATGATGGTACTAAGGAAAAATCAATATCGAACCCAAAAGAAAAAAAAATGTCACAGCATTATTTGCAATTCTGCATGCCAATGGGGTTCCGTTTCTGCAAACCTCTTTCAGTAAGAAAACTAAGCTGAAGGAAGGGCTAAATTTTTCTAAAGAAGAAAATTTATGACAGATATTATTTACTACTATACAATCATTTCACATGATAACTTGTCGTGTTAAATATCAAGATTTGACAAAACATCTTCTAACACCTCAGCTGGAAATGGTGTCAAAAGACATTTGCCAGCCATACAACATTTAATAAGTTAGAGGAACCTACTAAACGGTTAAACCCTTTTGCAAATAGAGTTTCCGAGCATAGCTCTTCATATAGAATTTCTCCTTCTCCTTGCAGCTCTTTGGCCTGCTGCAAGAAAAAACACTTTTCCAATCACACCTGTACGAAGTCCAATCACCACTACGGCTCCACCAATGACAACCCATCTCCAATCAATTCCACCTTTGCCCATGTTGCCATGGATATCCATAGTGTCAGCTTTCTCTTCTTCACTGCATTCTAGCTTTAAGAAGCCAGTGTCTTCGTCAGAAGATATTTTGGTTGTGAAACTTGCCATCAGAGCACACCTGGAGAGTACTGCTTCTGATTTCCTCACATTCTGATACAATCTGAAGCCAGTATGTACCTTCTTGACAGTTTCCCACATCAAATGACGAACACCAAGTTTAGCCACATCCTTGGGGATCCCCATGTCTTCATAGTGGATAAGTGTCACCTCACATGCAGACAATTGGCCATCCCCATTAAGTGATTGCACTGCATCCATCACATGAACATAAAATTAGTTGACATGGTTAATGAATGTCTCTGATGCATGTATATCACCGATTAACACTCACCAGGCTTGATAACCCAGCTGGAAAAGTATAGATCAACACGCCTAGGTTTGTTACGTGTTGTCAAAGCTGGGTATGGTACCCCCTAAAGATGCAGTGAACAGAATTGCCATGAGAAGTACCAATATTTGCAACATGGAGCTAAATTCACGAAAAGAATAAGTAGGCAATTCATCACATTGTCAAAAAGTATAAAGTTGCAGAAAAATGTCTCTAACTTTGCAACTTCATACCTTTGTTACACAATAATATGATCTCCCAGCTTCCCATATCCTTCTTCCAATAATGTATTCTCGATCACTGCAAAAAAAGGGAAACTGCATACCAGAAGCATAGAAAAATAACATCAGGTTACAGATCATACAAGAATTTCTGTGGTCATACTGGTACAGGGTTTATCTTCAACGTACCTTTTTTATCCAGTGGACTACCATGGTCCCGTTGTGGGAAGACTCCTCCAAGATTTTGAAATATGCAAACATGGCATCCCATTTGGACCAGAACTCATCATCCCAGAAGAAATCTCTAACAAGATCAGGAGTTGCATCTTCAAAAACCGTTTTACTTCGATATACAACAGGGCCTGTCTGAGAAATAAGATTCATTATCAGGTAAAATGTTGATAATAGGGGAAAAGGAAGTCTACAGGAGAAAAGCATGATATCTTGCTTTCAGTAGCACAACAGAACAAACATATTGTCACCACAGCACAAAATAATGAATTCGGGATACAAGTGACCAATTACATGCCAAGCACTAAACAAATGAACATATGTAATACAATCAAGATCAACGATCTATTAACCTCTAATTTTTTCTTGCTCCCGTTATAAAGAGGTTTGACAAGTACCAACAATGAATTTGCAAAATGCTCTATGCTCTCATTTCATGGCTTATAAAAGATTTGAAGGTGAATAAACGAATTGGCTTACAGCATTAGTTGTTCCACATTATGCAATTTTGCTGAGACAATGGAGGAATCCCAATTTCTACACCCAATTTTTTGGGCTAATTAAAATATACATAATACTCTGGTTTCTCGCAGGTCACATCAATAGAATCGACAAAGTTGAATATTTCTACAATCTTTTCAAAATATTAAAGGAAATCAACAAGAGAAAACCAGTTCAGATGGTCAAATCTATTTGAACTACTTTAATTAAGCAAAGATATAAGCTTAAACAAAGCCACTAAAAACAATCATCATTATCAATGCTAATGATAATTGACAAGTGAAATCTGAAGTCAAACGGTGCTCACGAAGAATGTTTAAAAGTGTGAAGGAATATAACGAATACTATTTCAAAGTAAAAGGAAATGGAGGAAAATTTTAATTTGGTGTCAAATTTCGAGAGAATACAGACGTACTGTATCTCAGTTGAGGTCAAAATTTACCTCAGGCTCATTGTGCCAAGCTTGGTATGCCAAGTTTGAAGTGGAACACTCCATCATACTCTGCCAAGACATCTCTCCATCTTTTCCATCAAGAAGATGCAGCAAGTGTTCTAAATCATTCTCCGTTACAGCATTGTTTTCCGTCTCAAAGGAACCAGTGATCGGCCTTCAAGGAAAACCAAGATAACATTACGGAAAGGTTCTCTGAACAAAGTCAGAGATTGTAATCACTTATCTGATGGTCAAAGTCAAAGGAAGCCAGAGATTGTAGTTTTGCACTTATGGAATACAATTCCATAATTAGTGAGAAACAAGCCAGGATACACAAAAGATCATGTATCCAAACATGAGACAATGGAACTTGAAATTCAGACCATCTACAACAACAGATAGACAACTCAGTCTACACAAAACTAGATCCTAACAAACATTAAACTCAATATATGCTAATCTCCATTTACTTAGAACACCCATTAGCAAAGATTCAAAACGATTTGCAACAGTAGCACGCACCAAATCAGAGATGCCGCAGATGTATGTTGCATTTAATTGCAATGCCACAAATGATGGAATTTGTTTTGACCGTAAAGGAAATCCTGACAAACGTAGTAAAGTACAAAAGAGGAACACACTTTCAATCATTATCCGCTTTTAAATAGCTCTGAACTAGAAAGCACAAGCTGCTAACTTATCACAATCAATCAGACACGCATTACACCAAATGCAAGATAGTGAGAACGCAATATTTTGCTCAAGTAGTTCCAGCATTAAATTGAAGCCCAACAAACTTACAATAAAGAAAAATGTCGTATATCTCTGTGTTCATCTGTTATTGGGCTAAATTGGAACTAAAAAGTAATACATCTTTTCAACTTCTACTGCAGGTACATAAATCACTCGACATGCTCCGTCTGCTTCACTCATCTCAGAACATGATTGAATCCCCAGGTGAGCAATCAATGTTTGACAGATAAAACAAGATCGACACATTTCGGTCAGCCAAATTACATTCTCTTATCCAATCAAAGAACAAGAAATGAACAAATGCTCTAGCAGACAAACCATTCAGATGCAAACTTATGGCAAACGAGTAATTCACAAGCTAAACCTCAAATCCAAACCCTACTGTGCAGAAATATCAATAAACCCTAAAGAACTCAACTTGAAACCAAAAGCACCTAAATCTTCCCCCGTTTCCCTTCAACACTAAATTTTGTCCGAAAAGGGGAGGAAAAATAACAACTATAAATTGGCACATAAAACAGGTTTTCTCCTAGAAAGCAACTAATTCTCCTATAAAGCAAGCAGATAAATAGGACAAAAGAAAATCAATCAACTCCAATGCAAATCAAAAGAGATAATCAACAAGAAATTCAAACAGAACAATTCTAGAAAAAGATATTCAAAACTTAAACAAAAAATATACATGCATTTCTCTAATAACTAGCATAAATTGCAAAAACTAAATAAATAAATAAATAATTAGATATTAAAAAAAAATAAAAACTTGATGCTTGCGTTTAAAACCTACCTGATATCATCACTGCTAGATTCCGCGACCACTCTCTGAGCCGGAGTGGGAGATGAGTCCATCTCACTATTCCGGTCACGAGACCTAAACAGGAGCCTACGGCCAAGGGAGAACGCGGAGAAAGCAGTAAAAGCGAGCCAGAGCCGGTGAGCGCCGAAACCAGGAAGAGCCGTCCAAGAGAACCAGAGTTTAGACCGGAGACCGAGAAATACAAGTCCGGTCCACCTAGGCTTCCAAGACCAGCCGATAAAAAGTCCGATCATTACCGCAAGCCAAATCGGAACAGAACAGAGTAAAATGTCGACAAATGTTTCCATGACCGTTTGCTTATTCATTATCTCCCCCAATGTTTCCGTCCAAACGTCCATTTTTCTTCGAAATTTGATGAATTTTTGGAGCAGAAGGTTTTAAGCCGCGGCGGAGCACAGTGGTGGACGGCAGTTGGCGGCGTAACGGCTTTTGTAAACGTGGTTTTTAGAGCAGAAGAAATCTGAGTTGGATAGCTGTTGGAAGTGGGGTCCAGAGGAAGAAAGAGTTTAAATTCGGAAAGCTGACGTGGCATGATGAGAAGCGTTGAATTAGCGGTGGATTTTGGGGATGTGATTCACGTGGGGGTTAAAAAGCGCGTGAGGGAAAATTAGGATTCGTTGAACAAAGAGGACTTTTCTATTCCTTAAAAAAAAAAAAAAAAAGAGGACTTTTCTAGTTCGTTGTTTAACAAAAAGGGAAAAGAAAAAAAGAAAAAAAAAAGGAAAGGAAAAACATTTTTGTGGCAATTGAGGGTTTTAATTTTTTTTTCCCCATGAAAATGGAGTTTACTTTTCACTCAAATAGAAAAAATGGGATTCTTTTTACTACTGTTAAAGGAAGATAGAGTGAGTTAATCTTTTTAGTAAGAACATGATCATTGTATTAATAAATATTTTTATATGGAATAAGGATGTGATTCCAATTTTTTGTTTTTTTGGTTCTTGAATATGTTATTTGGTTAATTTTATCTTAGTGATTGGAGTTGTAAAACATTTCCTTTTGCTTTTTTTGTTTTTTAGTTAAATCTAACAATTGGCAATATTTTCAATTTACAAGTATTAGTCTTGAGTTTTGCACTGTCTCAAAGTGACCCTCACAATTGGCTTAAATTTTCAATTGACTGTTTTGGAAGTCTCTTTTTTCAAATTTACTTGCTCAAAAAGTTACAAATTTATTTATTTCTTATTACTTTGATGATCTTTCTTCTTGTATATTTTATTTTTCTTCATTTTTTCAATTTTTGTGAATTTTCTACTGCTTCTTGCCCTCTTCTCATAACTCTAAACTCACCAACTGTTCAACTTCTAATATTTTCACCTGTTAATTTCTATTATCTTAACCTTCACAAACTCTCGTGCTCGATTAATCTATATCTAACCACAACCCGTTTTTTAAACTCCACTCTTCTGTAACTACACTAGTCTCCCTTTATATCTAATAAATTTTATCTGGGCTAACCCACAATATATGGCAGTAAGGAATAGTTAAGTAGAGGGGCAAAAAATGTTCATAAAATTGTTTTCTAACAAAAAGGAAAAAAAAATAAATGAGAGGGACATAGCAAACAGGACACGCACGTCTTTATAATATATATATATATTTTTTTTTAATTTTTTTGGCCGAAGCCTACAAGGGATAATGGGGAAGGGGGAAGTGACCTAAACCAATTCTACGATTCAACCCAAAAGGCAATTGCTGACTTAAGAGAGGAACCATAGGGTTTAAGTACTACACACTACGCACACAAAGTCCCGATGTGGGACATGGCTTTTTTTGAATTTTTTCGGCCGAAGCCTACAAGGGATAATGGGGAAGGGGGAAGTGACCTAAACCAATTCCACGATTCAACCCAAAAGTTAATTGCTGACTTAAGGGAGGAACCATGGAACTTAAGTACTACACACTAAACCAAAAGTCTTTATAATATACTTTAGTGTGCACTCAATTAATGTATGTTTCTTCAAATGTTAAATAACCATATAAACATTGACACATTTTCTCCCATAGGGCCCAATTAAAACTTTTGTGCAATCTGGGGGCCATTTTGAGATTAATCTCTTTGAGCGGTACTTCCCATTTTATCTCAATTCCATTGTCCACGCGGTCATGAGCCCGTGGTATCGGCCTTTCGACGGTTTGCATCACGGATTGAGCTGTTCGGATAAACTATAAGGGGTGTTTGGTTCATAGAGGGGAATCGGAATCGGAATCATTTATTTTGGAGTTGGAATGAAGTTTTTATTCCAATATTATTACTTGGTTAGGTATCAAAATTGGAATCGAAATCATTCATTTTTTGAAGACGTTATGATCCTAAATCATCTAATTTTGATGATTAATAAACAAACGATGATGTCTACTAATGGTTTATCACAACAAAAAATTGAGAAATAAAAAAAAAATCAAAGTTACAAAAGTTTTAGAAATGATTCTAATTCCCTCCAATTTAGTCAGGAATGGGGATTTCAAAATTTTCAGAAATAATTTCGATTCCTCGATTCCGATTCCCTTCGACTAGCAGCTTATATAAATGATTCATTCCGATTTCCAATTCTGATTCCAATGAACCAAGTAGCCCCTAAATCTTTTTGTATTTTTCCTTAAAAGATCAAATGTGTTATCCGGGAACAGAAATTTCTCAAATGTATCTGCATTCTTCGCAGTTCAGTTGTTACCTACCTCGTTAGCCTTTTGCCATTGATATATTGTTAATAAAGATCATAATTTAAACACAATATGATCTGAATGATGTGTATACATAGCACTTTTTTCATTAATTTATCTATTGTATATAGAATGGAAGAAGATATTTGGTATTACTTTAAAATTTTTTTTGCCCTTATTATATATAATACACAAAATTTATTACCTTAAAAATTTATTTCCTCTGTCCCACTTTGTTAGTCTTACTGTTTTTTCACACAGTTTAAAAAAGATTAGTTAATTTTATTGAAAGAATAAATTTAATCTATGATATTTCTAAAATATCCTTATATTCATTATTAAACATTTACAATAAATTCAAAATTAGAAAATTGCACCATAAAGTCAAAGTAATTCCATTATTCAAAGCAACTATCTTTGAATGGAATAAGTTATGAATTTTGATGTGTGAATGCATAGTTGGCTATACGCTTTAAAGATGTTACTATATTAATATAGTAGTTATCTCACTTATAATAAAGTAATTAAATAGGGATATTTTAGAGAGGTTAAAAGTTAATTACATTCTTTAATTGACATGTGGACTATAATTTAGGACGGATAAAAAATGAAAACAAGCCTAATAAAGTGGGACGAATGGAGTATTATTTAAGATGTTTTTGTGATATATTATTGCTACACAGTATATGAGTCCCGCCAAATAGTGCTCAAAATTTACATTTACTCATTAGTTTGATAATTTGTTAATTGGTATTTATAATGTGTGTAATTTTTTAATATTTATATCGAACAATCTGTCTCTTTCCTCCGCTCCTTTTCTCCCGAAAAAAATAAAAAACAAAGTAATGCATAAAAGTGTTTAAATGTTTACAGAAACTTGCCAATTTCAAGGACCTATCTTATACACAAAACCTTTCTCCATAGTCGAATTAGACCAAAAGTGACTTGTTATCATGCTAGGCCATCACAAATCTGGCTGTCAATTAGTCACAGTTCACCAGCTTTGACAATGTCGTGCTTGGCACCAACATATAATTGGAATGTCCATTTTCCATCCAGGGGTGCATTGAACTTGGAAACTTTTTATATGCTTTGAAAGTTCCATAAACTTCACCACATTTCCTCTGCATGATGGCCTTGATCAAATTAGAGTAATATCATTATGCAGAATGGCAAATGAGTCAAAAATCCTGATAGACCTCATCCGGGGAATTGGTTTTTAATGTTTGTGGTTTGGAGAGAGAGAGAGAGAGAGAGCGGGGACTAGTTTATTTCTCGTGTATCAGACTAAATTGGTTGAAAGACAAACATGTTTTTATGTCAATAATTTTCTATTTATGTCAGTAATTTTCTACATCATGCTGATGTATAACTACAAAAGAAAAAGAGGTCTTGTTAAAAATCAAACTTTTTTTTGGAGTTTGCAACAACTTTTAGATTTTGTTGTGAAAGAATTTCTCTTTCAGGTCTTCAAATAGACTTTTATCATCTTTTTCTAAATTTTAGCTGTTGAATGCTTTTTAGAATTTTTGGTTTAGTCAAGTCACAAGAAAAAGTACATAATCAATGTGTTTGAACAAATCCATCTTCCCATAATGTGATTGCTTTTTTGAGCATACATACGACTTCGCTTTTCCTTGCACATAGTCTACTTGTCTAGTCATTTTGACCAAAAAAAAAAAAAAATTCTACTTGTCTAGTCATGCAAAACACAACAAAAACAAAAGGAAAATTCATGCACACACATGACAAACATTTTCATTGATTCATGTTGAGGTGGTGGACAATTTCCAATCAATCAATATTTTCAGTGATTTATGTTTACCATGTCACTTTGTATTCACACATCAAGTAGATGTTTTCTTCATCCCCACACACGCACACAAGAAATATAGAGGTTATACAAACACACATATATATGTATGTATGTATATATATGTATGTATATAGTCACACACCCGTTTCTATTTTATTAGTATGGGTAAATAAAAGCCAAAACAATCAAGAAGAAAAACGTCAAAAGAAAGTTTTGTCGAGTAAAGCCATGATTCACATTGGTTTTGGCAACTTCATAGTTTTGTGTGATTTGCAATGATCAGAATTCTAATAAGATGGTCATGTTGCCCCTTTTCCCATGGAGATTGCAAAACATCCATCTGGGCTGCAATCATAACTACTAAATGGGGGTTCCAATGATTACAAAATTCTATATGGTTTTGGAATCTATGGTTCAATCAAAAAGTACTTTAATCATTTTTTTGTGAGTATCTCATTTTGATGCTGAGTGAGGATGAATGTTCCTTAAAGCACATGAAACAATAAATGAAAAGAAAAAAAAGAAAAAGTAGGATCAATAATTATAATAAGTTGCCTGAGAGAATAATTATAATAAGTTATGAACTCAAGATAACTGTGAAAATAGAATATATGAAGCAGTTAGCAAACGTATCTTGATGTAACATAAATAAAAATTTAATTTTAGGACTCATAAATAATATTATTTAAAAAAGAGAAGTGCAAAGTATTAATTATTCTGTCAAATTATGTTCCCCTTCCACTAATAATGATTCTGATCGTGAATGATGAACAAGAACAGAAAAATTTTATGAGAACTTCACCTTCCAATTGACACATTATTTCGTATCCTCAATTTAATGCTGCCTAATAAAAAATAGACCTAATAGCTAATTCTACTGTTGATAATTTTTTAGTAATTCAATCACTCAATATTTAGTTAGTCCTACCAGATTCCATAAACATAAAATTATTTAATTTCTACCTTCCGACATTATCAAAACTCATAATATTTTCATGATTCAAGGTCACCTTGATAAGATGCTCGAATTATATATATATATTTTTTGGGCAGATGCTCGAATTATCATTCAAAAAGAAACTAGACTTAAGGGTTTGATCTCTTTTAGGATTCAAAGTTCAATTTTGATTTGGTAGCTATGTTATTACCATAATGCAAGGTGATAGTCACTGGTGAATGGTACTAAAGTGACACTGAAAAAACTGGCACTGAGTATATGAACTGATTACTACCAATTCCATGGGAAGAAACTAATTTGTACAAAATCTCCAACCAAATCAAACTTGGCATTTAGTTCTAAAGCTCTTTCACAAATCAATATGAGGATTGGATTCACAAGAGAACAATCTATTGCTGTCTTAATGCAACGTTGAAGTAAGGACATGTCTGGCCAAGTCCAAGTCAAGAACTGAAATACACGCAAAGAATTAAATTTCCCAAGTGGATATGACCCTAAGATTTTGAATCTGAACCACACAATTGCTAAAAGGGAGGGCCACGAGCTAAAAATGTCTACAACAAACTCACATGGTTATGTAGGATTTTCATGTACTTATGTCCCACGTTGTAATAAAAGGACTATATTGGGGCCAAGACTGGAGGGACTGCTATGATGGCTGTCTTAAGGTAAATATTCAAAGACAGCTTTGATTGATTGGCAATTCGTTAGGATTTCACTGTTTTAATCTCATGCAACTATAAAGTGAAATTAAAGGACTTTGCTTGATTGACTCATATTCTTTGTTACCATCTGCAAGCAAAGTCCAGGTAGATAAAGACTAAAGATTCAAACCCTGAAAAGATGAAACCTAACTTTGTTAACTTTTCCTATATTATTGTTTTGTTTATTTTTCAATAGTCATATTTTCACACGAACCATATTGCAAGAATTCAACGAATTAGGTGAAAAAATGTAAAAGGATACTACGGACAAAAGTTGCCTGTGGAAGATAATTCCAAAGAAGAAAATGTAACCTATATTTTACACCCTATTTTTCGATCCACTTCTTTGCGACCCATTTTTTTCCCTAAGAAAAGCAAACCACTAGCAAAATTTAAACAAGAAAAAAAATGAAGGACAATGAAAAAGATCGCCATCAGATTAACTAATAGCTTGACCAACTTCTAGTGTTACTGGTTTTCTACATTACTTTCTTGCACCAAATCTATCTTGATAAATTGGCCATATTCTAAAATTGAACAATTAGATTCGTAAAAAATTAAACTTTCTTTGTGATTCACTTTTAAAATGCAGTAGAAAAGCCCACAAACAAGCAATAACAAAAGAAAGAAAAGGATTAATTGCCACCAATAAACATGACTCATGGATTGAGCATGAACACACTATTATTTCTACTCTTGTTCTACAGCACTTTCTTGCTGCAAATTTACCTCGATGAATTGGCCGCAGCATACAAACAGGGGGCTAATTGTCGAAACAATTCGATCCCTTAACAATTTTCTAAAAAACACTTCCAAAATGCATTAAACATTCTTGAAGTGAAAGAAACAATCACACTATTTCTTTGGATTTAACCAAAAATTCCTAGCTCTATGATAAATGTACACATTTTTTTTGTTTTCCTTTTTTTTTTTTTTTTTATTTGTAAAGAGGAAGGGGCGAGAGGGTGAGATTGCGCGTGCTAATAAAATTCAAGGCTTACCTCTTCAGACATGGCTGGAGGCTGCATGAATGCAGACATCCATAGATCATCATAGCATCTTGGCTAGGATGAAAACATGAACGATCCCCCTGTTTAGTTGATTACAAGAACAACAAGAAGCTTTGAGTTGGGGGGAATGAAGCCTGGTCCGAGATCATTCATCAGATGATGTCTGTAAGGCTTTCCGAGATTCAATGAATGGTCTCGAACCAGACAGCATTCCCCTCAACATTTCAAGAGAGAGAGAGAGAGAGAGAGGGAGAGAGAAAGGGAAGAGATGTTTGATTTTGATATGGCCATGCATCTGGTTTCATATTCATGTGCTTTACTACTTATATACGTAGGATGAGTAGGGCAGTGTTTTGGAAGTCAGACAGAAGTAGTTTTTCTGCCTTTCATTTTTCTTTTCACTTTGTACGCCTTCCATTTCATGCTTTTCAAACAGAATATCACAAGGTAGTGTTTGTTGAGTGTATGCACAGAATCCATGTAAGTTGTCCTTTTGGAGAGAATTATTGAGCAAATGCTTTACCAACATGTATTTGAAATCATTGTTTCAATAATAAGTTCGCAAATTATCAAGTTGGACCTGAAGTGTACAAATGTTAAAGGACAAAGTTTGGTCTACCCAATATGGATGTCCTGCTTAAAATTATTAGAAAATTTTGATTTTTGATTAAGTTTCTTGTTTTGGACATGTATGTATGGCATTTGCCCCATAACTTTACTCTTTAGTTTTAAAATACAACACTTATAATCATATTGAGCATGACACTTAAGTATTCCTAGCAAACGCGTCCTCACAAATTGAGAAGACCAATTTTGGCTCTTAATAAATGGAGGCTAGACTGGAAAATTCTTAAATGGACTCGGTTCACGGTTCTACTTATGAATCTTGTGGTTTAAAATAAAGCCACATAAGCATTCTTACATCATTTTACATCATTTTCTTACATCAGTATGTATCACTTTGCTTACTTGACGCTCTTTTAAACCACAAAATTCTTAGGTAGGGCCATAAATCCGGTTCACCTAAGAATCTCTTGGCTAGACCAAATTAGAATACCTTTTACAAGTAACTTTACTATCAGAACCAAAACTAGGAAAGATCTACTCTACTTGCTCTATCCTCTAATAATAAGTCATGTTTCCCTCACAACTTTAATGATTAAAATGCATCAATGCATGCTCTAGTTCCTGTCTATATAAAACATTACTGATTACTCCTAGCTTAATAAATTAGATACATTTATGAACAAGCAATTGAAATAAATGCATAAAGGACGCTTATATTGGTTTCTATTTGAGGAAATGGAGGAAAGAAAAGTGGACCTTGATCGATAAATGCTTTGCTTTGTGCAAATTATCTGATTCCAAGCTTCAATTGAAAGAATAGCAGTTGTCTAATTAAAGTTTGAGTAGGCCAACAAAGTAGCTAAAAAAAAAGGAAACTTGGGAGGTGATGAGAATGAGACGCAAAAAGTTAAGAGAGCAAAAAGTGTTCAAGTGACGTTAAACTGTGTCTGATGATGATTTTTCACTGTGCTCAATTAACTTTGTGTAATCCACTTGCTAGACAATTTTCAAGTTTGACATGTAATGATAATTCTTGGTACTCAAAATTGATGCTTCAATCGCGCTAGTCTGCAAGAAATGAAAGATTGAATATAACCCGAAGGGTATATTCACCAACCAAAACCCATGATTCTAGGTAGAAGTTCCAAACTTTTCCTGGCGTTATGTTATTGAAATTCACAGGATGATCCTCACAAATAGGTTCATGTCATGCATGTAGTAAGTACTAAATACTAATAAACTATATGGGTAACAAATAGAGAGTCAAGCGGTTAGAAATCTTTGATTTCACACCAAAGGTTGGATGTTCGAACTCTACCAACATCATATCCCCTTTCCTATTGTATCTAAATATACAAAAAGAGAATGAATAGAAGGTTGAGCTGTTAGAGCTCTACGACTCCAACATAGAGATCAAAAGTTCGAATTTCACCATTTTCCCTCTCCAATATACATACATACATACATACATACATATATATATAGACACACACACGAAGATCTCAATTAAAAGGATTTCTCCCTCAAAAACAAAAAAAAGGCTACGCGGATTGCGCAAGCCAAATGTATGTTATTCTACTACCCACTTTTTTGTTGTTTCAGGAAATTGTGGGATCAATCATTTGCAAGACGTTCAAATCAAAGATAGATAAACTGTTAAGCCAGTGAAAAAAGAGCTACGATATATGCAGGATATATTTTATAGGAAAAGGAAACGTGTAAAATAGTGTAATTCATCTTTCTAAAGCTAAGCCTTTTACAGAAGCATTGTCTCGATAACTGAATCGAGCAGCCAAAATGTTGACTTATATTCCGCAAATATATTTGACAATAGCATGGAAATATTTTAGTCATGATATATAAGACAAAGGAAAGGCCTACAATCATGAACAAATCACATGAGATCGTTTGTGCTAATTAAGTTTCAATTACAAATACTTATTAAGTTACGTTCACACTTTAAACATATTTAACTTTTCAGATAAATCTTATCATGTAAAAATAACTTGTCTGTTATTTATAGTTGACACTCAATTGATATTGAAAAAAGTTACACTTAAATACCGTAGAACAAACTTTAAATATCTTGAGAAAAGAAATTCAAGATTGCTAATTACAATCCAAATCCCTCGAAAAGGCAAAGATGATTCCATCTCTCTTCCCAACTCATCCTTCAATCCCCTCCTTAAAAACAAATGAGCAGCCCCCCCGTCGGGAATAACAAAAGTTTGGCTTTCAACATGGACTTTCCGTAGTACTACGATACGTTTAATTTTTTTTTCCGTAGTACTACGATACGTTTAATTGACCTAAGCTTTTAGGTATTGTTTACAAATAATTATTCCTTAGTAATAATACATGTATGTACTTACTATTAGAGTTTGACATTGTAAGAGAACACACGTGAATTAAAGAACCGTCCAGCAGAATTATGGGATTTGCACTATTGTCAATGCCAGCATTTCTTGTGACTGGATCACACCATCAAACCTCAAAAGTCTCACAAGCTGACTTGTAGATCGTGTAACAAATAATTTACACCAAGTAAAAGAACATAGTAATAATTAATGTAGAATTGATTGGTTGGTTAGTCCATCATCAACCTTAAAAATGCAGATACGTGGTGGATGCATTGTAATACATGCAATCAAATTCAGGAACTTGAGGTGTATCAAAAAAGGACATTAGACTTTATGATTAGGAATACAGCTCCCCTATTAGTATTAGGGCATATCCCTCCTTAAAAGTCATCTTTTGCAGAATATCTTCAACTAACACTTTAACTTGAGGCACTTTACGCTCCATTGGAATCTTTTCTTTAAGTTGCAAACTTTTTTAATAATTAGGCTCTCCGCAATTGCACAAAGCATAGAGTTTTCTGCACCATTAAAGAACACGGTAATGGGGTCCAAGTGACTGTAATTTTATATATCTCATCAAATTTAGACGAGTTAACATGGTGTTACACTTGTAACTAATTGGACAACCTTCTGTAGGGGAATGGACAAGTTATATTCAGCTTTCCTTTTATGTTCTTTAGAGGGATTTGGGAGAGGTAAAGGAACAAGATCAGAATATAATATGTTAGTAATGGCTTTATTCATATCATTGGCAATATGACTACACCTGCCCTCAAAATAAATTGTCCCATGGATTGGGGATGATCAAATGCTGGCCAGTTATTCCAAAGAGAAAAAATTCATTTAAAGTCCAACAGGAATATAGGACATGGTCACATAACTTACAAAATTTACACTTCCTAAACACAGTCAAATACACAGCTTTCTGCAAACTTTTTTTTGCAGTTATATAGAAAACCAAACACACGCTATCAGAATGGTACCAAGACACAAGAAATCCTTTCTTCGATAAATTAGAAGGCTGACCAAAATCTAGGATAGAAAAGAAATGGCCATATTCGTCCCGCCAATAACATTAGATGCAAATGATTCATCAACTTGTCATGGTTCATACTCATCTTTGGATTTGTAAGTGGTGGTACCAGTCTGGATATTGACATATTTCCTGTTTGTGGAAAAAATAGCCGCACCATCTCTGTAGATATTGAGATCAGTTATCCCCTTTTCCATACCAACTGCTTCACTACAGCTCTTTCTTCTACCCAGCTTTGGTGATTTTGCACGAGTTGGTGGTTGCTATGTTCATAAAACAGAGTTTAGTACCATTCAAACAAAAATTTGCTCGAGTCAAGGAGTAAGCCCCATCAAGAAATCGTAACGCTAAGGTAAGAAAATTTTTTATATTTCAGTGGTGCATCAATAAGAACAATTCCAAATACATCTAAAAGCTTATACAGCAAGAATTGCTCAAGAACTCAGTATAGTACCTTTTTCAGTTCAGCCTTGGGTGGTGGTCCCTCATGGTAGAAGCCCGGCATTGGGCTTGCCTTGAACAACAAACTCTTTCTGAATTGCTTGATAGCTGCTTCTTTTTCTTCCTGAACATGTTTCAAAAACCGAGTAAACAAATGACAGTATATAGAAGACACGATAAGGAAGGAATTGTGACTATATATTTGCTGTCAGATAAGATAAGATAAGAAAGGGGATCTGTACTTATGCGGACATGGTAAAAGACATACCTTTGTCCTCTCCTCCCAGTGAATCTTCTCAGCTTCAAGTGCTTGATGTTTCTCTTCTAATTTTGAGTAGAACTATTACAAAGAGGCAAAAGAAAAGAAAAGAAGAATGGGGACTGTTTAGTTTCATTGAGCTTTAGATACATTGCCTAGTAAAATGAGGTTTAGAAAAACGATCATACGCTAAGAGATTAAGTTACATTACCTCCTTCCTTCTCTCTGCGCGTTCAGTGCATCTGAACATAGGGGCTGATGCAACAGTAGTCTTAGATTTTCTTGTTGATGCCAAAATGCTTTACACAGTTAAGGAACTAATTTAACCACAATGCAAAAATCCAGCAGAAATGTAATTAACTAGTGAAAAAGAACTTATAAGAGGTCCTCGAAGGGAAAAGGATACGACGAAGCAACAGAGCAGGAGTCTTCTTCACCAGGGTGCTTCTTGTTATTGGGCTGCAATGGCTTCCTTTGTACCACAGGTGAGACTGGCTGCGCCAACAGAAAAGGCACATAGGCAATGATCAGCATAACATAATTCCACAACTAGTGGCAGCAGAGACTATAAACTTTGCTAGATTGGACATTTTCTATATCTCAATTCAGCTTCTTGACTTCTCATGCACAAAAGAAGAGCACCCTTATAGTACATTCATTTCTTCTTTTAACCCCTGTTAATAAATATGTATTTTTTAAACCTGTGAAACTTTAAACTCGTAAACCTATATAATAAAAAAAACTACCCTTCAATCAGAGGATATCTTGTATAGCTTTTAACCATGCACCAGTGGAATTAGCATCGGTTGAAATAATTTTGAAGATAATTCAGTATCCATTAATAACTAGTTATTCCAATGGATGAGAAAGAATTTAAAAGTGAAAGAACTGAAAAGGGTTTTTCCATTCCACAATGTCAAACACTAAGTAGCTGGACTTTTTCTGGAACATAGAGGAACTGGTTTTTATTCAAAATAGTAAGCTGTGTATTGTAGACAACCTATAGCCAATGATATTCTGTGTCTAGTAAAATGATTTAAAAGTATTACAAGATACAAATTCAACAACCTTTTAGATCAGACAATGCTAAAGACGTAAAAAAAAAAAAAATGCTCAAAAGATTTCTTTCCTTTTGAGAAAAGCTACCAAAGAAATGGAAGTATGATTTCAAGAACACCAAAGTGCTACAACATGAATTTGTAGAAGAAAAAGGGAGTACGAAAAAGTAACATATAAGGTTTTACAGATGGCGGTTACCTGATTCTGCTTTGTGCCATTTAAGTGCTTTGAAGTGCTAATCTTAGAATTTTTAGTAGCAACACCATTGTCAGTTTTTGTCCCAAGAGGACGAGCACCAAATGAAGCACGCTTTGCGGTCGCCAACGCAAATGGCTGTGGAACAGTGCATTTAGTTTTGCAGTTTCCAGATGCAGATTTTGTCTTAGGTTTTACTGAAGCTGTTGACTTCTTCCTATCATCTTTTACTTCCAAGCTTTCAGATTTTAGCTCCTCAGGAGCCCCAGTTTTGCATTTTGGGACTGGTACATCTTGCTTAAAATTTTCAATTTGACGAACTGCAGTAATCTCAACTGGCTTTTCACTGGTGCATTCCTTAACTTCATACTCATTCACTTCAGAATTCTCTTCATCATTGGACTGAATAACCCCATTGACAATTTCACATTTTTCCACAACATGATGAGCGTTGATAGTAGTGTAATTTGTCTCGCCAGAGGAACCACTTGCATATGTCACCAAAGAGTCTGGTTCATTGTCCATACAGATCTCAGTAATTTCCATGCCCATTAGACTGTTAAAAAAATGACTGCTTCCATTAGGAGATTAAACAAATACTTCATCAAATCATGTTTGCAAGACTAGGAGCCAACAATTTTGGACTGGTAAAACTGATATGAGTCTTTACAAGCTTGAAATTGTCAATCTGATTAGATAAGGATGATACCATTTTTCCACTCATTCATATGATTAAGTCAAGAACCAAATGGAGATTACCTATCATTTTACATATGGACATCACCTATCATATTACATTGGTGACCCAACAAAAAGCAAAAAAAGGCTTACTCTATAGGGTATAAATGAGCCGAGTCAAGCTTGAGTATTACCCTGTTTGAACTCGACTCAAGCTCTAAACATATATACTCGAGCATGAGCTCATCGAGCTTGCAATTTTAGCGCTCGAGTTGAACTCAATTCATACTCACGCCCATAGAGTCGAATATCTAAACTTTTAAAAAATTTTAAATTTTTGTTTCAATTTAATAAAATGACGAAGTTACCCTTTAATATTCAAAGTGATGAAATGCAAAAGATGTAATTTATCTAAAGAGTATAAATACTTTAGTAATGTTATTAAATAAAAAATAAAAAATATATAGAAATACTCGAACAGCTCGTCGAGCTTTTGAACAGAGTGTATAAATGTTTGAACTCAGCTCGATATTTGACTCAAGCTGTTTGATTTTGACTCAAGTTTGGTCAATTTTGAATTCGAGTCGAGCTTTTGACTAAGCTTTACAGTGCTATTTCTCAACAAGTAAAGAGTTTATTTATCACCCAAACACCATTCATAGAACTTCATTATCAGGTCAAATAAGAATCAGACAAGAAATCTGATATTTTTATACTTCAATTTAAGGACTTAACAGAAAACCTTTAGTAAAATGGACGACAGTCCATTTAAATAACACAAAGATGCAACTATGCGAAGTGATCCCATTTCTTCACCACTTGAGCGGGAATTAATTGCACAAGGATCCACAAACAAAAGAAAAACACTGTTAAACGTGGGCTTATGGACATTTATATGCACAAAATACCCTTCTTGGGAATTCAAAATATACTAGTAAAAAAAGTATACCTAGCAACTGGTGAGATAACAATTTGGTAGCCGTAAAGGTTAATTAACATTTATGTTTTGGGCTCTTCTCACCACCCCGCCAATGTACTCAAAGCAATACATACTCAGTACTAGGGGTCTTCAAAAACAGTATATTGGGTTCAAGAGGCTTAGTTCAAATCTAAAATTGAACTATACAAGCATTACTGGCACCAAGTACATTGGAATATAACACAAATATCAATGTTATCTACACGAGTAAAAAACCTAAACTTTCTGCTCCAACGCCAAAAGACTGCTAAAAGCCTGGAAAAGAAAATTCATAATCCAATGCAGTAACAAAGATTCACAAGCAAATTTCTAATAAACCAACCAACTTAACTGAAATTCTCAATAAAATTCCTTACCAAAATGCTCCATATTCCTGCATTATCTTATGAACTTCTTGAAAAGTTACAGACTTTATCTTTTTCTTTCTTTTTTTGGTACACATTCATATAAAAAAGATAAAGCCTATACCCTCCAAAAATCAAACCCATAAAATTTTAGGACAAACAAAAGAAACCCTTCAAAGATTAAGGCTAAAAATCTTATCTTTTAATGAAATTTTGATTTAAATCTTCAAATTTTCGAAAAAAAAAATAAATAAAAACTGGACAGGGCTGGACTAAATCGACATAGATACCATTTAAGGAATTTTATCAAAAATCAAGGTACATTAATCCTCGCTGAACAGATATTCATAAACAAATATGAAATTGAGCTTGCATTCTGACCTGTGTCTCAGCCTCTTGGTATGTCTGAGTGTGTGTTTTTGGGTGTGAAGAGTGTGTGTTTATTTCTGTTTTTCTCTGTCTGCGGAAATTTATACTTGTAACTGTACAGTTTTCCAATTAACGCCGTTAGTTGACGGGAGTTCAGTAATTTGAAATGACAACGAGGCACAATTTGGAGTGTAGCAAGGACACTGACGGTGATAGAAGTTGGATGACTTAAATGCCCTCAAGAGGTTGTAGATTTTTGAAATTTGAGCCATATCTAATCCAAAAAATCGCATTTATCTAATGTAAATTTACATTGGTTGGTAAAATGGGCCTCAATCTTTTTGTATCTGCTTTTTGTTTTATAATGGTGGGGTTGATTTCATGACCGTTCTACACTTTCTTTTTTTGTACAAAGGAATGAGATGAAAATGATGCATCAATCATCATCGTGCTACATGCACTTTTTAAGGATATTTTAATTGATCTTATGAAGGGCTGATGATCTTTCCTAGTTTTCATAAGTTAATGCAATTGAGAGTATTATTTGGTGAAGTTTGGTCTAACTTTTGACAACAGTTGGGTACATATAAACTGAAGTAGACTTCTTGTGTTCACTATAATATTTTGTTGTTAATTTCTATCTATGGAAGTTTTAACTACGCAAATAAAAGCCTGTTTTCAATAGTTTTTTTTTTTAACTTGATTTTTAGCTTGTAATTTTTAAAAAATCTATTTTGTGATGTTCTTAACTGTTTTTTTTTTACTATGTTTTTGAATTTTTTAAGCTAAGATTAGAAGCAATTGATTTATAGCTTTTCCAAAAATTAGTTTTAATAAAAATCAGAACTTATTGAGAATAAGCTCTAAATGGGCTTGGCTCTGATAAAATAACAGGGTTAGGAGGTTGATAGTTGGGTAGTTCTTACAACGAATCAGTTTAAGAATCAAATTAAGGTTGTATTGATTTGATACCAAGATAGAAGTCAGTAGTTTTCTAAATTGTCTAATATGGTGCTGAAACTATCCTAATCTCTATTCTTATTTTTGTCTTTCTAGATATTTTTTTCTTGAGTTGTTACTTGTTAAGGCTTTGAGCTAGACCAAAATCAATTGCTTGAAATGAAACTGGTTTATTAAAATGCTCTGTCCTCAACTCTAAGAATATGTTTGCTTAAGCAATAAATCCTTCCAACAAAATGAAAAGCTTCCATATTTGGACAAATATGGAATGGAATGTTGACAAATTAATGTTTGTGACAAGTATATGAAACTTGAGGATAAAATAGGGGGTTAAAATGAAAATCAAGGTATAATTTAAAGGAGTAAGTTGTTTTTTCTTATTTTTTATTTTTATTTTTTATCAAACCTATACTATTACATTGAGGGAGAGGAATGGTGTTGGTGGGATTGGATCCTCTAAGATGGAATCGTAGAACTTTATCTGCTCGATTCTCTATTCGTTCCCAAGGAGTTAATTGTTATTAATTGCTAAAATATGCTATTAGCCGCCCACAACTACTTTATTTCTTTTTTTTTTTCTAAATAAGAAATAATTTTTGAGCCAAACAACCATGCAAATGAAATTTATTTTTTCTTTCCTTTATCTCAACTTCTCTATGTACATTTATTGAAAAATTAAAATATTTTCAAAAATTAATGGTAATTTGATTGCTTTCTCTAACTAGAGAGACTTTAGTTTAAGAAGAACCACCACTCAAAATATGTTTTTTTTAAGAAACTATTTGTTTGAAATACTTGAAATTGATTATTGTTTATGATCAACTTTAAACAGTTATTACAATAAACATTATTATAAAAACTAGTGATGAATTAGGTATATTAATCTGTTATCATCCCAACCTAATACTGGATCTTTAGGTCAACTAATTTTTCTCTTGGGCTCAAAAGGTTGAACATTAAAAATATTTAATACAACCATATATAAGAGAAAGTGGATAATCTTTTTTATTTACTTTTGCATGTAATTAATTTGGTTGGAGTAGAAGAGTATTACTTTAATGTGCTGCAATTACAGCTTAACGACGTTTAAGTCCCAACTAAAACACGATCAGAGACAAAGAATGTTGTACCACTTATTCCTTAGGCCCATCTTTGATTAGTGGTGTTTAACCTTTTGATAAAGCCTTAACACCCTCCAATACAATTCTTTTTTTTTTTTTTTAATTCAAACTACTTTATTCTTGTACCCAAGTTGCCCTTCTTGCTATCCAACTTTTGTCAAAGAAGTTATAATTAATTTGGACCTTCCAACCTTCGTATTATTCCTATTTTGAACCACGAATTCTAAGAACTTGACTGTCTGTCAGTGTTTGCATGTTTAGGATCTCCTAGTCTCTCACCTTTTCATGCAACTAAATTGTGGATGAACCTATTTTTGGCTGTAATCTTTGGGATGATCATCACAACTAATAAATGAGTAGCATAACAAACTTTTATGCAAATCAAATTAGTTGGGTTTTTATGGTTTGAATCATAGGAGAAATTAATACTGAATTTCACGCAATTTACAGGGTTTAATAAGGGTTCAATAAGCAATCGATATTTCCTCACCAAAGGTCTAATACTCGGATTCAAACTGTTCATAAATTCGCATTCCACAGAAAGTGAACGGCCACGCAATTATTTCATAATTTACAAGGTTACTCTTGTAATTATTGATTAATTGAAGGGCTTTCTTATGTAACACACATTGAATTTGTGCTAATTAGTTGTGGAAAATTAATTTATGAAGATCATAAGCACACCAAAAAGGTTGCTTTGAGCCCGTGGATGGATCTGTTAGCTGTGTTTTGGTTAGGAATGGTTAATTAATGTGAGTGTTAAATAAGGAAGAGCACCTTAAACAAAAGCAATTACAATAATTATTATTGGGATGTACCAAACTTTCCACTTCTATGTATTTCGCATTAAATATGTAAACTTTAAGCTATGAAAAATATACTACATCTACTTATTCCTATGTCCCACTGAAACATTCTGCATGCCGTTTAACATGGAGGCAACTTTCAAGACTTGGCACAAAAAAATATTTTAGAAGAACGAACTCTCATTTCTTAATTGTTTTTCTTTTATTTTTTCCCTAATACAGGTAAAAGGTGTCAAGATTAACGAAATAATTATATCACAATTAACACATCGTTAAAAATGACATCCAACAATAAATAAGATTAACTTTTGAATAGAAACTCTAAATAAAAAAAGAAAAAGGTAAAGGAAATTTTCAACTTACTTGAAGGCCCAAAAGTGCCAAACTCAAATTTCAAGATATGAGGTAAAAGGCCAAATTATGGTAAACGGCTTGGGTCCTCCAGATCTTATTTGTACTCTATGGTTTGTCAGCTAAATAGTAATGGGCCTGATGGCACACTGTAATACCCCAATTACAACTGATTGGAAATTTTTTTTTTTTTTTTTTGGCATATTGCACGTTTCATGGACCTCTTGAAGTTTGTGAGAGAAAAAAGTTGCGAAGATGAAAATCAAGTATGTTACATAGTTTTGGTTCGACTTTCATTTTTTTGTTCTTTTTCAAAGTTTAGAGTCTAAGAAAATTTAGAATCTTATAAACGAACATGTTTTCTCATCCTTCCAAACTTTATGTTGCTCGGACATAATGTGGACTGAGCATTAGAAAATTTTCAAATGATTGGGAAAGGTTTGGACAAAAGGAATGAATCCTTTTATCCTGCAATTCACGTATAGAAAAGCTCTAATTCACCAAAGATAGGAATAGAAAAAAAGGGTTTTTACTTGACTAGTTCCTATTTTAGATGTACATCTTTTCGGTCAGAGATGCAACAATATTTTGGTCTATAAGGTAATTGTAACACACACACACACACAGCCCCCCCCCCCCCCCCCCCCCCAACACAAAAAAAAAACCCCACCCCACCCTCCATGTCCCTTTACGTTTTTAATCCAGAGTTAAGTGCAACTTTATATTTCCAAGTCACTATGTTGCTGGATCAGTCTGCTATTACTCTAAAACTTATCCTTACATATAGATGGTGATAGCATCATATAGGCATTTATTCTAATATTTAAAGACTATATAACATTGAATATATTTTAAACTTCAAAAGTCAATCTATTTTCTTGATTGTTTTTAGGAATATGATCCTTTGTTCTAGTATGATGATTACTATTCGGAGTTATTTCATACAAAGTTTTTCTATTACTAGCAAGAATACTATCCGATTAGACGATGTAATGTATGCATACTTTTGTGCCAGTAAACTGGTAGTTTAAACGGTGTCTCTAATCTGTATGTCATAAAAGTCATGTCCCATAAGGTTGACATTAAGAAAGATATTGTAAAAAAGCACTCGAGCTGATTTTTGTAATTTCTTAGCATCTTCCTCTGTCTAATGCTAATTAAGAGTACAAGTTAAGTAATAAAAAATCTAGATGAATCCACACACGTAGATGCCCAAAAGTCAAAATAATCTTTGAATCCACACATGTAGATGCCCAAAAGTCGAAAGAATCTTCCCATGTAACCTCAGAGAAAAGATAGAAAAAGACGACTTCAAGCATAAATACCTTGTAAAATTGGTATAACGAAACAAGCAACATCTCCATATTAAGTAAATGACTTGATTCTTGGAATTCATTTCTTATATAATCTTGCATATGCAAAACCGTGAATTATCTCTTCTCAGCTTTCTTCTCTCCACTCATTCCATTAGATTGTAATGTTACTCTCATATTACTGATAAATTTGCTACTTTATAGTACTACTACATATTCTACTAGCTTGTTAGTTGGTAACAATCAGTTCTCATTTTACGAACAACATACATTAATCCTTTTGTTTGATTAATGAAACTTTTCTCTTCTTGCAAGAAATTAAGAATACAATCAATCTTTGAATAACTTCGTACACGTTTGTTTTTGTTAGAAACATGTCTGAAAATTTTGATCAGTCCACAATCTCCGCGGTTATGGATATTGAACCTGCCCCTTTTACGACATTTGACCAATCAAGCGCCATTAAATTCGCTACACTTGTTAAAACAGAAGATCGGAAGCAGCTACGTGATCTTGGAGGGGTAGATGGAATAATCAGAGCCCTGGAAACCGACACAGAAAATGGTATTCCTGGCGACGGCAGTGTCATTGATGCCCGAAGGAAGGTTTTTGGCTTCAATTCGAGTCAATATCAAGAAAGAAATCTTGTCAAACGTTTCGGCCTTTGTGCAGTAAAAGCAATCAAAGACCCCTTGATCATTATAGTAGTCGTTTTTACGGTCCTTTCTCTTGGCTTTGGCATAAAAAACGATGGCCTGGAATGGATATGGCCAGAAGGGGTGATCAAAGTCCTGGCTATTATTACAGTTGTGATTGTCTCAGCTGGAACTAATTTCTGGCCTATTACTCAATGTCACGATTCATCAGAGACCGGCTATACCCCTCAGGTGGATGTTGTCAGAGCAGGCGAATGGATAAAAATCCCAATTTCGAATGTTCTTGTTGGAGATATTGCATTCTTGAAACCTGGAGACCAGGTTCCAGCTGACGCGTTGTTTATTGATGGGAATTCTTTACACCTTGAGAACTCAAATAATGGAAAAACCAAGCGTGTGGAGGTTGGACACGATAATCCATTTCTATTTTCTGGTAGTATGGTGACTGATGGTTATGCTAGGATTGTTGTTACAGCAGTTGGGAAAAACAGAAAAAACCAACCAGAAGTGATTTGGATGGAGAAAAATCATGAACACGAGTTACAAAATCTTACTTCTTTTGTAAGTAAGTTAGGTCAAACATTTGCCTTCTTAACATTTTTGTTGCTTTTGGGTCGTTTCTTTGCTGGAAATATGTACAGTGATGACAAGAAGGGCAACAATACATCATTGGGTGGTGAAGAAGAGGTGGAGATCACTGATCTTTTGGTTGCTCTTGTGGGAATATTAGCGGCTCCTGCTCTGATTGCCTTGACTTCTGGTCTAGAAGGTTTAGTCTTGGCTGTGAAAACCACACTTGCATATTCCATGTGGAAGTTGATGCGTGCTAAAGTTCTTATCAGAAAGCCTTCCCTCTGTCATTCAGTTGCATCAGTTGATACCATCTGTTTAAACAAAACTGGTACATTGACCGCGGACGTCGCAGAGGTAACGTGGCTTTTTTCATTCCCTTACCCATATTTGTCACCATGTATCAATAGTTTTTATGTTTATTTTTATTTTAATTGAGCAGTGGAAGAGGGACGAACAATTATGATTTTATCTTCCCAAAAAAACGAACACTTTAATGCTCTTTTGATTTAATATTTGAAATATAGTTGGGTCGGAAGCCTCACTTCTTGTCATTGAAAAAATAGGTGAACAAGTTTTGGCTGGGTCTAAGTTCCATTGAAGAAGTACCTCACAATTTGATTGCTCCAAATGTTCTTGAATTGCTCCATCAAGCCATTGGTTTAAACACAACTCGGCCTCGTTCAAGTTCTGTATTTGCATCTCCAATGTGTTCAACTGAAGAGGCAATTTGTGACTGGGCTGTTCACCAACTAGGCTTGGACAAAGAAACTCTAAGGCAGAGCTGCACCATTCTTGTAATCGAACCCTTCAACTCTGCCAACAAAAGGAGTGGAGTTTTGATCAGTAAGAATAATGACAACACAATTCATGTGCATAGAAAAGGGGCAGCAGACGTGATTTTACCAATGTGTTCTCATTACTATGAAACTACTGGCATTGTTCATGCGATTAATAGAACCACAAGAGCATTGCTGAAGCAAATTCTTGAAGGAATGACTGAAAATGGCCTAAGATGCATTGCCTTTGCTCATAAAAGAACTTCTATAGAAGAGTATTTCAACTTCTCTCGGCAACAATTAACGTTGTTAGGCCTTGTTGGGATTAAAAATCCTTTAAGAAATGGAGTAAAAAGAGTAGTAAAGGATTGTCAGCGAGCCGGGATAAACTTCAAATTGCTCACAGGAGATAACATTTTGACAGCAACAGTTGTGGCTTTTCGAAGTGGCATACTTGTTGGGTCTGATAACCAGCTTGGAGAAATAATTGAAGGTAAGGAATTTCGAAACTACAGTTCAGAAGAAAGAATAGAGAAAGTGGATAATATTCGCGTACTGGCAGGAGCAACTCCTTTTGACAAGTTCCTTATGGTTCAATCCTTAAAAAAGAAAGGCCATGTGGTTGCATATTTAGGCAGAGGAATGGGAGATGTTCAAGCACTAAGAGAAGCAGATGTTGGAATATGTTTTGGAACTCAGAGTACCGCAGAAATCCTCAAGGCATGCTCAGAAATTGTAATCCAGATTCAAGATTTTCCCGTTGTCATTGACATCTTGAGATGGGGAAGGGGATTTTATGATAGCATCCAAATATATATTCAGTTCCTTATTACTGCAACTTTTGTTGATCTAGTGGTGGACTTTGTGATGTCTGTCTTTCCCAGCGATCCCCCTGATTTTGATGCTGTGGCAGTCATTTCTTTAGGTAAGATACCATATCCAGTCTTTCAGCTTCTGTGGGTGAAGCTAATTTTGGGATTTTTTGCTGCTTTGTCTCTGATAATTAAACAGCCATCTGAAGAGCTCATGTCCAAGCCACCAAGGGATCAAAACGAGCCATTGATGAATGATGTTATGCTAAGAAACATAAGTGCACAGGCAATATATCAGATAGCAGTTTTGTTAACCATCCACTTTAAAGGCAAATCAATTCTAAAAGTTAATGTGAATGAGAAGAGTACTCTGATCTTCAATACCTATGTTCTGTGCCAAGTTTTCACAGTGATAAATGCCAGACTTTTTCAAGAGAAGAAAGTTTTTCAGGAGATGCACAACAAGAAATGCTTCTGGGGAATCATAGGCCTAATTGTTTTCCTCCAAGTAATGCTGGTAGAAGTTTTGATGAGCCTTGCAGGTACAGCTAGGCTGAATTCTAGGAAATGGGGCATATGTATCTTGATTGCTGCTGCATCTACTCCAATTGGTTGGCTGCTTAAGTACATAACTGCTTTGAGGAGGATGCCATTTCTGAACACGGTCAAAGAGTCAAAGTTGAAGTCGAAAACTGAATAATGATATGCTTGTATCTTGATTGCAATGGTTTGTTGTACAAATGTAGTTTTACATTGTGATTGCAATTGTGTTGTTGTACAAATGTAGTTTTACATTACCACGAGGATACCATTTCTGTTTAATAAAACTGATAAATCTCTGTCAAAATTAATTCACAGGAGTCAGTTTCATTCAATTATTTGATGGACAACAAATGGATTCAAGAAAATCTATAAGAAGGGAAGAGAAAGGGTGGTTGAAATCCAAAATTTTATTTTTCTACCTTCAAATTTTGAAAAGCATACAACGACAGAAGTATATTAATTATATATATATATATATATATATATATATATATATATGAACATATCAATATTTTCCCAATGTATACAAATACAGTACTATTTCTCAGCCAGAATTGCTACTAATACCTATAAATTTCTATGTCTATATTTGATTTTAATACAAAGATATCAAAGAATAAATCCAGCTAGTTAAAAAAATAATAATGAACTGCCTGGAATGGTGCCGTTTGGAACTGTTAACTGCCTATTCAAATACCCCCAATGGTGATCAGCCACGAGTTTAGTTTTTAGCCCAAGACAACCCCTTTGTTTCCGGGCTATATATGCATGCATGCTTTCGTTGAGTTTGATATCTTAAGGCAATAGACAAATATATAATTAAATTGAGCAAAAAGAGAAAGACCCGGAGTGCAAGTGTGCAGAGAAAAGAGAGAAGAGAAGTGGACAATTTCTTGCCATTTCTTGCCAATGACAGAGGCCACGAAAAACATATCCACAACAATGGAGAAAAATACTACAAACAAAGCTAATGAGGGTAGCAGTCCTAAGGAAAATCAGAACCAGAAGAAGAACAGGATTCAAGTCTCCAATACCAAGAGGCCCCTATTCTTCTACCTCAATCTCGCCAAGGTTTTCTTTGATTTTTTTAATGTATATTCTTTTGTCGTTGTTGTCTATTTGCATGCATGCCTCGTGTCTCATATTTGGTCTTTTTTTCTTTTTATCTGGGGCACAGATTGATTTTGTGTTGTGCATATAGATTGTTTCTTTTTCTAATAATAGAGTGCTTTAACACCATGTATGATGTGATCTTACTTTCTTGGTCCCCTTGTCTTGGTACTTATGATATTCTTGATCTAAAATTGGTGATTCTTTGGAGGATTTCTGAGTAAATTAAAGAAGAAATAAAGGCATTTTTGTCTAATATCTTTGTGTCTTGCTATAAATATTTCGAATTGCTGTGTAATTCGAAATCAATGGAGTTTTATATACTTTTCTCTTCAAAAGGGAGAGTTTGATACGTGATCTAGTCGTGTAAAGTTTTTTGTTTAATCTTACTTAGCAAACTCTGATTTTCAATTGCATTGGATGTGTTAATGAAGAATATTATTATTGTTTCCTTTTGTCTCCTTGCCATTGTCCCTTGTGCGTAGCCTTGTTGCCATTGGAAAGATTGATTCATGTGTCGTCGGCTAAAGCTGTAAAATTGGGTTTCACAATATCGATGTTGGTTTTCAAAATTCTTGGTGTCATAATGCTGATTGAGCAGTTATTTACAGAAAATTCATACATCTGTTGATTCAATTTTTTGCAGAGATACCTCAAGCAGCATGATGAGGTTGAGCTTTCTGCCTTGGGAATGGGTATAAATTTTCTACTACCTTTGATACTTAAATTGTCAACCAATTGTTATACATCATACATGGTATTATACAGGACTAATTGCTAAATCCTATGTTTATCTTGACATGTCTACTGCAGCAATCCCCACTGTTGTCATAATTGCTGAGATTTTGAAAAGAAATGGAACAGCTACCAACCAAAGTATGTAAGCTTTATCGAATGTTAATGTTCAGCCAGAAATCTGTGTAGATGATTACCAGTTGTACATAACCTTTTATATTATATCTTTGCTTGTTAAACAGAGGTTATGATATCTACAGTGGGCAACAATGACGAATCCAATGGTCGCTTTGTTAGAAAGGCCAGGGTTAGTCTCTTCACTACCAAAAACTAGAATTTTTGTTAACAAATGTGTATTTACTTTTCCTAGATCTTTGTATGCTTCTGTTAAAATTTTTGCCACGAATGAAATCCCTTTACATGTGCTGACAGATTGAGATTGCATTGGAGGCAGCCAAAAATGCAGCAACCTGAGACTGCTGTTGATGGTGGGGAAAAGAACAAGTATTTGCCATGATAGAGTAGGATATTAATCTTAGGTGCTAGCTTGGTAGGTAGGCAAGTCCAACTGCTGCTATATTACTCAATCTTTATCAGAGGGCATGTTTAACTTTTGGGAGCATATCCCGATTGAAGAGACATGTATTCCTACACACTCTATTCATTGTCCGCATCAAACATAATCCGGTGGTTTGTTTATTTAATGCTACATAAAAGTAGATAAGTAGTTTATTCTTTTTGTGTTACATTAATTTTATTTTCAAATTGCTAACTATGGATTTTCTCACTTAAAGTTCAAAAGCTTTTCCCTGCCCTTGGAAGATATAATGCTTTGCTAATGCCTTTATCTCTTATTCAGTTTTGACTAATGCGTGTTAATAGTAAAAGAAGAAGAAGAAGAAGAAAATTATGTACACAAGCTGTATTACATTATTCAAAATTTACCATTTCAAGGATAAGAAACCAAATACAATTTAGATACACATTTAATTAAGGCCAGAAGAGGAGAGAGGAGAAGTACTGCAAGAATGAAAGCTCTGACAAAGATATCAAGAGAGTGACAATTTGGCTAGTGTCAGTGCTAAGACTTTTACCCCATCAGCAATGTGGTTGATGGATGCAAATTCTTCAGGCTTATGACTATAGCCTGCAAAGATATAAAGACAAAAGGAATGACATCAGACGGGAAAAAATGCAATGAGATACTTTGGTATCAGCTTTTAAAGAAAAAAGGGCATACCTTTATAACATGGTATGAATATCATGCCCATTGGAGATATTCTGCAAGATTAACATTATATGTCAACTAATGCTTACAGTAATCAACAAAAGCAATAGAACAAATCAATTTTGGATTAAAGATGACTAAATCAGTCTATATTCTGTCAGTCTTATGCATTTATGAATACAAATCAAATATAATTTTTGTACATTTGACGCTAGGTTTTACCTGGCCATGAACAGTGAATCATGATAGGCTCGACTAATCATCTTCTTGTATGTCAAATTTAGCTCTTGGCTTGCTGATTCTGCTGCTTTAATGATTAGTTCATCAGAAAGGGCAGGTGGATCTTGGTAGACAATTTTATATTCCGACAGCTTAACACCACGCCTATTAGATATGCTTAAAGCAGATTGATAAATTTTATCAATGACAGAATTTCTCCGCCCTTCATCAATGTCACGCGTGTCTGCAATAATTTATGTAAAACCAGTTTTTTAAGTAAACAGAGCTATTTCTTAAGGAATCATGTAAGCCCACAAAATGAACCAGCAACAAGAAAAAAAAGTATCCTCAACTAGTAAATTATGTTCTGACACTGCCTTCCAATTTTGTTTGTCAAGATGTTTACCAATTTCCACGTGTGATTTGCTTGGAATGCTGTTAATTGCTCCAGGATGCAGCTCCAGAATACCTTTTGAGAAAAACGACAAGTTGTAAGTATTTGAGCTGAAAATATAGTACAGATCAAAAGACCATTTGGTTTTTCACTTGAGGAAGAAACCAATTGCTCTACTAAGGTACTTGAAATAGACCAATTCTAGGAACAATTTATCTTGCTTGATGATTGAGATTCTTGGCTATCAAAATAAGGAATACCACAGAGAATCTTGTCGCTTGTCGACAAAAAAGAATAAAGGGCTTACCAACTGTCCCAACAGTATCAATAGAGCCGGATTCCAAAACATGTTTCTCCACAGCAAGTGCCAACTCTGCAGCAGCTAGTCCTGCATCATTCCTGATCCAAACAGTTTGTAGAAGGAATTATGGAGTAAATAAAGGAACAATAATACCTAATGGAAAAATACAGGCAAGGAAGAGGGAAAGCATGAAAAATACAGGAAAAACTTTGACCAGATTCCAGAAAAAGCTTTTCCTCTCACTGCTAGAAAATCAGGTTCACATAAAATTGCAAACACATAGACTACAGTTCTACCAGCTATTTGGTTCATTAAATGGCAGTGTGGAAATTGCATAAAGACCAGAAAGGGAAAGTAACAGAAATCTGGTCTTCTTTCTGAGTTAAACTGAAAGAGGACAACAAATGACTATCCTTACAGGTCAAGCTGACACAATCTAATCCCAAAAGCTCATATCCAGGATCAGCCAAATTTCACTTCCCATTCACTTCATGTCATGAATATTGTCCAGTAAATCTTTGACAAATATACTAAATAGAACAAGGATGAATATTTAAGAGAAGAGAGAAAAGCCTCTGGGTACTGGAAGGAAAAACCAGGCCACCACTGTGTCAAGTTTATTTACCTCTTTGGCATCAGGACAGCTCCTGCATGCCCTCCATTGCCCTCAAAGTCCACTTTTATGCTTGCAGGAGCAGCAATAGCCGTCACAATACCAATAGATGTTGCTAAAACCATCATGAGAACAAGAAAGATCAGGAAGATATATATCTCTTATATTCAAGCTATAAATATTTAGAAGGAACAATATGTGAACCAGGTTACCTTCTTCTTCAAGAATAGGACCTTGCTCTATGTGCAATTCAACAAAAGCAGAATAGCTTCCCTTCTCCAGAAACACACTGGATAAATTCTCGACATTTGCATAACCCGCAGATCTTGCTGCATCAAAGAACGACACATTGTGACCATCAACTGTCTTTTTGAGTTGTTGTGCAAGTTCCTCGCTACCTGCCAATAACCGGCTGCAAATTTTAGGTAAGTGTTAGAAACCTCAAGCTTGAAGCTCCATAACCAAGTTTTGCATTTTCATGGTTTGAGAGAGACAAGGCATGACACAATTACAACTGTATTTTTTTTCTAACCTTCCTAAACAGCTGATTCCAAATCTTGTAGGCTCTTCTGAAGTGAACATGATCACGTCCAATGACCTTTTAGGTTTAAAGCCAGAGCTGCAAAACCCAACCAAGCAAAACTTAGATAAAAGCAGCCAAAGGACATTGGATTAGCTGACAGACGAACAGATTTTCAACAGCCAAAAGCAGCCAGTGTTTTTCTAAATAAGGCTAACAAGAGTAATTGAAGCCAATCAAATCTGCATACTGCTTTAGAACGTTGATGGCTTCTATGGCACCCAAAACGCCAACTACCCCATCATATTTCCCAGAATATGGTATCGCATCTGTATGCGAACCTGTTGAAACTGAAGCAAGCTCTGGTTCATAACCATTCCTACAAGGAACCAAATGAGAGTTAGGGCTAAGCAGAAGAGAAAGAATAAGGGACCATTAGGAAAGCATATTCCAGTCTGACCAAAAATTTTCCTAGGGTAACACACAACAATAATTCTGCAAAACTGAGAATTCCTCTTCTCAAATCAACATTTTGTCCTATAAAATATGAAGTTTGGAGCTAATGAAGCTTAAAGTTCAAAAGTTGGACTTAAACATCACCAATGTCATTTTAACCATACAATCATTGAAGAAATCTCAACTTTTCTTCCATGAAATGTTTTCAGTTCCAGTGATTCTGTTCTTATGGACCATACTTGCAAAATATCTCTCAAATGATCTTTTTAAATAGTTAAAAGTATTCAATTACTCTTTCAATTTGTCAGTACATTTTCTAAATATATTCCACTTAGAAAACAACCCGAAACAGATGTTTCTTTCCATATATCAAAAAGGTGGAAGCAATTCCACAAATTTGCTTTCGGCGTCAATACTGCCATTTTATTCCATTACTAAGGGTGAGGTAGCAGAGGAAGAAATCTATAATTATAATTGTATGAGAATAACCTTCAACTGGTAATCATGTCTAGAATTTGTCTTAAGGGAGTAGAAAAAGTAAATAACAATTCACAAGAATAACAAAAAGTGAGAGAAGATGACAAAAGAATTCACCACAGAGTGAGATATGCAGTGTCTACTTTTCCAGAAACCCTTGAAATTAATCAATGTTGCATATTCAATACAGAAGATTCTGAAAATATGACAAAAGAATTTCCTACAAAGTGAGATAGGCATTGTCTGACTTGACTTTTTTTGTAAACCATTGCAATCAACCCCTGCATTGGATAGCAAACACAGAAGATTTTGAAAAGACAAGGTTTAAGCTTTATACTTTACAATCCCCCTATTGAGTCCTTACACATTATATTGGACTATTGACTGAGATGTCCTCTTATAAAAGGGGTGACAAGGAGAACAAAGTTGTTACTCACCACCGACCAAAAATGTTCCCAACAGCATCCTCCCGGACAGAAAGACCTGAATCTTCCATAAGGCTTTTAATATACCTGCATGTTCAAATAAAAATAAATACGAAGGTATATGAATAAATACAAAAAGCAAAAACTGTGTGAATTGCCACGCAATATTTTCACAGTTACAAATGCACCAACTTTTGTAATGAGTCCATGGCTCCCTTGTGGTAATCTTGCAAAGGCACATAAATTTCCCTCTAAGTTAATTGTCCAACCTATAGAGATTTATGCATAAGAACTTGTGTTTTCCACTAAACCAAGAAAATAAATCCTTGCGATTGCTTTTAGAAAACTTTGTTAATAACCCAACAATGAGGGCACAACAACCCCAACAAACAACACAGTAAGACTTTGTCCAGCAAAACAAAGCTAAGGGTTAACTCTTCCTTTTTCACTTGCCTATTCTTCCCAAAAGTGCCCCTACCTCTGATTCTATGGGATCCATTCTAGAAAACAAAGCCATAACAAAATGAACAATAGACATGACACTCATATCCATCTTCTCAAGGCTAAACAAACTACTTATGCCGGTTGACGGGGTACACCTCTTGTTTTTCAATGCAGGGAAACATTTTCCATCAGATTAATTTATAGCATTTAACCACTTTTAATGCCTTCAGCATTCATTAATAAGCCTTTGGCATGTAATATTGGATATTTGTGTCAAGCCTAGTGGATGATTTTGCCTGCGAACCAGCTTTGGCTATAAAGAGCGATAGATAGAAAAACATACAACTCTAGATACTTATTTTGCTTGCACGAATGGAGGCCACAAAAATATATATGTCAACAGAAAAAAGGTCCTTCAGAGAGTAAGGCGTAGCATGGAAAATACACTTCTCTGACAATGAACCATATAATAAGCAACTGATGTTCACATGTTCAGATCATCTCACACTTTAATTGCAATGGATGGCCAGATAAGCTTTTGCTTTTACCTTCTTGATAATACATCCTTCTCACTGTACAAGATCCTGGTAACTGATGGCCCAGGTGAATCCGAGAAACTTGAAAGCTCATCAATCTGAAACCAAAAAAAAAAAGATACAACATTAAGTTCTATTTTTCTCAGCAAACCAAAGGAAAAATCAGAAGCAAACCAAGCACGCAAGCACTGTGATTCATTCCATTACAATCAAACATAGGCAATTTAGGATACTGATGATAATAGGCCATTACCAACTCATTGGTTTTTGCAAGTAACACCAACAAAATTGAAATTTAAGCACGTACAGATAATCTGTCTAACTGAAGCCAAGAACTAGTTCATCTTTCACTCCTGACGACTTCACAAGCATCAAAACCTTCCGAATTTCAAATTGAATGCCACCACTGCCACATATATTGAATAATATAACAATCTTACCGTCTCCGTCAAACACATGTGAATGCACCAGCACTTAAGATTACAGCTATACCGCCTTTGCTTTGCAAAACTGAAGTAAAGCATCTTAACATTCTTCAAGATTTAATCTTCATCATACACAACACAGCATTACAAAATAAATCATTTTTCTGACATATAATACACCTTCAGAAACAAATTCCCCTAAAAGTTACAGAATAAACTTAACTTTACCCCCTAGTCTGAGAACCCTCTTTATGGAAATCAATGATACTCCAGTTTTTCCAATCTAGTATTACCAGAAACTAAAGTTTGAACAAAACCAACAAATAAAAACAGTCTTTGCAAAACTCAGAAGACAAAAACAAATAAAAATTTATATCTGGGATTTCTTGTATGCACCTGTTTCTGCAGAGTTTCAGTGTCCACTGAGAGTGAAGATAGTGAGTTTGTGAAGTGGGATTCATGAATTGGGTAGCCAGAGAAGTCCTCCATGGTTTTGATTGTAGGGTCATCTTCATTTTTGTGAGCTGAATTTGCAGGGCAAATTGAGATGAAGTATACTAAAAGAAGAGGAACCTGAAGGGAGAATCTCATCAGAGCCATAATTTTCATTGGTTTGGCTAATTGGCTTGTTTGTTTCCTATATACTACTAGACAGTCTAAACTGACTGTAGTAGTGTGCTCTGGCATGGATGTATCATGCTTATTGCTTGATATAGTGTTTTTGTGATTGTAGTTTAGCGGATAGTTTTTTAGCTGCTTTACAATTAAGAACCAAAAAGAAACACCAGTGTATCAAGATTGTGGAATAACAGTCAGCGGCCACATGAATGGCAATTTGATTTTTTTTTTTTGTTTAATAAAATTCATAAATTAATTAGGAGATGGACAAATGTGCTTAACTGGATTGGATATACTCTATTCTTCAAATTTGGTTTTATTTTTTTACGAGTTTAAAGTCACAGTCACAGTTTGATGTTTGATTCATTTTAATTGGAACTAAGTTCAAACTTGTATTGTAATTTTTGTCTAATTGAAATTAAAAAGAAATTTTTTTAAATTTAATTCGGTTGATCGAAAAATGCATCTCAAATGACCAACTAGATTTCACATAGTGTAATTAGGGGTGAGCAAAAATAACTGGAAAATCGAAAAACCACAATAACCGGTCCATTCCGAACTGAAAAATGAAGGTAACCGAACCGAATTTTGAAAGCAGTTAGGTTAACGGAACCTCATTTGTAAAAGCGGTTCCAGGTTCCGGGTATCAATTTTCAAAAACCGCGGTTAACCGAACCGGTCCATATATACATCTTAAAGGCTAATATTTGTAATATTATAGAGGAATTGAGGAATATTAATTCATTTCATTTTCAAGTTTAAGATTATTTTAAAACTTAAATATCGTATTTAATTTTTCTTTCAATTTAATTTCTTGATGCTAACTAAAAAATTATTTTCATATAATTGAAATACATAAATTTTTTACTCTTAAAAAGAGCAATCTTTTTTAACCTTTTTTACTTTTAAAAATAGTGGATGCAAGAGTTTCAATTGTAATTTTATTGCTTGTTTTTTAAAGTAATTGAAATTGTATAAGCATTTTTTTAATTTGAGCAAAGGTTTATGTTATAATATTTTGATCTATTTTGTCAAATTAACTTAAACTATACGGTTCCGGTTACCCGCGGTACCCGACCCTCTTTAACCGGGTAACTGATAAGCGGTTAACCGATTAATGAGGGTCGGATACGGTTTATAAATTAGACGAACCGGTACAAGCAGTTTCAGTTAGAATATTAGGTGTGTGGACTGGTTAACCGGTCCATGTCCACCCCTAAGTGTAATTTGGTTCATCTTTCAAAATTTGTCATATTGGATTATTCTGCAAAAGGGCAAGAGATAAAGGCCAATTTGTCACATTTAGATTATTTTGCAAATGGGCTCCTATTGCCTTTTTTTTTGGATGAAATCTATACTATTACAATTGGGGAAGAGGAATGATGCTTGGTGAGATTCAAATCCTTGATCTCGGAGGTAGAGTCATAGATTTCTAACTACTCGACTTTCTATTCATTTCCCTATTGCTGGTTTGGCAATCAAATGGAAATGAAACAATTACTAGTTGATTATTTTTATAAGCACCTATACGCAAAATTTAAACAATTCATGCATCAACATTAAATTCCTCTAACTTTCGAAAATATCTTCTTATATTATGCAACTCGCACTTATCTGATATTATAAAAATGTGCTATTATTTTTTAAAATATGAAACAACTTACTTTTTATCACACTTATCTGTCTCGTGTGGTTAACAACATAGATTAACCGACATCAATCCAAATTAATTTAAATTATCTATCTGGACTCCTAAATTTAAATTTAAAAGAATTTCTTTTATTTTTTTTTTCCAAATATACAACCCACATCAACCCAAATTAATGCAAGCCAAATTCGATTACAGACTAGAGGAAATGGGCCTGACAGTTGTAGAGCCCGATTCTGTTTGGACTGTACAATTAAGTTTAGCCCGTTTTGGGATACTAGCCTGCTAAGCAAAGGTTTTCTCGGTTTGTAAAGGTTAAAAGTTCAAACTACCAATTTCAAAAAGAAGCTAAAACGCAGTCGTTTGCTAAGAGGGTCGGTTCCTGAGTTTTGACCCAAATACCGTTTTCTGCACTCTCCAAAATTCCTTAAAGAAAAACATAATTCAATTGTAACAATACCATCTCCAAAATCCCCGAATTCGCAGCTGATATTCCACGGTACGACGTAGTTTTGATTCAAAATCATTCAAATTTACTGTTTTTCGGTTATTTTTGCGTTTACTAGTACTAATGAAATGCAGCTGATTCTCGTTTATTTCTTTATTTCTCGTATTTAATTATTTGTTTAAAGATTTCGTGTCATTTGTGATGGATATTAATTGATAAATTAGGTTAAATATATTTTAATTGAGGAATTAGCATAATTAATTTGGGATTTTTCTGTTTTTCTTGATTTTGCAGTTTACTAGAGCGTGATTTTACTAGTAAATTATGTTTTCCGGGTTAAAATTCATCTCTCGAGATAAAATAGACGAAAAGGTAAAATTTTCGTTCGATTCGATTAGCTTGTGTTGTGAATTTTTACTCATTTTAATTGACAATAATAATAGTGATGCTTGTTTTGTTTTTTGCCTTTTTTTTTTTTTTATTTGAATATTGTGTTTTAGGTATCGGATGAAGATACAAATGGTTCTAGGAAAGGGAAAGGGAAGTCTAGAAGTAGGAAGGATAGAGATAGGCGTAAGAAGAAGAGCTCGCGTTATAGTAGTTCGGAAGATGAAGATCTTGAAAGGATAAAAACAGGGTCTAGGAAGAAAAAGAAATGGTATGCTTCGGACGAGGACTTTTCTTCGAGTTTGGATGGGAGTGGAAGTGAGAGTGAGTCTGACTATAACAAAAAGAAACTTAGGAGTACAGAAAAGAAAGAGAAAAAAAGACGGAAGGATAGATTAGGAGATGATGATGAAGGCAGTACAAAAAGGGAGAGAATCCAGAGGAAAGACTATTCTGATGATTACTCTTCAAATGATTCTGGGAGTGAAGGTTCTGGTAAAGAGAGGCATGATAAAGAAGGAAGGAGAAGATGGAAGAAGGGTAAAAGAAGAGCGCTAGAGGATGGCGGCTTGAACGGTATGCTTGCTTAAGTTTTCTCTTTTTATTAAATATGAATGACATAACATGATTTCTCCTTCTTGTTGCACTCAAGTTTGAAGCTATAAATTAACCTGTAACGTAGGTTGAATTGCATTTTAAACACCTAATTTATCAAAGCAGTGAACTGGGACTGATTGGTTTCTTCATTTCAACTTTGGCCTTCAGTTTTGTTTCTCGATTTTCTAGCATATACTTGAGTGGTGAACTGATGTTTTAACGTGTCATTTCATACTCGGATTTGACTATCTCTGAAGGTTGTGATTGTGACAGGTTCAACTTTATAGCTTTTTTGATTTGAGGGTATCCATTGGTTCTATTACCATTCACAACTCTCAGGGGGCTAGATATTATTAACCATAAACTAAACAAAAGTGTTTAACTCCTCCTCTGTCCATCCTTTTGTTAAACAATGTTGAAAAAGTGATTTTTCCAGCAAGTTAATGTGCTTTGTTTTGCTATTTTTATGTGTCAGATGGTGCTGGAGGATCTGAATCCCAAAACTTGAGAGATACTTCAAGGAAAGAAATGGGTTTGGATTGGATGCTGCGACCTAAGGATACCATGGAAAAGACTCCAGCAACAGCTTTGGACAATCAACAGGAAGTTCAGGTTGAAGCTGAAGAGGTAAGCTTCCAATTTATCGAACTTAATTTCCATGAAAACCTGATAACACGTGAGTTATGTTTGTTCTCTACCATATAATGTAGATTGTAGCGGTAATTTATTAGTGTAAGTAGGTAAGAGTTTTGGTGCTGGAAAAACTTGAGGACAGCAGTAGTTTAGTTCTTTTCTCCAAACTCGTGTTTCTTTGTTCTGATATTGACCAATCTATGCACAAGAGTGCATGTTCTTTTCTTTGCAAGGCAATCTTGGGAAGCATCTCCTTAAGGTCTTGTTGAGTTGAGTTGCAATCTTCTTTAACTTCTTCATATTTGTTTGAGTCATCTGCACATCATGTGTTATTCTTGTCAACATTATCCTTTGAGATTGTTTATCTTGCCCGTTGGGATTACTCTTTGTGCTGATTTTCTCAGAAGGTGCATGCGAATTGGTATCATCATGCATTTTCAGGTACAGTTTTGTTATTCTAGAATGACTGGTATCTTTGTTGGTTCAGATTAAGAAGGTGAATCCAAGGGAATTGAATCCATACTTGAAAGATAACGGGAGTGGGTATCCAGAAGATTCAGATGCTAATGCTGGTCAGAGCCAACTTCTTTCCTCTTCACTTGTGGGTGATGGGGGTGCTAGCTGGAGGCTGAAAGCATTGAAACGAGCTCAGGAGCAAGCAGCCCGTGAAGGTCGGAAAATTGAAGAGGTATGTTGTGGGATTGTGTTGGGTTTCTTATTTGAAGATTCTTCCTTCAAGTGAAAATTGCATAATGAGCTAATTTTGTACAGTTGGTAGAAGATCGCTGGGGCTCTCTGGGTGAGCTGGCAGTTTCTGCGGCATCTCATAGAGTAGCACCAACTCATGCTCATCTTCATGCAATAAGAAGTAGGAGGAGAGGCCTAAAAGAGGAAGAACAAATAGATGCGGATAAAGAAAAGGGAATGTTGAGCGAGAAGGTGTGCTTCGTTCAGATTATGTTGTTCCTGAAAGATGTTAGCTTAATGATGCAAATTTTCCAATATTGAAAAAAAAATTTTTTTTTTTGGGCTTTATGTGCTTTATAGATATAATTTATAAATTATCTTATGTGTATGTGCTTTGCGTTTAACAATTGAACCGAAGGATGATAGATAAATGTGGTAGTCTTTCAAGTTGAGCTAAAGTGAAGAACCTGAATGGTTTTCTTCCCTTATTTGAGAACTTTTGGAATCTTAAACTGTAATTTCTGCAGGATGGATCTTTCCGCCATGCTAAAATGAGAGTGCCAAAAGTTCAAGATTCTTTATCCTGGGGAAAGCGTAAGATGCCTGCTCAGGATATCAGCCTCTCTGCTGCGATGTCTAGCTTAAATAAGTTCTCCGATGATGGAAGCTTTATGCGTGACTTTATGCAAAAGAAAAATGATGATTTTAGTGATCCTGTCGATTCTTCAGATGCAAAAAATGACAGAGTAGTGGAATCAGATTTGATTGAAAGAAGTGGTGAAGATGATTCAAATGTGAAGCCAACATTGACTGCGAATCAGTTGGCTGCCAAAGTCTTGCAGCTTCGCATGAAAGGGAAGCATGAAGAGGCTGAAAAACTCTTGGTGGGTAACAATTTCACTTTAATATTTTTTGTCACATTTTATATGTGTGGGTGCATGTATATATGTAGATATTCCTTTTATTTAATGTCCTTCCACTGCTTATTGAGGACTGATCCCATTTTAGATGTATATTTGTGCAAATGAGTTTGATGATTTTCAGGCCATTAGAAATAAAAGTGCAATCTACGTTAAGATCATGGAGGTTTATATGTATACAAACGCGATCCAAGTTTAAATAGTATTTTGCAATCAATAATACTGGTCTAGTTGATGTCAGTAGGGAGGAATGATTAACAAAGTTTTCCCTCATTTCTTATTTAGAAGGAGGCCGAAAACACCAAGGTGAAGTCAGATGCTGAGGATGCGTCTCATAGACCACGAATTGATGGGAGCACTAGCAGGTAAACTCAAACTACTACTCGGTATCAATTTTTTTAGTTTATTTTGCATGCAGAATTGTTAATTGCGGTACTGAATTATGTATTTGCTCATCTTATGTTGCTACTTCTTAGTTCGGAAAAATTGATAATGTTGAACTTTTGAGTTGTACCATGATCGATCTTCAATTTTTGAGTTGTATTGTTAATCTTTTAATCAGGTATATCATGCATGATGTATCTGCTCAACAAAAAAAGAAAGAGGAGGATGCTGACTTGCATCTTGCTCAAAAGATAATGCGGAACCAGCAGTACAAGATCTCTGGTCAGGCTGATGATGAGTATGATTATGATGATGGTCCAAGGAAAAAGAGGAAGCACAAAGGTGGGGGTGATGCCCACAAATCAAATGAGATGAATCAGGTGACTAGGATTGCAACCCGCCTCTTGACACAGAAAGAGAGGTGTCAATTTTGTTTCGAGAATCCAGCAAGACCAAAGCATCTTGTTGTTGCCATTGCGAATTTCACCTACTTATCGTTACCCCATTGGCAGCCTATTATACCTGGTCATTGCTGCATTCTAACCATGCAGGTACTCTCTCTCTCTCTCACACACACACACACACACACATATTCACATTTTATATCCACACCTGAGCAAGGTAGCTCTACTGTATCTCTAGCAGTCGAGCATCAACGGCATCTTTTCTGGTCTGATTTTAAGGCTGCATGTCCCTAATTCTGTGGAGAGATCTCAGTAGTCTGCTTCACAAACTTAGACACAGAAAATTGCTTGCTTTTTTTCTTTTAGAGATATGTTGCCTACAAGTTTGACACTAACTAAATTGGTTGGGCCTGCATTTATTTAGTTAAAGAACCAATTAAGAGGACCTGAATGGATACTCATTACCTTCTAGAGATTTATAGATTTATAGTTTATGATGTATTTCAGCTACTTGTAGTTTCTGTTTGCTGGGTGCATTTTGTGAAGGATATTTGAGTTTGACTAACTAAAATTGTTAAAAAGAAAACAATGAAAAGTGACTTTGCTGCTAAATTCTTCTTCTAATCATGTTGGTCGCATTTCATTATTGTGCTAACAATTGCTTTTGACCTGTACAGCATGAGTCTTCAACGAGAACTGTAGAGAACAATGTATGGGATGAAATACGGAATTTTAAGAAGTGCCTGATCATGATGTTTGCAAAGCAGGATAAGGATGTTGTATTCCTTGAAACAGTGATGGGATTGGCACAGCAACGTCGTCATTGTTTAATGGAGTGTATTCCTCTGCCCCAAGAAGTTGCAAAACAGGCACCTCTGTATTTCAAGAAGGTTAGTTTCCTGCGTTTCTTCTGCATCTGCATCATTTTGATGGTTAATCTCAACTGATCTGGAAGCCAGTTTATCCTTTTTTTAATTTTTCAATACGGTTTGCTAAGCATTGGAGAAGAATATGAATTTGAGTTAATGGCATTCCTTTTCGACAAAAAATCCTGTGGCGCATTGCTTGGTATCATAACGCGTTTAACAAAAGAGAAAATTTGCTTCATGAATGGGGGCATGGAAGGTGGTGTCCACTTTTCATTTCAACCTTGACGGTGTTAATTTAACAGAGTTTGACAATAGCTTTTCCACATGTGATCTTAATCAAGTTTGAAAATAATCTTTTAAGTTTTAATGAATCTGTCAGTTTTTACAAAACGTGCAGCAAGAAGATTTAGTTGGACTTGATTGATTGCATGCGGAGGAATTGTGATTATAAATTACTGCTTCAATGTGTCAGACAACCTTAAAACTAATTTGTCATAATCTAGTATCAGAGTTCTATTCATGATTCAGATAGAAAGAGAAGTGTGAAATGTTAAAGAGTAACCTTGTGTTCTTGTTATTGTACTTGAAAAGTGAAGAGAGTTATTTCTTCTATGACTTGATTAAAGCAGGAATTTCCTTAATTCACCAGTGGTTACTCCTGCTGTTGTTTGTTGTTCCATGGATTATTTAGTAAATGATGAATCAGATTATTTGATTGATTATGGTTAACATGTTGACGTGTTTAAAGTAAAAAACTGATCCGATCTCATGCATCTATTTGCCTACCTTTTGAAATGTCGCAGGCAATTGATGAGGCAGAGGAGGAGTGGAGTCAACATAATGCTAAGAAGCTAATTGATACCAGTCAGAAAGGCCTTCGAGGTTCAATTCCTAAGAATTTCCCATACTTCCATGTTGAATTTGGCCTAAACAAGGGATTCGTTCACGTGATTGATGATGAAAAGCAGTTTAAGAGCAATTTTGGACTCAATGTAATAAGAGGTATGTTACGGTTGCCTGCTGAAGATATGCATCGCCGTCAGAAGCATGAATCATTGGAAATGCAAAAGCGAGCTGTTGCTGCTTTTGCACAAGAATGGGAGCCATTTGACTGGACAAAACAACTTGACTAGTTACACAGCATGAAATTCTACAGTACTCTGGGTAGAATTCCTGTACTGGTGTTATCCTGCATAATAGAGGTTCTGATGAAAACGGTGATGGCGTGGCATCCCTGCAGTCCGAGTGCGACCATTGGAAATTTGAGCGTCGAGAAGGAAATGTAATGAGATATTGATTGTGACATATTGGGTTATTCAATATTTTCAAGTGTTTTGAGTTCCAATTTGTTGGTCACTCAGAGGAGCAAATTTAGTGGAGTATAAATGCCAACAGCTTTGTTCAGTTTTGGTCATCAGTTCTCGATATAGTTCATACTGTATGCTGCTGCTTATTCTTCCGAGTAAATTGATTTTCTTCTGTTGGTTGAATTAAGTTTGTTCTAGTCGACTGTCTCTGACAATTTTTTTTTTTTGGATGGGGAAATTTGTTTAGAATAAACTGAATTGGAACACTACTCTGGACATTATATGAAAAAATGTCGTGCATTACGAATAAGCCAAATTTATTTGTAATTTAGCGACATAATCACAAGCTTAAACATAAACAATATTTGCATCTTGTGTATTATCTTAAAAATTCCCAAGCAAAGAATAAAGATACAAAGAAATGATAGTATTGTTGCAAAAACTTTAACAGTTTTTCGTGCCCCAGATTGCGGGTATAGCTTATGCCGTCAGCAACATATAATCCAATCAGTTTGTGAAGTTCAGCTTTCTATGAATTGTTTGTGTAAAACTGAATTATCATGTACTTTTTTACGTGGAGAGATAGAGGAGAACAAGCCAAAGTTACAATCCGCCATTCTTCTGGACTTGTACGTTATAACCTGAGAAAATAAAATCACCAATATCAAGACATTCATGGTACCCAATAACAGAAAGCAAGGAAATACTGATAACCTGAAATACTTCATAAAATTTCATTATATCCTTGGCCCAATACATCTCTTTATACAAAGAAACGCGGTTGAAAGAGTATCAAATCAATCAGATAAGGAGATGATCTGCAAAACCCAACTTTTCAACCGCGGTTCCTCTGTATAAAAAGATGAGATGGGCCATTACTTTACTGCTAGCCTTGGATAAATACGAGGAGGAAGAGGAGGCAGGCCACCCCGCCGCCCCCGCCCGGGATGGGTTGACGGGAAGCAAATAAGGGCCACGTGTTGCCAGGGTTCTAGGCACCCTGCGGGGGGCTACATGTGGTAGTATTTATACGGGAATGGACAGCGCAACGAGGAGGCGCAAGAAACCAGACTTGTAGGTATCAAAATCTAGCTTGGCTAAAGCTTTTGGCTACTTGGGCTGCTCTGAAGAGAAAGGAGAGGATCATATTCGGGCTGGAATTTTTTTGGTTTGCGTTTAGGAATTAAGACCAATGCACCTTCGTTATGTTGGAGAAATCCATAATGAGTTGGCTCATCAGACCCAATCGCATGATTTTCTTGTCTCACTTTTTCTTTTTCTTTTCCCTATTTAAGGAAAATGTATCCGAAGAAAAAGAGAAAAAATTGAGAGGAGAAATTAGAGTCCTCATTCCATAAATTTCATAAATTTGTGTAATACCATGAGAAAACATAAATTGAAAAATGAGACAATATAAACATTACCATTTTAAAAGAGCCCCAAATTCTTTGGAAAAAAATCATTAAGTATTTGGAAAAAAAAAAAAGAAAGATTATTAAGTAATTAATCCTAGGTGCATCTCTTTGACTATAAGGTAGCCAAAAAAAAAAAAAAAATCAGTTTAAGAAAACCTTTTGTCTTCTTGTTTTTTAAGAAGTTCTGCAGCTGGGATTAACTGTTAAGTAATTACTTAGGAACTTTCTTAAACCCTCCAGAGGTTTTGTGTAAGGGAATGAAGTTTTTATCAAATAGTTTGTATATTCTGTTTTTCAAAGCTCTTTTGCTTACATTTTACCCATAGAACCCAAAGAAACAGAGGAAATCTTTCCTATGAGGTGAAAAAGGTACGATTTTTATGCTTCAATACTCTATTCTCTTGTTTGAATTCATGGGTTTTCTTCAGGATTTTGATATTTTTAAGACCCGCGATATATCTTTAGATACATGTGGACTTAGTAATTGAGAGATGCGTTTTGGGTGATTATAATATTTAATTTTTTATTTTATGAGATGGATTCTTAGTAAAAGATATAAAATTGGAATTAGGTGTTTGAAGAATATGTTCTGTCGGTGTTTTGGAATCAATTAGCTGAAAAATATTATGCATATTATATGTTTGATAAAATGCTTCAATGGACTTCAAATGGAAACTTTGGATTTTGAAGTATCAAATTCTTAAATTTGGAACCCGGGTATGATTTGAATTAATAGGTGATCTATGGCAAAATAGAATACTGTGTCTTTCTGACCTGATAAGGTTTTTTTTTTTTTTTGTGGGGGTAAATCTTCTGTCCTGCTAAGTTGTTGTAGTACATAGATAAATTTTGCATCTTTTACCATGACGACATATTGATATGATATAAATTTAATCTAAAATCAAGGTGAAATATCGTCTGAATTCTTGTTTCAGTTGAGTATCAGGAATTGAACTGGCTGAAAGTAATTGGCCAATACTTGGATTGTATCTTTGATTTGAATGATTTGGGTTTGCGAAGCACTGTAGAAGAGTTAATGTTCACGGTCACGATCTAAGCATTAAAAATGAGCAAAAAAGGGGATATATCTAGCCAAAAAAAGTGTTTGACAAAACTAGGGGAGCTTTAAACTATCCCTGCTGGAAATTTTATGGTACTGGAATTAGTTTTATTGCAACAGTTTAGCTACTGGACAGATGAGTCATTTTTTTGCATGTTGGATGGCTAGCTGTATCATAATCATTGAACTATGAAATTGAAGAATTATAATATGCAAACATAGTTACTCCTTCGAGATAATCGCTTGCCATTTCATGACACAACTCTCTCTCTCTCTCTCTCCCTTCCCCCCCCCCCCCCCCCCCCCCCCTCTCTTCCTCCTCCTCGATATTTTGCAGAATTCTCATTGCCAGGTATTTGGGTTTGCTTATGTACTGCTAATGTGCTGCTTTTTTAACAGTGTTAAGACTAATGTCAAGAGCAACATCACTTGCAAAGCTTGCTAGACAATTCAGTCAAATTAGACTATATGGTACTCAGTCATTTATCCATCACAATGTGGATGCTCGATGTCCTATTCACAGCCAGAGCAATGCCAATGCAATGAAATCTGTGGACAGTCAATTTGGAAATGACAGAATGCATCAGTTCCCCGAGAAAAATGTTGGAGCTTTGTCCAGGCTCCAAATAGGGGAAAATATCTCAAGGAAAGACAAGACTAAATTTCTTGTAAGTACACTACTTGATCTGAACGATAGCAAAGAAGCTGTGTATGGTGCTCTTGATGCCTGGGTTGCGTGGGAGAGGAGCTTTCCTATAGGGCAACTGAAGAATGCGTTGATTAACCTTGAGAAAGAGCAACAGTGGCATAGGATTATCCAGGTTATAAAATGGATCCTAAGCAAGGGGCAAGGAAACACAATGGGTACGTACAAGCAGTTACTTCAGGCTCTAGATTTGGACCACAGGGCACAAGAAGCACGTGAATTTTGGAGGAGGAAAATTGGCTCTGACTTGCATTCAGTTCCTTGGGAACTTTGCAAAGTAATGATTTCTGTATATTACCGAAATAACATGTTACAAGATCTTGTAAAATTGTTCAAGGGCTTGGAAGCATTTGACCGTAAACCACCAGAAAAGTCTATAGTGCAGAAAGTGGCTGATGCATATGAGATGTTAGGCTTACTTGAAGAGAAGGAACGGGTATTGGTTAAGTATGAGGAACTATTTACTGATAAACTGAAAGGGTCGCATGCACACAGAAAGAAGCAAGTCAAGAAAAAAAAGTCAGGAATGGTTGTTGATGGTCAAAGTCAGAGTCCTACTGATGTCTCCCCAAGTGGGTTATAGATTGTTTGTGCAAGACCATTGTATTCAAAGTGCAGTTTCCCTTCTATGTTATTTCTTATCAGGTTTAAGAAGCCTTGTTACATTCATTATACTGCTGAAGCTCCTGTGACAGTTATTTCATGGTAAAATATTTTGTATGTTTGCATGTATACATTTGATTACGTCTTTGGAAGGTCATAATGTCAAGCATTTCTTCTTTATGGGATTATGCTTGACGTTGTAAAACATTTAATGTCAAGCATTTCTGCTTTATGGGACTATGCTTGACTTTGTAAAACATTTCTTCTTGCTGAGACTTAAAATGTTATAGGAATGTCTAGGGCATGAGAATCACGTGTTGAGCTTGTAGTCCTCACAGTTGATAGATCTGGTATTTAAATTGTAAACAGTGGATGCGAAATTACTGGACTTCCTTGAGCAAATGCAAGCACTCCAAACAACTAATTTTGAACTGTCCTATAACGACTTTTTGCACGGTGATTTTCTGGTTGAATTTTACTACTATCTTGTACTCTGGTTGATATTCTTCTGAAAGACGGCTATTCTTATACTATAATGGGACGCATCCCTTGTGCATGTTGCAACAACTGTAATCAAACAAATTACCACCCACTTGAAGCGAGCTGTTGGAACCAACTTCAGAATTTTAATTCCCAGCTCATCTTTGGCTATATAAAAGGGTGCTTTCTATTGGTTCTAGGGAATCACTTTGTTAAGAAAGACGTGGAATTGTTGCAGTTATTAAGAAGGATATACAAGGGGAATCAGAGATGCAACCTCCAAATAGTGATGATGTAACTTCTACACAGAATTCAACTCCATAAATTCCTTATTTTATTCGTGATGGAACTTCCAAATGGTGAAAATTTTGATTGGAGTTCCTTTCCACCCAATAATTAGGCCTTTTCCACTTACATCTAGAGTGCAAGGACTCCAACGAGGATTGCTCTTGAGAAGCAATCTTGCTTGACATAAAGACCTGTCGCTCAGCCCTATTTCAATCATGCCAAATCTTGTCAAGAAAACTCTCCAGAACTCTATCCCTTCATTGCGATAAATCAGCTCTTCACTCTCTGTTGATGATGTTTTGAATCCCCTCCCACATGAAAACTCCTTCTATAATTAATCTATTCTGATTGTCTCGGTCCATGCAATCCTCCAGACAATCGAACATAGCTGTGGAACATATAAGTGCTGAGTTAAACCGGTCCATGAAAAAAGGCGTGTTCGTTTCTGCTGCATTTTCTGTAACCATCATCACACACGGATTCAGCTTTTTAATTGTTCCCACTAGAAATTCCAATCGATCAGGCCATCCTAACAAACTAGACAGACAGCCCCTTGAGTGAACCACTACGACCTCATCAGCTGCTAACTCAAAGCTATCTTCCTTGAGATCTTTCAGCTCTGATATAACTATTTTGAATTCGAATGGTATGTTCTTGGTCTCTGCAAAAGGTGACAACATCTTGCCGACCGCTATAATCCTCTCTTCTGACGTTCCAGCCCCAACCGCAGTTATTTTGAGAAGCTCGAGTGGATGTTCATGCCTATCAGTAAGAGCTTGCATCAAGATAGGCCAATTTGAACCACATCTGATGCCCAAATCGACCAAATGAATCCTTTTGGCTGGTCCCACATTCTCTAGTATGGCTTGAATTGCTGTGAATATGGAGACTTGACTGATTGGAATTTCATATTGACAAGCAATTGCAGCTGGTTGTAGGCTCAGAAAAAACTCTTCAACTGTGGGCTTCCTTTGAATTTTTTCAGGTGCTTCCTGCAAATCCACTTCCCCAGTCTCCTTTGCAATCCTCTCTTGGAGAGCTTTGCCAAAATAGTAGACTGCTCTTTGAAGTGGATTACCAGCTGGAGATGCCAACGGTTGACAGAAGCCGAGCAACCTTTTCGCACGATCAAACTGCTTATTCGAGAACTTAAGAGCAGCAGCTTGAAGTAATAGTGCAAGCTCAAAATCTTCGTATTTGTCCGACGATAAGCCAGGATTATTAGCATGGACAAGTTCACTGGCTACAATGAAAGCGACATCAGAATTCTTGAGCTACACTGAAGCAATATTGCTCTTGCCATTTTCATAATTACAACAGTTGACAATTCGTGAGAGGAAGAACACGAAATATTGGAGTTTAGATTGTTCACTGTTTCTTGTCCGATGCACTTCCCTCTGTTTTCATATTCATTTATAAGATGTAACCATGCTAAAGGAAGACACTGGTTTTCATTCTTTGCTTCAGCAAGATATGAGGTTGGTGGTAAATTGTTAGCACTCTCTATGGCGGTTGTTGCATGTTGTGAAGACATCTTTTTGGAGTCAGTCTTGTGGCTGCTGAAACTTTGAGGAAATAACTGGGAAACAACATGGCACATACGTATATTTAAACAAATTCTTATTGATTTGGAAATGAAACAACTGTCAGTCTTCGGAGTAGTCGAGACATCAAGGACAAACTGCAGTCTGTCACGCCAGCAATTTTTCTAAAATCAACATACATACATATAGGCAACAACAGCTTGTGGTACATTCAAAACAAATATATGTTAATGACTCCAGTTAGGTTCGTTTATATCCATAGCTGGAGTTAGGTTGACAAATAATTGCCCATTTTTTTCCCTTTCATTTTTGTTTGTAATTTCTACCATGAAAGGTCAGGTTATACTCATAATTTACATGCATTGGAATAGACAAATAAGCATGAAAGGTAGCAACTCAAGTTAGGTTGGTCCCGGTAACTAACTATTCATTGTAAATAACCATCATTCATTACAAGGCAAGGGGGGAATAATTCTACAACAACTTTACTTGTTGGGCATAAAAAGTGCTCATAACTAAGTTACCATTGCAGACGAATCAAATGGAGAGGACATAGTTCTTGTTGAATCTTGGTGACATCTAATTTTATCCTCAATTTTTTTTATTCCGAAACACATAACTATCATCTGATATAATTAATTCTAGCGTATAGTGACACGACAACTCTCAAATCTCTACGACAACTTCTAAATCTCTAGTATATCTATTTATTCTAATTTTAAGAGAATTGATGGTTTAAATGCAAAATTGTAAAAAAAAAAAAAAAAAAGGAATGGAAAAAAACGATTCCTTTAGTTCAAAGATTATTTATGTCCATAAAAATCGAAGATTGATTTTTTAGTAAAAAAATTGATTTTTTATTTTTCATCATTTATTTTTGTGGACAAATTCATGCAAGTAAACTCACGAATGGTGGTCAAAGTCAGAGTCCTGCTGACGTCTCCTCAAGTGGATTATAGTGCAGTTTCCTTTCTATGTTATTCCTTCTCATGTTTAAAAGGCCTTTCTTGTTATATTCATTATGCTGCTGAAGCGACGGTTATTTCATAGTAGCATATTTTGTATGTTTACATGTATACGTTTCTTTTTTTTTTTTAATCAAAATCTATACTATTATAATTGGGAGAAGGGGAATGGTACTTGGTGGAATTTGTAATCCCAGACTTTTAGAGTGGAGTCGTAGAGTTCTAATTGCTCGACTCTCTGTTCGTTCTACATATATACATTTGATTACATCTTTGGCAGGTCAAAATGTCAAGCATTTCTTCTTTGGCGGACTATGCTTGACATTGTAAAACATTTCTCCTTGCAGGTACTTAAAATGTTTAGGAACGTCTAGGCCATGAGAATCATGTGTTGAGTTTGCAGTCCTCACGTCTGAGTTGATTAGATTTGGTATTTAAAATGTCAACAGTGGATGCGAAATTACTAGACTTCTTTGAGCAAATGTAAAGCATTCCTAACAACTACTTGAACTGTCCTATAATGACTTTCTGCATGGTAATTTTCTGGTAGAATTTTACTATTACCCTCTATTCCGTCTGTTATTCTTTTCAATTGCCACCCACTTGAAGCGAACTGTTGGAACCAACTTCAGAATTTTAATCCCAAGCTCATCTTTGGCTACAAAAAAGGGTTCTTTCAATTGGTTCAATGGAGTCACTTTGTAAGAAAGGTGTGGAATTACTACAATTATTAAGAAGGAATTATATGGGAATCAGAGGTGCAACCTCCAAATAGTGATGATTTACCTTCTACGAAGATTCAACTCTCTAATTCCTTCTTTATTCGTGATGGAGCTTCCAAATGGTGAAAATTTTGATTGGAGTTCCCTTCCACCCTATGATTAGGCCTTTTCCACTGACCTCTAGAGTGCAAGGACTCCAACAAGTATTGCTCTTCAGAAGGAATCTTGCTTGACATAAAGACCTTTCACTCAGCCCTATTTCAATCATACCAAATCTTGTCAAGAAAACTCTCCAGAACTCGATCCCTTCTTTGCGATAAATCAGCTCTTCACCCTCTGTTGTGATGAGGTTTTGAATCCCCTCCCACATGAAAACTCCTTCTATAATTGATCTATTCTGATTGTCTCGGTCCATGCAATCTTCCAGGCAATCGAAAAGAGCTGTGGAAAACGAAAGTGCCGAGTTGAAACGGTCCATGAAAAAAGGCGTGTTCGTTTCTGCTTCATTTTCTGTCATCAACATCACACGTGGATTCAGCTTTTTTATTGTTCCCACCAGAGATTCCAATTGATCAGGCCACGCTAACAAACTAGATAGACAGGTCCTTGAGTGAACCACTACCACCTCATCAGCTGCTAACTCAAAGCTATCCTCCTTGAGATCTTTCAGCTCTGATACGACTAGTTTGAATTCGAATGGTATTTTCATGGTCTCTGCAAAAGATGACAGCATCTTACCGATCGCTATAATCCTCTCTTCTGACGTTACGGCTCCAACCGCAGTTATTTTGAGAAGCTCGAGTGGATATTCATGCCTATCAGTAAGAGCTTGCATCATGATAGGCCAATTTGAACCACATCTGATGCCCAAATCGACCAAATGAATCCTTTTGGCTGATCCCACATTCTCCAGTATGGCTTGAATTGCTGTGAATAGGGAGACTTGACTGACTGGAATTTCATATTGACAGGTAATTGCAGCTGGTTGTAGGCTCAGAAAAGACTCTTCAACTGTGGGCTTCCTTTGAATTTTTTCAGGTGCTTCCTGCAAATCCACTTCCCCAGTCTCCTTCGCAATCCTCTCCCTGAGAGCTTTTGCAAAATAGTAGACTGCTCTTTGAAGTGGATTACCAGCGAGAGATGCCAACGGTTGACAGAAGCCAAGCAACCTTTTTGCGCGATCAAACTGCTTATTCGAGAACTTAAGAGCAGCAGCTTGAAGTAATAGTGCAAGCTCAAAATCTTCGTATTTGTCCGACGGTAAGCCAGGATTATTAGCATGGACAATTTGACTGGCTATAACTGAAGCAGCGTCAGAAATTTTAGAGCTACACTGAAGCAATCTTTCTCTGGCCATTTTCATAATTCCAACCGCTGACAACTCTTGAGAGGGAGAACACGAAATACTGGAGTTTAAATTAACTGTTTCTTGTCTGATGCGCTTGCCTGTATTATCATATTCCTTTAAAAGATGCAACGGTGCTAAAGGAAGGGATTGGTTTTCATTCCTTGCTTCAGCAGTATACGGGGTTGGTAGTCCATTGTTGGCGCACTCTATGGTTTTTGCATATTGTGAGGCCATTTTTTTGGAGTCAATGTTCTTGCTACTGAAACTTTGAGGAAATAGTTGCAAAAGAACATGGCACACACGTATATTTATACAAATTCTTATTGATTTGGGAATGAAGCAGCTATCAATCTTCGGAGCAGTCGAGATAACGAGGACAAAATGCAGTTTGTCATGCCGGCAATTTGTCTAAAATCCACATAGATAAAGACAACAACCTGTGGTCCAATCATAACGAACATATATTTGTAAACTCAAGTTTGGTTGGTCCATATCCGCAGCTGGATTTAGGTTGACAGCCCTTTTTGTTTTCCCTTTCATTTTTGTAAGTAATTCCTACCTTGAACGGTCCGGTTTTGCTTACAAGTTATGAGCATTGGAATAGACAAATAAGCATCAAAGGTAGGAACTCAAGTTGTTCTGAGTAACTTTTTACTTTAAATACCATCATTAATTACCAGCTAAGGGGAAATAATTCTGCAATTACTTATTGTACTTAAAAAGTGCTCATAAATAAGTTACCATTGCAATCGAATCAAATGGAGAGGTGTTAGAATATCTTGTATACTATGTATACCATGATTCGGTATCCTGTGATTTATTTGCATTTAGGCTGATTTTAGTTAGATGTCATATATAGTCTGATTTACTTTTCTTTAGGCTTAAGTTTAGCTAGGTGCCTATATTTAGTTTATTTTCCTTTGGTGCACTCTTTCCATCTGCATGTATATATATGTACCGAAAGATTTTTAGATTGAATCTAATTGGAAGTTTTGCCCAATACAAAGTTCTTTAAGTTCTTTATGGTATCAGAGCAATTATAACCGGATTGCCGTCATTCGCAAAAATGCCAAAGAACGAAAGAGAAGAGGAGTCCAGTAAGTCACAACATGTGTTGGATTCATATGCTTTGCATCCTTCAGATCACCCTGGACTTATTTTTGTCCCAAATCAATTCGGAGGTGACAATTTTGCCACCTGGAAGAGCGATATGGAGACGGCCTTATTTGCGAAAGGCAAGGCTGGGTTCATTAATGGCAAATTAGTGAAACCAGAAGAATCTGATGATGAGTTTCTATTGTGGCTAAAAAATGATTCCATGGTGAAAGCATGGATTCGTAACTCCCTCGCCAAAGAAATCCAAGACAGTTTGACATATGCTGACACTGCTCGCGAGATATGGATTGAGTTGTGTGAACGTTATGGGCAAAGTAATGCTCCCAAACTCTACAAGATCAGAAAAGAAATCTCCAATCTGACACAAGAAGAGGGGCAGACAGTTACACAATATTTCACAAGATTCAAGACTCTATGGCAAGAGATGGAAACATGTAGTTCCTTGCCTCTTTGCACGTGTGACGCAGCAAAGGAGTACAAACGACTCAGAGAGATAGAAAAAGGCCATCAATTTCTACTCGGCTTGAGAGGAGACTTCGATAGATTACGGTCGCAAGTCTTATCTATGGAACCGACGCCAACATTGAGCAAGATTTTCTCTCTTGCGCTTCAAGAAGAGCAACAGATTTGCATGGGCAAAGTGATGTCAAACTTGACAATAGAAGGGGCTGCCTTTACTGCAAATTCAGATTACAAGGGTACAGGTAGAGGACGTGGTAGAGGACAACAGTCTGCTGGAGACAATCGCAATACAAAAAAGTGTGATCATTGCGGAAAGATGAGGCATACAAAGGAGGAGTGTTTTGAAATCATTGGTTACCCGTCTAATTGGAGAGGCAATCGAACAAGTAGTGGTCAAAATTTTCAACAAAATAGGGGTGGACAGAATCGTTTTGGACAGAGCAATGCTGCAAATGTTGATAAGAGGATCACGAACAATATTGGCAGCAATTGGGATGAGCAGAAAACTGGCAGCAATGACATGGCAAGCAAGCATGCCGTAGTCCTAAGTAAAGAACAATATTCAAAATTGTTGAACATGCTCGATGTAGGAAGCAGCCAAAATCAGCCTACTGGTAATGAGTTTGTGGCCAATTTTGCAGGTAATTGTGCTTTGTTAAATGATTCATGGATAATTGATAGTGGTGCCTCAGACCACATGGTAGGTAATGATAGAGTATTAAGTGAGATTACACATGTTTCTTCTTACAAACCTGTTAAAATACCCGATGGATCTACATTGCCTGTTACTTACACTGGGAAAACCAAACTCAACCCAAAGTTGAAACTCGACAATGTTTTGCTTGTGCCTGGCTTCCAATGTAACTTGCTATCAGTTGCCAAAGTAACACGTGACCTTAACTGCTCGATTACTTTCTTCCCTGACTCTTGTATTTTTCAGGACCTTCATACGAAGATGCCGATTGGACGGGGAAGCCTTAGAGATGGAGTTTACCAAATGGAGAGAAATCTCGCAGTAGCGAATCAAAGTAGCTCTCAAAAGGATCCAGGCTTGTGGCATATGCGCCTAGGTCACTTACCTGTGAACAAATTTCATTTGTTGCATAATTTCTCTTTTGCAAATAAAATTCTTGATGTTTGTGATGTTTGCCATAAAGCAAAGCAGACTCGTTTTCCTTTTCCTATTAGCAATTCAAGATGTGCATCCATATTTGACCTTATTCATATAGATGTTTGGGGACCTTACTCAACTCCTACCTTAAGTGGAGCTCGTTATTTTTTTACTATAGTTGATGATCATTCAAGGTGTACTTGGATTTTTCTTATGAAGAGTAAGAGTGAAACCCGTGATTACCTTATCATGTTTTACCATTTCATAGAAACACAATTCAAAACCAAAATTCAAGCCATAAGGAGTGACAATGGAACCGAGTTTTCCACTCTAAAAGAATTCCTAGCTACCCATGGCATTGATCACCAATTGAGTTGCACAAACACACCACAACAAAATGGGAGAGTAGAGCGTAAACACCGACACATTTTAGAAGTGGCTCGAGCTCTTCGATTCCAAGCAAACTTACCCTTAAAGTTTTGGGGAGAATGTGCTTTAACCGCAGTCTACCTTATAAACCTTATGCCTACACCCATACTTGGAAACAAGAGCCCATATGAGATCCTTTTTAAAAGACCACCAAATTATGAAAATTTGAGAGTTTTTGGCTCCTTGTGCTATGCTTACAACCATGACAAAACAAAAGATAAATTTTCCCCAAGAAGTAATCGATGTATTTTTTTGGGATATCCACATGGTAAGAAAGGATATAAAGTTTATGACTTAGAAAATGAAAAGTTGTTCATTTCTAGAGATGTCATGTTCTATGAAAAGTTCTTTCCTTTTGCTTTTAATCCCATTTTTTCTTCTCATGGTAAGGATCATGTTGCACCCATTGTTGATGATAGCCCACTTATTGAAAATTCATCAAACAAGTCCACTGAAGTAGACTCAATAGATTGTGATGCTAACATTGAAAGTCAAACCACAAACCATAGTCCTAGTGAATCGGACCTCCCTAACAATCACAATCCAACACCAGACCACGCAAAAATTACTTCCTCTCCTCCTACAAAACGCACCAGGAACATATCTCACAAGCTAAGTGGTTTTGAGTACACTTTACCGCCATCATTGTTTCCATCTCAAGGCACCACGTCAACGGCATCTTCAGGTACAACCTATCCCTTGTCTCATAATTTAACTTATTCTCGTATTAGCCCAACTCACCAAGCCTTCCTTGCAGCCATATCCTCTCTTGATGAACCTAAAAATTACTATCAGGCTATTCAGGATCCTAGATGGAGACAGGCAATGCAAGAAGAAATTGATGCATTAGAACGCAATCAAACTTGGACTCTAGAGTACCTACCTAAAGGTAAGCATGCTATTGATTCGAAATGGGTCTATAAAATAAAGTACAAATCTAATGGTTCTGTTGAACGTTTTAAAGCACGACTAGTTGCCAAAGGATTTACACAAGTGGAGGGTTTGGATTATCATGACACTTTTGCACCAGTGGCAAAGGTTACTACCTTAAGATGTCTATTAGCAGTGGCAGCAGTTCGCCAGTGGCATATACATCAATTGGATGTAAATAATGCATTTTTGCATGGAGATTTAGCAGAAGAGGTTTACATGAAGGTGCCTCAAGGTTTTTCTAAAGAAGGTGACAACAGAGTTTGTAGATTGAGGAAGTCCTTGTATGGACTCAAGCAAGCCTCAAGAAATTGGTATAAAAAATTTTCTGACAGTCTTCACAACCTTGGATTTCATGAATCGACAAATGACAACTCTCTTTTTACTCACTGTGCGTGGGCATTCTTTCACTGCCATTTTGGTCTATGTCGATGACGTCATAATTGCAGGAAATGATATCAATTTTATTGATTATATCAAGCAATATCTTGATGCTGCTTTTAGCATTAAAGATCTTGGCCATCTGAAGTACTTTCTCGGTATTGAAGTAGCTCGCAACAAAACAGGCATTGTGTTGAATCAACGAAAGTATGCATTGGATTTGTTAAATGAAGTTGGTTTATTGGGAGCTAAACCAATGTCGTTCCCTATGGATTCAAAGCATGGATTGAGTGCAAATTCAGGAGAACCAGTAGCAGATCCTAGTCAATATCGCCGTCTTGTTGGTAGACTTCTTTATTTGACCATAACTCGTCCGGATATTACATATCCTGTTCAAGTTCTTAGCCAATTCATGCAAAATCCTCGTGTTCCACACATGAATGCAGCCCTTCGAATTCTTAGATATGTGAAGAAGTCTCCTGGGCAAGGTATTTTTCTCTCATCATCTAGCAATCTTGAATTATTTGCATATAGTGATTCAGATTGGGCCAGTTGTCCTGCAACCCGACGTTCTACCACCGGGTATATTGTCTTTCTTGGAGATAGTCCTATTTCTTGGAAGTCAAAGAAACAACAAACTGTTTCAAGATCTTCAGCTGAGGCCGAATACCGTGCCATGGCAAATGCAACAAGTGAATTATCATGGGTTCGATCTCTTCTACTTGATTTGCATGTGAGATTATCTGCACCAATGACACTTTATTGTGATAATCAAGCAGCTCTGCACATTGCTGCCAATCCAGTTTTTCACGAACGCACCAAACATATAGAGATAGATTGTCACTTCGTTCGTGAGCGCATCCTCAACAAAGATTTGTGCACTTCCCATGTTCGCTCTACTGATCAATTGGCTGACTTATTTACTAAAGCTCTTGGGAATTCACCTTTTCAGAATCTAGTTGGCAAGTTGGGCATTAGTAACATCCATGCTCCAACTTGAGGGGGGTGTGTTAGAATATCTTGTATACTATGTATACCATGATTCGGTATCCTGTGATTTATTTGCATTTAGGCTGATTTTAGTTAGATGTCATATATAGTCTGATTTACTTTTCTTTAGGCTTAAGTTTAGCTGGGTGCCATATTTAGTTTATTTTCCTTTGGTGCACTCTTTCCATCTGCATGTATATATATATGTACCGAAAGATTTTTAGATTGAATCTATTGGAAGTTTTGCCCAATACAAAGTTCTTTAAGTTCTTTAAGAGGACATACATGTTGAATCTTGGCAAACCAAAGACGGTGACATTTCATTTAATTTATCCTCAAATTTTTTAATCCTAAATGCATCACTATTATCATCTAATAGAAATGATTCTAGTGTATAGTTGACACGACAACTCCTAAATCGCTAATATATCTAATTATTTTGACTTTAAGATAATTGCAGGTTAAAAACCAAAATCGTGTAAAAAGAGAGAGAGAGAGAGAGAGAGAGAGATAGAGATAGAGAGAGAGAGCAACACCTTTTAATTCAAGCTGATTTATATCCATTAATTTGAAGATTGATTTTTAGTTTAAAAAAATTGATTTTTTTTATTTTTATTATTTATTTTGGGCGGACAAACCCATGTCTAGCGGAAAGAGGGGCCTCACAAGTTCCAATTTAGACCCGTTGATGATCTGGATTGAAAATGTAAAAAATAGACGGATGAGATACAAACAACAAGGCCAAAAATTAGTACAAAAAATGATGTCGTTTTTGGTGTAAAAATAATTACACAATAATGCTGGACAATTACACTAAAATTTTAAATAGTTATACAAAAATACTGATTAATTACACTGACTTTAATCGGTCCGAACTAGTCGACTTGGGACGCCCAGAGCCGCTTTGACGCTTTAACGCTAAGTAACTCATGTATGATGGTGAAAGTCGAAGTCCTACTGACGTCTCCCCAAGTGGATTATAGTGCAGTTTCCCTTCCCATGTTATTTCTTCCCAAGTTTTTAAGAAACATTTTGTGTTACATTCACTATGCTGCTGAAACACTTATGACGGTTATTTCATAGTAAAATTTTTTTGTATGTTTGCATGTATACATTTTATTACGTCATTAGAAACTCAAAATGTCAAGCATTACTTTTTTATGGGACTACACCTGACGTTGTGAACCTTTTTTTTTTTTTTTTGTGAGTGACATTGGGTATCTTGGTGGTGGGACTTACAATGTTCAGGAATGTCTAGACCATGAAAAATAATGTATTGAGCTTGTAGTCCTCACATCTCTGAGTTAATTAGATTTGGTATTGAAATTGTAAACAGTGGACGCAAAAATACTGGACGTATTTTTTTTGCAACTGCAAGCACTCCAAACAACTACTTGAACTGTCCTATAATGACTTTCTGCATGGTAATTTTCCGGTTGAATTTTACTAGTTGTAATAATAGGGGCATTCATGGGCCTTTTAGTCATTTAGACCTCTTGGGAGAAATGTGATATATAAACTCTTGAGGGACTTGCTAGAAATTTATGTAATTTGCTTTCTATACCCAAAAGACTAGGGTTCCATTTTCATTTATTCCCATTCCTCTTCCAAAGTCTCTCTCTAATTTCTTTCATTCTCAACTCATCTTTGAAGAGGGACTTGAAGGATCTCACTTGCTTAGGGGAACAAGTGAAGGAGGTCTTGAATCTTCCATTTCAACTTCTTTTCAAGGTAATTTTCTCCAAAAATTCAATGTCACACTCTCTTGATTTGATTCATTTGTCTGGTAGTGGGAGTGATATTTGTAGAGGAAATTTGAATTCTTTTATGTTCTAGTGACTATATGCTTTGGTGTGTGTGTGTAAGATGATGGCTAAGTCTTGATGATTGTGGGTGTAATGCATTTAGGGGTTGAGTGTGAGGGTATGTTGTGTTGATGATTAAATGATTATCTTGAGCTTTATATGTTTTGTTATTGCTTTGTCTTGCTGTTTTGTGTGATTTTGAGGATGGTTTGAGGTTGGGTTGGAATGAATTAAAGAAGGGGAGAATGAAGAGTTGTTTTTGCAGAGATTCGCAGATGAGCCGTGGGCGGAGTGAGCCAAGCCATGGTCAAGGCTCGACGAGTCTTCACCCGCGGTAAGTTTCTGTGACAGCCCCACCTTACCCAGAGGCGCACCAAAGGGCTTAGCGGACTGCCTGCCTAGCTCTCGCCAGGTCTCGAATCACGCACTCACGCAAATATCCGAGCGTACTTAACTTAAAATAAAGCAAAATCAAATACACTCATATTAAATACATTCATAGGATTCGCTTGAAAGTATAAATATCACAAGAGTTTTACATCACAAAATATAAATAATATTTACAATAAAAGCCTACACATTTAGGCTATCAAAACACATGAAGCAAAACATTTACTATATCCAAAAGCAGCTTTCCAGCTTTAGTATTTTGGAAAAACCTGGTTAAAGAAAACAAATGAACGGGATGAGCTATAATAGCCCAGTGAGTGTCCAAGACAAGCAGCATGCCAATAACCAGGTAACATTTAGTGACAACAATTAACAAGTTCATGACACAAGAAACACACAAAATGAAGTATCATATAGTCAATGGCGGATACGGGCTCACTGCAGAAGCAAGCTCAGGTCCAGCATACTCGTAAAATTCAATCCGGAGTTACCCTCTTTGAGGAATGAAACTCTTATCGGAAAGAATATCAAGCACCTATATTCTCCAGCACCTTATATCACCCCATTCTCACCCAAGGATTCAAGTTCAATCATGAGTTAGCCTCTTCGAGGACTCTACTCAGATATGAACATTAACAAGCACCGAATATCGCCCAACACCTTATATCTCACCCAATCTCACCCAATTTGACTAACCGTGGAAAACAATGAAGTTAACCACGGAAGTCGCAAGCACAAGTAACACATTGATAGTGAATGCATTTAACACATTGCGGAATAGATGCGATAAAGTACACATCTTTCCTCAAGTAACATAGGTCATAAAATAACAAGTACCAATTTAACGTAACATTTCATGATTTAACATTTCTCAAGTATGACATAACATTTCATGTATCGTACACACATAAGGACACTCACATACTACATTGAGACATGTCACGAGTATCAAGTACAAATAAAATCACATTTGGACATGCAACATGTATATATGAAGAAACACTCATAAGCACAAGTAAGGGAACACTCACCTGAAGCCTAAGAAAAGATTTCGTAATATGATTGCGTTTCACTTCCGGATCCTGAAATTCACGAGGAAATAATCGTATAAAAATCCTGACTAAAATCTAAGAAATTTCATAAGGAAATTCAAGAAATACCCCAAGTCTTTCTAGGGTTTTGCTCGGAAAGGTTTATTTCACTAATAGCTAATCTACGAAAATTTCTGCATGCTTAAATCACTAAATTACAGCTTATAAAGCCTTAAATCATAGCCTAATTACTTTTATTTCCTAGGTTTTACCGAAATTTCGGCAGCACTTCCCCTATAACCGGACTAACCCAAAAATTTAAAACCTGCAAGAAAAATCAACCATCCAATCCATTCAACATGTACTACAACTTATATATTCAATTTAAACCCAAATTCAATCAAGATTCCACTCAAATTCAAAATCCCTACTCCAAGAATCATCACCCAAATCTGCACAGGGTTGGTTTTCAGCCAACTTCGTGCCCTTGCTGGGGTCAATCCACTAAGAACTAGGGAATTGTGATTACATAGTTTGAAAGTACGTTTATAGGGCTACAACTTTCATGAAGATCATCACTTAAAATTCCAAATAGAACAGGTTCAAAATCAGCCCCCAAGTTGGCTCTTCATCAAAACTGTTTACGCAGAACCGAATTTTCAGCCAACTTTGCAAGCTTTCTGCGATTAATACACAATGAACCACCGTGCAAGCTTTATACCGTTTTAAAGCCCTATGAATCTAGTTTCTAAAACAACAAGAATCATTCGAATCCAAGTTATCTACACCAAGTTATGAAAGTTTTACTAAAACTGGTCCAGCATGACTGTTTAAGTGTTCTTAAGTTCAAGCTTAAATCTTCAACCAAATCAAACTTAAATCATGTCATTTCAAGTTTAAATCACTATCTACAAGTCATACAAGTCCATAAACTTCATATTCATGGAATAAAACTTCATATTCATGGCCAAAAATCAATCTTACTTAACCATAAAAACATAACTTAAGAGCTAAAACTATAATCTTACACTTGAAATTAAAGGAGAAATTCATGGGAAATACCTCTAGGTAGACAAGATAGTTGCTTAGGAGGAAGTTCCACTTAATTTCTATGGTTGGAAAATGAGTAAATGGAAGCAAAATATCCAAGAAAATTGAAAGAAAATGGAGAGAAAAGAGGGAAGAAAGCAGCCGGCCAGCAAGAAGAAAAAAAATAATAAGCTAAGTAAAGTAAAAGAATTGAAGAGAAATGGGAGAAATGGTGGTCCAATCAAAGCAAGACAAAACCAAAGAAATCTTGACTTTCTTAACAATGGAAGACTACACTTGGCTAAGAGTAATTAGAAGAGATTTTTGTGATTTATCCTATAATAAATCTTGCAAGAGATGCTAGGTACAATTCCTAAAGCAATGGTACAACATGCAAGTAAAATAGAAAATCAATTCCTTATTTCTTCTCACTAATTTCGGCCCTCTTTTTTTTTTTTTTTTTCTAATGAACATAATACAAAATAAATGGTTTTGGCATGAATTTCTAGGGTGTTACAGTCTCTGCCTGACGAGTTGCGAGTGAGGCCAATTGGGCCGCAGCTGCAGCTCGGGGAAGGCTTGATCGCGTCAAGTCTTTGCCTGCTGAGCCGCAGGTAGTACTTGAGCCAGCCGCGAAGTGGGAGGCCACGACTGGTGCTTTGTGATCCGCAGGCGAGGATCAGTGTGATCTACCCATTGATCACCCTTTTCCTTGTAGTGTTTATGCTCCGTTTTACGCGTGAATTCTAGAGTCAAGTTTAATTATGCTTTCTTAGTGGAACTAGAGATTGATTTGGGTCTTATTCGTGTGTTATGGGTGATGACGGTGATTATCCCTACTCGGACTATTTGAACTAGTCTTTGGATTGAGGTAAGTAGTACTTGATTCTCTTTACCTTTGAAAATATACTTTGATAATTGTAAAGCTTTGAAATGTTAATTTCTATATAATTGGGCTTGAATTTGGCTATATTCCTGTTTTATTATGAAATGAGTATACGTGGTCTAATTAATTATTTGAATGATTATGTGATTGAACTCTTGTATGTGAAATGAATTGTGACGGGACTAGTTCATTAACTTTGGTGTTTGTAGAAACTCTTTGAACCATACTAACCAGGTGATAATTAGTTTTGAACCGGATCAACCAGATGGTAGTTGGTTTCGAACCGTGTTAACCGGGTTGTAGTTAACAACTGGATATCCAAGGTCATTTATCCACTAACTACTTGAGCTCTCATCGAATTGATTTATGTTGTACTTTGAATTGTATTTATTTATGAATTGACCACGTATCTTATGAATGATCATGAACTATGATTTTGAATTGAAAAGCTATAAGTGTATATGTAACCAGCTTATGCCCCAAAGAGATATTTTACTACTTACTGGATGATTTGTCACTCACCCCATTATTCTATTTCGCAGGGGATGAATTTGTAGAGGAGGATTGGAATATCTTTTGGGCCTCTTGAATTGTATCTATGGACATTAGATGTAGAAGAGGTTATTTTTGAGATATGCATTGTATAGCCATATTTTGGTATAGACTAGGTTAGACATGTGATCCCCAATTATTTTTGTTGATGGGTAGTGAAGATGTAAATGGATAGTGTATATTTTGAATAAATGGAATGACATTCTCTTGGGCCATTATTATTCTTGTATCAAGCTAGGGTTGATTGTTTAATATTTTGCATCGATTAGCCTTGTGTACTAACGTAAGTTAGGGTATAGCGGGTGTCACGTCTCGGGTCACAGTCCATGATACTAGTATCTTATATTCTGTCTGTTATTCTTCTGAAGGACGGATATTCTTTGCTGACGCCCATACTGTAATAAGACACATCCCTTGTGCATGTTGCAACTGTATTTAAACAAATTGCCACCCACTTGAAGCGAGCTGTGGGAAGTTGGAACCAACTTCAGATTTCTAATCCCAAGCTCATCTTTGGCTATATAAAAGGGTGCTTTCTATTGGTTCAAGGGAATCACTTTTTTGGGAAAGAAGGTGTTAATGCAATTATTAATAAAAACTACTAGGGGAATCAGAGGTGCAACCTGCAAATAATGATGATGTAAAAAACTTCTAAAAAGAATTCATCTCCATAAATTACATCTTTTATTTGTGATGGAACTTCCAAATGGTGAACATTTTGATTGGAGTTCCCTTCCAACCCATAATTAGGCATTTTCCACTGACCTCTAGAGTGCAAGGACTCCAACAGGGATTGCTCTTCAGAAGCAATCTTGCTTGACATAAAGACCTGTCGCTCAGCCCTATTTCAATCATACCAAATCTTGTCAAGAAAACTCTCCAGAACTCGATCCCTTCTTTGCGATAAATCAGCTCTTCACCCTCTGTTGTGATGAGGTTTTGAATCCCCTCCTACAAGAAAACTCCTTCTATAATTAATCTATTCTGATTGTCTCGCATGCAATCCTCAAGACAATCGAAAATAGCCGAGTAGAATGGAAGTGCTGAATTGAAACGGTCCATGAAAAAAGGTGTGTTCGTTTCTGCTTCAATTTCTGTCATCAACATCACACACGGATTCAACTTTTTTATAGTTCTCATCAGAGATTTTAATTGATCAGGCCATGCTAACAAACTAGATAGACAGGTCCTTGAGTGAACCACTACCACCTCGTCTTCTGCTAACTCAAAGCTATCTTCTTTAAGATCCCTCATCTCTGATACAACTAGTTTGAATTCGAATGGTATGTTCATGGCCTCTGCAAATGAAGACAACATCTTACCTATCGCTACAATCCCCTCTTCTGATGTTCCAGCTCCAACCGCAGTTATTTTGAGAAGCTCTGGTGGACATTCATGCCTATCAGCAAGAGGTTGCATCATGTTAGGCCAATTTGAAAAACTTTTAATGCCCAAATCACTGTAAATGTCATCATTCTTTACAATGCAAGGGGAAATAATTCCTCTACAACTTCACTATTGCACTTAAAAAAGTGCTCATGCACAAGCTACCATTGCGAAAGAATCTAATCCACAGGATATAGTTTTTGTTGTTGAGTCTTGGCAAACCAAGTCACTATGACATTCAATTTTATCCTCAATTTGTTTAATTCTAAACGCATAATCATCTAATAGAATTAATTAGTGTGTAGTTGACACGACAACTCTTAACTCATTAATATATCTAATTATTCTTAGAGTTTCTTAATTTGTTCTTCCTAATTTGTTGTTTGTAGACAATTGCCCTTTGCTCAGGCTCCATCATCATATTTATTACATCATCGGATGGAATTTTTCTTTTCATAATTTTCCTTAGCTTTCTTTTTATCTTCTTTGGATGCTTTCAGTATGTGTTTTCTACGAAATAATATCTTTTATAAAAGCTTTGGTGAATTTTATGCACTTTTCGTTTGTCATTTCTCTCTCTCTCTCCTTTTTGTTTTTTTTTGGTTTTCTAACATCTACTCTCTCTCTATCTCTCTCTCTCTCGGGAAACATTTGCTTGGACCGTCCATCGCCATCCTCATATTTCTTTTCCTCCACAAAAACAAGTTAAATATCACCTTTTCAGATATTAGATTCTCGAGAAATGACAAACTTGGGACACGGGGAAAGAATATTTGGAATTCAACAAATATAATTCTCTCGCTTCGTGCCTTCAGAATTTTAATGATTTGATTTTTGGGAGTTAGGGAACTGAGATTTTAAGGGAAGATGTAATGGAATTTATAGTTGATCAATGATGACGGTGGAAATTAGAGGTGCTTGGGGTTTGAGTCCTGTTGGGGAAAAAATGGGAACATATTTATTGAAAAATTATCCAGGGGCAATAATGTCATTTTATTGTCAAAAAATTACTAGGACAATTTTACTTATGCTTTTAATTTCAATTAATTTTCCAACTTCACGGTCTCCGAAGTGTCCAACGCTGTATAACAAACATTATTCTATTCAAAATATAGCCGTTGGAAACTGTAACGGCTATATATCTAATCAATCCCCAAATCCCATCAGCTACTCTTCTATTGCTTCTCCCTTAAAACCTCCCATGAAATCTCAATCGGATTGCCAATCAATTCAATTCTCATTTGAAATCCATCATCATCCACTCCAATTTCTTGCCATCTGAAAAAAAAAAAAATCTGTATTTCCATCTTCATCTCTCTATCTCTCTATTTTAGCACAGAAAAACAACAATCAAGATGAATGATTTAATGACAAAATCCTTCACCAGCTATGTGGATCTAAAGAAAGAAGCAATGAAAGATCTCGAAGCCGGCAACGGTCCAGATCTAGAAATAGGGATGACCCAGATGGACCAAAACCTCAGTTCATTCCTGGAAGAAGCAGAGCTGGTAAAAAAAGAAATGAATTCAATCAGAGACATCTTGGTTCGTTTACAGGAAGCCAATGAAGAAGGGAAGGGTTTGCACAAGTCTGAAGCCTTGAAATCGCTGCGAACCCGCATAAATGCGGATATCTTGGCAGTTCTCAAGAGGGCTAAGAGTATTAGGTCCCAGCTGGAGGAAATGGATAGGGCTAATGCAGTTAGCAGGCGACTTTCCGGGTGCAAACAGGGCACCCCAGTTGATCGGACCAGGTCTGCGGTGACTAATGGACTGAGGAAGAAGCTGAAAGAGCTAATGATGGATTTTCAGGGTCTCAGACAGAAGATGATGACTGAATATAAGGAGACTGTTGGGAGAAGGTACTTTACTGTGACAGGAGAGTACCCTGATGAGGAGGTGATTGAGAAGATTATTTCTAGTGGGAATGGGCAAGGTGGTGAGGAATTTATGTCTAGGGCCATTCAGGTATCAAGAAATTTTGCTATTAATTTTTGTTGCTATTTAAACGTTTGTAGATTTCCAATTCTCTAATTTTATTTGCTATTTTTGGGATTTATTTAGGTAGTCAAGATTTGGATGATGACACTTTTTCTATTCCAATTTTATTCTATTTTATTTTTGGTTTCGGGTATGTATTACTACTTGGAATTGGGGTTTGGATGATTCCCTTTTTTCTAAATTTCCTTTTTACTTTTTTTTTTCCCCAAAGTATAGATTTTCCTAGTATGATTCACTTTTTATTTAGTAGTATACTTCATTTTCTAGGTACTTGATACTTGTGGAATTTTTATTTTTATTTTTTATAATGAATACCAATTGTCGAAATTTTTAAGCTTGTATGATTCACATTTTATTTAGTACCGTACTTCATTTTCTCAAAAATTATGTCTGTCTTGAACCAATTTTGAGGTATATGTCCAAGATTATTGACAGAGTATTTGCCTTTGGTTCATAAGTAACAGTTGTGATGGTTTTCTTGTTTTAGGAGCACGGGAGGGGAAAGGTGCTGGAGACAGTGGTTGAAATACAAGACAGATATGATGCAGCAAAGGAAATAGAGAAGAGTTTGCTTGAATTGCACCAAATATTTTTGGATATGGCTGTGATGGTTGAGGCACAAGGGGAGCAAATGGATGACATTCAGCACCATGTGATGAATGCTGCTCAGTATGTGAATGATGGAACCAAGAACCTCAAGACTGCTAAAGACTACCAGAGGAGCAGCAGAAAGTGGATGTGCATTGGGATCATACTTCTACTTGTGATCATCCTTTTTGTCATAATCCCAATTGTTACCAGTTTTAGCAAATCATGAACCTTCACATTTTTATGAAACAATTCTTGAATTCTTGAATTGTTTAGAATTACATGGTATAGTGGTATTTGCCATATTGGTCCTTTGTCTCAGGACTCTACTGTTCATTTGAGGGATGTTACATTCATATGATTGTCGTAGCCACAATGGCTTAAGGAATGAATACAAATTTCATTTCTTCATTTTTTTTGTATCTAATTAATAATTTTTGATTGATTGGTATAACTTTCTTAATAATATGTATCATTTTACATAATTAGTAAGCAGGCTAATAAATTCTCATGAAAAAGCAATTTCTGCTAGAACTAAATTCACGGATAAATAACACACACACATATATTAAATAACGTTTTATTATAAGCCAAAATGAATATGACCTTTGACAAATGATGATATATGCTGACTGACAAGTGGTAATGAGAATATTTTTTATATAGATTAAAAGGTACACATTCCGTGCACCAACAGTATGAAACAGCTCTTTCAGACGCAGCCACCATTGATGATTAATAATTGCTTCGTTAACGTGCCTCCCATGCGGCTATGGATGACATGAAATTTTATGTATACTGAAGGTGGCTGTATCAGCTTGGTCAAAATTGAACCAATTCTGGATTTCGTTTTTATATGCAAGTAGAAGCTCAAATATTATATAATTGTATTCTTATATGCCGTAGCACTACTATAAATACGAACCAGTTCACCACAGAAGAGTCACAAAATAAGATCACAAGGACATATAACAAGAAAAGAGAGAAAATGGCATCAATATGCAAAGGTAGTTTGCACATGTTCATATGCTCTAATTTTTTGCATTTGAGATTAGTTGTAGGTATTTTGGTAATCGGGTTTGAGCCCCATTAGCGTATAAGTTGTAGTTTTACTTTATGTTAGTTCATGTACGCTATAGTCGATCTGATTCTAATTTTTTTGTACTAGGAAAAATATTACATAACCTAATCAAATTGATGTCTTTTTCTTTTTCCCCTTTCTTTTTGGTGTTTCTATAGGAAAGGATTCTTGGCCTGAGCTCCTGGGTGTAGATGGGGCAGTAGCTGCAGCAACAATTGAGAGGGAAAACCCTTTAGTCACTGCTAAGATTGTTTTGGAAGGAACAGGTGTGCCTGAAGATTTTCGCTGTACTAGAGTTTGGGTTTGGGTTGACACCAACAACATTGTCACAAGTGTTCCTACTATTGGTTAGAGTGCAAGAAGCCAATAAGCTGATTGAGCCTCACAAATACTATTAATAATACTTAAGCAACATATGACGATGGTGTACAAAAATAATGCCCCAGACAAACTAATGTTCAGTTTGTCTTCTTTTTTATTTGTACTTCAAGCAACTATTAACTTCTAATAAAAGTGGCTTTATTTTCCTGTGTACCTTTTTTCTCTTTTATTTTCTGTTCTTTCGGTCGAATAAAAATGAAAGCCCCCTTAAGGATCTTTTTTTATAATTACTAAAAATGTCTATTTTTCATTTTTAAGTTACCAGTGGACATGGTTGAGCCATCAAATACCTCTGGAGTGAAAATCAACGAGATTGGTTAAATTTTTTTTCTTTTTCTCAGTGACAAAAATATGTAGACGAATATTTTGAAAATTCTTGAACAATTGGAATTGTAACATGGGAAAGCCATTGATACTCCTATGCAAAAGGGTGAACCCATTGGTAAGAGGCGATATTTATCTCCTAACACTCAAGAAGATTAAAAGATTGAGAAAAATTTTGTATCCAAGAGTCACTGGAAATTTAGACCGGCCATGACGTATTTTTGTCCAAATATTTGCATACTGTGATAGTTGTACATATTCCTTCTCAGCTATGACACTGATGAAGGGTACAACGAAAGTATTCAAGAAATATCGAAATAATTACTAAATATTAACTCCTTCTTTCGCACAAAAAAAGAAAAAGAAAAAGAAAAAGGAGTACTGTTCTGTATAATGTATTTACAGCACCTTATGATCAAGCAAGAAGAGAGAAAAGATGTAGAGCCATGTTTCCATTGCTTTTGATATGAAGCCATCTTCGAATACTACTTTTGCATGTGTTTCATATCATACAATTACTAATGAGAATATTATTCGATTCTTGCGGAATGTCAGCTTTAGAACAGTGCTAAATTTGAAGCAAAATTCAAGCAAAATATAGCGTGTCACACATTCTAACACCTGTTAAAAAATGACAACATCTGCAATTTTGGCCAATTCTATCGTGGACTTGGTCCACATGGATCCAGTAGCTCTTATCCCTACCATTGGATCCACATGGACAGGTCCATTTTAGAAAAATCTCTACAATTTGATGATATTTATAGTGACTCATGAGGATGAGAAATTTTTGTATTCTTTAATATACTTTAAAGGTTAAACAAACCAAGAATATATAGGTACAAAGTCTTTCAACCGCAACCATTTATAGATGATTAAGCAGGGTTATTTCGGCATACAAAATTTGTGCAAACTCGATATTTTATCTGCTTAAGAATAGTTAAATATCGGCTTAAAAGTCTGCTGTAAATGTTTCTTTAGTGTACCAAAAGCTTCGGATGTGTAAAATTAATGATACAGCAAAAGAAACGCCAACTTACTGGCCGAACCGTTTCAAACATATTAGGATGCTAATGATCTATAAATAGGCATCAGTACACCACCAAGCATCACAATCACAGAAAATTTTTTAAGGAAAAGATGGCTTCAATATATTGTTCAGGTAATTGCAACGAGTTTTAACTTACATTTTTGTAAGAACATTTAAGATCGAGCTGTAATTATACTTCGTATGTGAGTTGTAACTTAGATATATGTTACTTTGTGTATCTTAATGACATCATATGTAGGTGGATTGATACTATAAAAAGCAAATTTGGCCAAGCAAATTAAGTCTTTTTCTTTTGTTGCGTGTAATTGTAGGTAAGCTGTCATGGCCTGAACTGCTGGGAGTGGATGGCGGAAAAGCTGCAGCAATAATTGAGGAAGAAAACGATTTAGTGACTGCTGTGATTGTTCCAGAGGGATATCTTGTGACCCAAGATTTTCGATGCTCTAGGGTGTGGGTTTGGGTTGACGAGAATAACATTGTTAAAAATGTTCCTAAGGTTGGTTAAAGTGTAATATGTTGATAATGATATTTGGGGTATGTGTATTTCAGTTGCCTATTTATTAGCGATTTCTAGTCTCCACATGCTGGTGTTGATTCTTTATATTGGAAAAGGAAACTTATTAATTTAGGACAAGTTTTAATTCATGCTTATGAAAAATTGATTTTGTAACTCTTAGATTCTTTAACTTCAATTTAGATACAATTTGTATTACAAACGTTCTAACTGGTTGGAGTCATCACAGTTTGAGTCGATAAAAATATTTATTCAGATATCCAAAGTATAGTTCGATCCCTCACCTCCTTTGTTTATATCATAATTTGAGTCCAACTGCTAAAAGAATTCTCAAAATTTAGACAAAGACTGCACCAAATCCTCCCCCATTTGATCATATTCTAATACAAGCTCAGTTATTAAAAAAAAATGTCAAAATTTAGACAAAGATTGCACCGAATCCCTCACCCTATTTGGTCAAATTCTAATTAGAGCCCAGTTGTTAAAGAAATGTAAAATTTGAGACAAAGACTGCAACGAATCACTCATCACATTTATATCATCATATACACATTTGAGTCTAATCATTAAAGAACTGATAAAATATGGACAAAGACTACGGTGAAATATCGCACGTAAGAATCGTTTGATGAATCTCAATCTTTTAGTACAATCCATCTAGTGCAGTAAAGATATTGCAGCCATCCAAATTGCTATTAAAAAAATCATTTCAAAATTTGGCACCACATGTTTCTTATGCGCATGAAACCACTTCAACACTAAGATTTTTGAATTTGATCATTTAAAAATGTCCATAAGCTCTGCTGATAAAGATAAGAAATACAGTATTTTATTCATTCCACTTGGAAGATCTCCTCTACAAGCAGCCACGGATGATTAAGCATTCATCAATTGCACATCTCCTAGCTAGCCAGCTACATGAGGGCCTTGAAATTTCATGCCAACTCAAAACTGGCAGCATGATTATATTAGTCAAGTTGGGGCGAAAGTCTGCATTTCTTTTGTACTAGTAGAATCTTCAAACCATCTCGTTGATTACAATTGTCTTAGTCAAGAAAAACCAGCATGTGGGCTGCAGCAATTTGCGAGTTTTCACATTAATGCTAGTGAACTATAAATATGCATCAACTCAACATTGAACCATCAGAAACAAAGCTCATATTTGCTAGTGAATACAAGAAGAGAAGCATTCATAATCAAGGACAGAAAATGTCAACAGAGTGTCAAGGTAACTAGACAAATTAATATTTGTAATCCCGTTTACGATACACTATTATATTGATTCTAATGTATATACAATTTTTGTAATAATTCATATTAATAAATACTGCAAAGAAATGCATGGCCTAACCAATTAGATCATTTTGTTTTTCAATTTGGCATTTTTGTAGGTAAGGATTCATAGCCGGAGCTCCTGGGAGTGGATGGTGATAATGCTAAAGCTGTAATTGAGAAGGAAAACCCTTTAGTCAGGGCTTACATTGTTCCACCAGGACGTTCTGTGCTCTTTAATTTCGAATGTGATAGGGTTTGGGTTTGGGTCGACAAGAATAACATTGTTAAAAGGGTTCCTCAGATTGGTTAAGTTCTAGGAGCAGATGATACTGGTGATGGATATTATACCACTACTAAGCCATGGATAATAACTGATTGTTTAAGTTTATTATACTTTCTATGTGTATTGATATTAAGAAGTTTGCACTCGTGTTGTGGTTACAAATAACTTGTATTTATATTGTTCTACAAAAAAAAAAAAAAGTGCTTCAAATTATTAATAAGAATGGCTTCGTTTTGTTGTATTTTTTGTCCCACGATTATCAATCCTCTTCCTAATGATTATAGGGATGGATGGTGACAGGAACATCTGTTTTGCGTTGCAGTTCAATCTTTTTGGGCAGCTTAAAGATATCTTTTGTGTGTGTGTGTGTGTGTTCTTTGTAGGCAATATGCATGTACTCTATGTGTTTACCGCACTAAAGGGTTGAGATGAAAGTTTTCACTGTCATTAAAATGGAACCCCCTCCCCCCCAAAAAAAAAAAAAAAAAAAAAAAAGAACACAATCGAGACATCCAAGTTACCTCTACCAAACCTAGGATTATCCTGGAGAAATTTAAGCATGAACCCTTTCGTTGGGGAACAACAAGACTTGCAATTCGATTAGATTTGATGTGATCTCTGCTAAAAACCGTGATATGTTGACCGATTAGATTTGCTACAAAGCTCAACCAAAAAAGGACTAATGCAGTAGAAGAGCAGGCGATCCTACATATAATAGCGAATATATTTGCTACAAAGCTCAACCAAAAAAGTTTAAAAAAAAAGAAAAAAAAATATTTTCAGATCCCATTTTGGTGAATATTGTCATCTGATAACGTCCATGAAAAATTTAACTTACATTTTTATATGGATGCCCAGGCTAGGTAAGGAATGTGGGATGAAATTATTGGGAGCAATATTTTCTTGTCCAGCATTATAAAGTTTTATTAATGGAAGGATATATTAAAGAGAGCGTTGATCCTCTGCAAGCGTACAGTGCACGTATAGGATTTTACGTCCCCAAAATGTCCATTTTTGGGCATTGTAATTAAATTGATTTTTGTTCAAGTAGAGTAAGATAGTCTTAATTTACAGACTTTGACGAAAAATTTTAAAGAATCAGAGAATTTTGGAAAATCAAGAACCTGTTAATTTTGTATTTTTGCAAAATATCGACAGGACAACTAAAGGTACTATGAAGTAATTCAATGGAAGAAAAAAAAAATGAAAAAAAGCGACATTTAGTTGAGAATGAATGGATTAAATTGTTGTGTTGTGGCAGAATACAAAGTCCATAAACCCATGTTAACTCTAACGAAACTATAGGATTTTGAGGTTGTTAGAAACGAGTAATGTATGAATTATTCGAAGCATGAACTACCTTAACAACAAGATTTGGATGATTGAACATTGCTTTCTTATTACCTAACCAACAATAACGGCCTAAAATTTTTGGTATCAATTTTTCTTATACTAATCTATCTTTTTTTTTTTTTTTAATAAACACAAGCGAGTTTAAATGCATGATACATGTACTAAGTGATGAAACTTTTCTAGTTCTTCAATATAGGAAAGACTAATCGAAATATATTTGTACGAACTAGCATTTGAAATGCTTGGCTATTAGTTTCGTTTCGATTGCGAAATGAGTAAAATATTCTGAGGACACTTAGCCGAACTAGTGGTTCAGTTTAAATTGATGTTATGAGTTGTGTGTGTTAGTAAAACCTTCAAACGTGCAAAACTTATTCACTTCACTAAATAAGATAAACTGGTGGGCAACTACATTTTCGAATGTTTATGAGTTATGACCTATAAATATGTATTATTAATTCAACCATGATCAAGAAGTAAAATATCAGGGAAAAATAAGAACAAAAGCACTTAGAGAGAAGAAAATGGCTTCAATCTGTCCTGGTAATTGCACCAAATTTTATTCAGCAGTTAAGCATACATGTTTAAATATTTTAATATAGTAATTAGGTTCAGATCCTGCTAGCACGTTGATTATAGGTATTTCAACTATATGTTACTCATTTTCTCTATGCATAAGTAATTATTGTTAACATAATATATATATATATATATATATATATTTTTTGTACATGATCTAACAAAAATAATGTATTTTTTTCCTTTATATATAATGTTACTGTAGACACTCTATCTTGGCCTGAACTCCTTGGAATGGATGGTGAAATAGCAGCGGCAACGATTGAGAGCGAATGCCCTTCGTTCTGGGCTGTGATTGTTTTGGAAGGAGAAACTGTAACTCATGAAATTCGCAGCAATAGGGTTCGAGTTTATGTTGACACCAACAACATTGTTGTCGATGTTCCTAAAGTTGGTTAGAATGCAAAAACCATCAAATTTCTTGATCCTACTCTTTCTATATCAGAAACACTACTATATGGTCTAATATTTAAGCCATGGATGATTATGTACTGCAAATCACTGTGCCAGATAAATAAGATCGAGCAACTTGATGTCCCATGTGTATTTCTTTCTTTGTTTTTTTTTTTTTTTTGGATGAATTTGAATTAGATTGTGTATCTATTATCTATTTGGGTATGCGTATTTCAGTTCCCTATTTGTTAGCGATTTCTAGTCTCCACATGCTGGTGTTGACTCTTTATATTGGAAAAGGAAACTCATTAATTTAGGACAAATTTTAATTCATGCTTATGAAAAATTGATTTTGTAACTCTTTAGATTTTTTAAGTTCAATTTAGATACAATTTGTATTACAAACGTTCTAATCACAGTTGAGTCGATAAAAACATTTATTCACATATCCAAAGTATAGTTCGATCCCTCACCTCCTTTGTTTATATCATAATTTGAGTCCAACTGCTAAAAGAATTCTCAAAATTTAGACAAAGACGGCACCAAATCCTCCCCCATTTGATCATATTCTATTACAAGCTCAGTTGTTAAAAAATATGTCAAAATTTAGACAAAGATTGCACCGAATCCCTCACCCCATTTGGTCAAATTCTAATCAGAGCCCAGTTGTTAAAGAAATGTAAAATTTTAGACAAAGACTGCAACGTGTGAAAGTAAGAGTTTTTGTATATATTCTCTCTGTACATATTTGTTACGTATTTATACAAGTGTGCCAACAATATGTATGGCTGAACTACAGTTGTTCTAAATCAAAAAGATATTGCTAAGGCTAATCAAAAGAAATCAAAAAGATATGGCAAAGCTGAACTAACTAAAATCAGAGGTAATATATTTCCGTAACACAACGAATCACTCATCACATTTATATCATATTCTCATTTGAGTCTAATCATTAAAGAACTGATAAAATATGGACAAAGGCTACAGTGAAATATCGCACTTTAGAATCATTGATTTTTTTTTTTTTTTTGTCAAGATTCAACATACTAGCCTACTCCTAACCTACTCTAGGGGATGGTCCAACTGGACCTGAGGGGCCAATGGAGACTAAACCACCATTGGACCAAAGGAGCACTAAGGTGCTCCTTTGGATTTAATACCAAAGGAGCTGCTGCAGGTGGGGCTTGAAACCCCAACCTGCAGCAGGGGGAGCTTTACCAACTGCTCCCCTGACCACTGAGCCTTTGGCTCAGTGGCTCTTTAGAATCATTGAATGAATCTCAATCTTTTAGCACAATGCATTTAATGCAGTAATGATATTGCAGCCATCCAAATTGCTATTAAAAAAATGATCATTTCAAAATTTTGTACCACATGTTTCTTATAAGCATGAACCACTTCAGCAATAAGATTTTTGAATTTGATCATTTAAAAATCTCCACGAGCTTGCTGATGATACGGATAAGAAACTACAGTATTTTATTCATTCCACTTGGAAGATCTCCTCTACAACCAGCCATAGATAACGAAGCATTCATCAATTGCACATCTCCTAGCTAGCCAGCGACATGAGGGCCTTGAAATTTCATGCAAACTCAAAACTGGCTGCATGATTATATTAGTCAAGTTGGGGCGCAAGTCTGCATTTCTTTTGTACTAGTAAAATCTTCAAACCATCTCGTTGATTACAATTGCCTTAGTCAAAGAAAAACCAACATGTGGGCTGCAGCAATTTGCAAGTTTTCACATTAATGCTAGTGAACTACAAATATGCATCAACTCAACGTTGAACCATCACAGAGAAAGCTCACATTTGCTAGTGAATACAAGAAGAGAAGCACTCATACTCAAGGAGAGAAAATGTCAACACACTGTCAAGGTAACTGGACAAATTAATATTTGCAATCGCGTTTACAATACACTATTATATCAATTCTAATGTAATTAACTATTTTTGTAATAATTCATATTAATGGATACTGCAAAGAGAAATGCACGGCCTAACCAATTAGATCATTTTGTTTTTAAATTTGGTAATTTTGTAGGTAAAAATTCATGGCCTGAGCTCCTGGGAGTGGATGGTGATTTTGCTGAAGCTGTAATTGAGAAGGAAAACCCTTTAGTCAAAGCTTTCATTGTTCCACCAGGACATGTTGTGATCCTTAATTTCCAATGTGATAGGGTTTGGGTTTGGGTCGACAATAATAACATTGTTAAAAAGGTTCCTCATATTGGTTAAGTTCAAGGAGCAGTTGATGCTGGTGTTGGATATTATACTACTTCTAAGCCATGGATAATAAGTGATTGTTTAAGCTTATTAAACTTTCTATGTGTTTTTGTATTAAGAAGTTTGTACTCGTGTTGTGGTTACAAATAACTCGTATTCATATTGTTCTAAAAAAAATTAAATGCATGTACTTCAAACTATTAATAAGAATGGCTTCATTTTGTTATAGCCATTTTTGTATTTGTATTGTATGTATTATGTGTATTTGTATTTTTGTCCCACAATGATCAGTCCTCTTCCTAATAATTATAGATGAACAACAACAATATTCTGTGATTTTCCTTGGCCAGTAACCGCATTTTTATTTTTTTTTTCCTTTTATTCTAAGTTCTAATAATGGAGACACAATATGTTGACGCTAATATAAATTGAAATTAATACATTTTAAAGTCGCAATAGCTAACAAATGACCAACCAATCGACAAAACTGATAAGTTTTTGTAGAAAAATAATAAGTTCTCCCAACAGCTCACCATTTTTTTCACGAAAACTTGCAACTTTTTCATACTTTTTTCGTTATGCAGCAACATCCGTTCTTTAACTATAGATTTTTCAAGTAATTTTTGAAATTTTGAAATAAATAACTTTTGACTTTGGATATTGGGTAATTATTAGCCTATATAAACATTTCCTGACTTCAGGCCTTCCGACCACATTTTAACCTCACTTCCGACGTCCGTTGGACTTCGCAGTATACTTCACAAACCCAATCAATTGGGTTGGAAAATGGGTTGGCAGAATATATGGGCCGAAATAAGTTCTTGGGCTCAAGTCATTGTTGAACTTATGACTTGGCACATTTAAATCTGGATACCCGACAAAGGGGAGTCCATGGATTGAATCTGGTGAAGGCCACACCATTGAGAGACAAACCCATTTAGAATATGCAAACCCAAAATCAACATGCCTAAAAAAGTAACCCACCTATTTCTAATAATCTAATTTGATCTATATACTCACACTGTCTTCCTTGCCTTTTTTTTTTTTTTGGAGATAATCTTCCTTGCTTTTTCAAAGCTAAAGATTAAAATAATGAAAAGAGGAAAATAAAAAATATACCTCACAAAGTAATTGCAATGTCATCAATATTTTTAAAACAAAAATATAGGGATTCAGTATCATAATAAAGATTATATGTTAAGAACCATTCATGGATTAAGGTATTAATTTTAAATTGTTTTATATTGTTTTCTTGACAAAAGGACGACGATTAGGTCAATCCATTAATTCTCTTCTTCAGTATATTAATTCAAATATTTAACCACGAAATATTACTAATATTTTGTTTAGTAAGCTTTCAATCAATTTTACAATAAGAATACAGATGAAACACTTGCATGGATAGTAAGACTGTTAATAATCAAGAATTTTGAATGATATTTACGATAATTAAGTTGGGTTAATCTTGTGTTTAACAAAAACTTTCCCTTTTCCCTTCACAATCTTCGTCAATCCCACATCAATCCCATGGACTGCGTTTGGATGGTTGTTTTTTGGGGTGTTTTTTAAGAAATTTTACAGTAGATGTTTTTTTGGGAAGAATTAGTGCCTGGACAATATTATTTTTTAGAAACGATTAAGGAGTTTTGTTCAAAACTCAAATTTGTAGACACACACACATATATACATGCACACGTGCGCACACACATACACATACACACATACACATACACACACACATACGCACACATATATATGGCATACGTACATACGTACATACCTACATATATATATTATACGTATTTACATTATATATATAATATAATATATACGTACATACATACGTATGTACATGCTGCATACATACATACATATATAATAGAATATATATAAATTATGTATGTATATATATTATCTATATATGTATATTACATATTATATAATATATATAATATGCATTATATATAATATATATAATAAATATATTATACGTACATACATACATATGTACATGCATGCATATACATATATATATATATACAACATGTGTATATATGATATAATATATATAAATATATGTATGAATATATTATTTATAGATATATATTATATATTATATATATTGTAATACATATAATACATATAATATATAATATAATACATATATATGATATATAGATTATAAATATATTATGCGTACATAAATGCGTATGTACATGCATGCATACATACGTACATGCATATATTTATATATATTATACGTACATACATACATATATAGATGCATGCATACATACATATGTACATATATATAATATAATACATGTAAATATATGTGCGTACAGATATTATCTATATATATATATTATATTATATATATTATAATACATATAATATATATAATATAATTTATATATAACATATATAGATAATAAATATCTTATATGTACATACATGAGTATGCATATGCATGCATACATACATACATATATAGATTTATATATTATACATATATAATATAATATATATATATAAATTATGTATGTATATATATTATCTATATATGTATATTCTATATTATATAATATATATAATATAGATATTATATGTACATACGTCTCTATGTATATGTACATACATAATATATATTTATAATATATATAATATATTATATATTTATATATATATATTATATGTACATACGTCTCTATATACGTATTTTATATATATATATATATATATATAAGTGAGTGTGAAAGTGAGTGTGTATTCTTGGTGTGAGTTTGAAGGTGAGTGCACGTTTTTTGTGTTCTTGATGTGTAGGATTTTAGCGTGTGTAAAAATGTACGTGTGTGCGCAAAACCAAAAATTGTACAAAAAATACTTTTTAGGTATTTTTGGTGCCAAAAAAAACTCATTTCTTAAAAAATCCCTCGTCCAAACAACATACAGTAGTTGTTAACGTGTCCTTGAGTTGTATGAAAGTGTTGTCATTACTAAAATACATAACTTTGCAAGAATTTATATCACATACAGATACTAGTATTCGGCATATATTACCTTTGCAATAGTACTATGCCTGTGTTAATTAATTAGTATTAATTCTAATAATTCTTTTTTATTTCTCCGTGAAGGGATAAAGTCCGTATGGCCAGAGCTCGTAGACAGAGATGGAAACGACGCCGCATCGATAGAAAACCCTCATGTGAAAGCCATCATTCTGCGTGGAAATAGAAGAATCACCACTGATTTTCGATGTGATAGGAGTTTGGGTCTTTGTTGATGATAGGGACATGATTGTGGTTCCAAAATTTGGTTAATATGTGATGAACAAGTTACCATAGTTTCCAGATGTGGACGTTGGCTTTTTCACGTTATAGGATAAATAGAACGTCTGAATTATGTGAGGATTTAGTTTGATACCTTCTTTTATGTTACTCATTTGTCTGGCTTGGTCTTTAAAAAGGACTCTTCTCTTATACAAATATTGGGATCCGGGGTTCACAATTTTCAATTTCCGCAACTTGAATGCGGTCTAAGTGTTCAGCATTATAGTGTAACTGTCCCGTGTTGAAACCCCATTTCCCTAATAATGTTGCAGTATGTGTGTATAATTATTGAAATAATTTTTTTTTAACTTCTACTCCAGATTTCCTATTGATCTTTATTATATCTCAGATTCCTTTGAGGCACATTTACTATGAAATATTTCATAAATACTAAAAGCATAAATGTTCATATACATAGGAAATGAGCTTGAGGTCCTTTATTATTGAATGAGAAGCAATTTATTTATTATTAGGCAGCACGTTTCCTTCACTAAACACTCAGAATCATCTTGGGTAAAGACTAAATCAAACTTCTCTCTTTGACATTTGTTTCTTGGAAGGGACATTTATTTGTGAAATAAAAAAAGCTTAATTAGTTCACTACTATGATTTCTCTCGGAAAACCTACCTAATAATTCCTTGTCAAATGATGAAATTTCACAATTATCATGAAGCAAAAAATTTGGTGTAATGGTCAACTTTGATAATAAAATAAGGGCATTATACAAAGTCTTTTGATAAATGGGTCTGACATCATTTTTATTCTCATGTTTTCTTCATCGGTGTCCTCAAAGTCAAAATAGAAATCCTTGGATTCAAATATCTTGAATTATTATTCAAAAAAATATATATCTTGAATTAAGAAAATGGACATATGTTATCTATTCAAACCTACGACTATGGCCAAAAATCAACCAAAAAGAAAAAATCAATTCTGGCCAAGTCAAAGAAACACACAGCCTTCTCTCTCCTATAATAAAACACAAAAATAAATACTTTTTTACTCTAGTTATACATCCACAATTAACATCTTTCATTCTCAAATTCTATTTCTCACCAAACCTTTTGTACTCTATAACTAAATGGAAGGAAAAAAAAATTGTAACGTGTTAATATCCCAAATTCTAAGCATCACTAGTGGAGTTTAATACTTCTTATAATTTTTTTTTTTCAATCCTATGAGAAAAGACCTGCAATGGAAGTCGTATCCTTTCATTGACTCTCTAAAATTCCAACAAGACGCTAACAACTTTATTACAACATCTACTAGTAGAGCTTTTTTCTTTGCAAAGTACTTTTGAAGTGTTTGGATCTAAATTTTATATTATGGGCACTCTCAATTTTTATTTCGTTGAAATATTAGGGTTGATAGCAAAATATTTGCACGGATAATTTTCCAATTGAATGGAGGATATATCAAAAATCAACTTTAATGAACATCAATCTATTGTGACACATAAATTGCCAAACTATTGTGAAATTTCCCTTGATGTATGTCTTTGATTACCTTTATCCAAAAAATAATACATTTACTATGTTCGACATCATTTACCAAAATTTCACCATTGCTTAATTTGCTCTTGTGACCTTGAGGGATGTGTTAGGTTAAAAAAATGCCTTGTGAGCATTTATTCATTCAATGCTTAATCACTCCACCCATGTTGCAATTCCAAGTAACCAAGCTCCATAAATCAAAATGAACAATTCCTCGGATTTTTATTTTTTTATTTTTCACAACTATGATAAGAAGCTCGTCAAATACACCGAGAATAAATGACTGGACACCAATTGACATATTGGTAGAAATATAGTTAAGTTAGTAATTTTATTCTTGGGGTTTACTAAAAACTTCTATTTTCTCTAATAGATTGATGTCTTGTTAATATCTCACCATTAACAATAAACGACAGATCTAACATCAATTCCCCCCCCCCCCCCCCCCCCAAAAAAAAAAAAAAAAAAAAAAAACCGCCCAGCCCCAAAAACTCCCCACGAAGCAAAAATAAAAAGATTGTGTAACATGGGATTTGTGACCAACCAGTTTCTTGTTAATGCTTAACATTTTATGTAAGGTTGAAAGAGCTATTTTATGATGTCTAGTCTATAGTCATAAATATGTAGCAGTTGCTTATCCTCCATATCGGGAAAGCTCACAGTTCTTCATTAATCCAAGAGCCCGCCATTAGTAGAAAACCAATAAAACTAATCATCACATGGTTGCTCAATTAACACAATCCATTAAATGTACATATAATAAAGATGCCAGATTTGACCAGTTTTAGTACGTATATGAAGACAACATATTTTGGCAAGCTCTTAGGACTAAAAGTTTATAAATACGTGCACGCAATACGCTATCGAATAGTCTAAGATTCATGCCTTGCCTACTTAGTCATTCTCCACTTAAATTAGTGCTTCTGTAGTTTGATATTTTATCATCCCATTTCTAGTAGGAAAATATCCTTAATCAGAAGAAAGAACAGGAAACATTAGAGACCTCTTTTTGTTGAACTAGATTCATTGCATCTCATGTTTATCAAACTTTTTCGATGGATGAAAAAGAGTATACAAAATCATCACATCTTTATGCTTGATGTATCCTTTTTTTTTTTTTTTTTTTTGGTTAATGGCGACCAACGTTGCCTAGCTTAGTAGCGTGAAAAAAAAAAAAAAAAAAAAGTGGTCATGCTGTGTACATTTGTGATATAACTTATCTATATTTGGTTTTCCCTATATCATTCTTATGAATGTAAATAAACTGGTCGAGCCAATATGCAGTAATGTAATAGCATTTTGTTGCCCTAAGAATGCAGAAAAAATTTGTGATCTTTTCTTGTCTTCCGAGAAGAAATGACCCAAAGAAGTTATAAAAAAAAAATCATAAAATAGACCAACAATTGTGAGAGTGTGTGTGTGTGTGTAAAATTTTTCAGATGATGAATTTGAAGCAAGACCATAAAATACAACTAAGATATTTGAAGCATTCGCTATTCATGATTTCAGAAATATATACCACACAATAACCAAAATCAACCAGCAACTAGCTTATTAAATATAACCTTTCAAAAGAATCACAAGTTTTATATACAACATGCTTGATCCAATCAAGAAATGAAATAACCTGAAACAAAAAACAAAAAAGGAAGGAAGAAAGAATGAAATCCTCAAAAATCATTAGAAATGATATATAAAGAATACCAAAGGATGAGGCAGCACATCCTCTTGTGTAAATATGATATTTGCCCCTAAAAATCACTTGAGAAATGGAAATTATAATCTTAATAGTAAAAACCATCTCTCAAACAAATCAACTTTAATGATGAACTTCAATGCTGCGGCTCAGAAGCAACACCAAAGCGGGCTTGGATATGCTCAACCACGTGGTAAAGCTCCACCGGCGAAATGCTTCTCCTTCATCGGGCAGCCTGATCCTCCACCTCCCGGAATGTTGGTGCAACCGGAGGGACCAGAGGGAGGGACAGGACCCCTTGGAAGAGACTGCAATAATATATGACCTTTCTCCATCAAATCTTTCTCTTGGCCATGCAAAATCCTACTTGATTGGCCTAGTTGGAGACAAACAAGAAGAAATATTACTACTAAGGATGCAAAGCTAAGACGCCTCATTTTGATTGTTTTAATGAAGATTGGTGGTTGTTCGTTTGTTGCTATCCTTGATGGTTGAAGGAATTATATAGTTGTGTTTGTTTGAGTAAAGATCCTGGAATTTGACTAATGCCTATACCATGTTTTTGTCATTAACGAATTTCTAAATATTGAATGAGTTAAAAGAAAATTTTTATTTTCTAATTTGACCTGGATCTTTATTAAATTATACGTGATATTCCAAAATTTTCTAATTTGACCTTAATCTTTATTAAATTATACGTGATATTCCAACTAAGTACGGTTTGTATTCAACTTGAATCCCACGGTTTTCCATCATTTCGTGCTTAACAAGGGAACTTCATCCTCGTTTACGTGTGTTGTTGTAGGTTTAAGCGTTGGATGGATAACGATGACTATGGTATAAATTTGTAACTTTCATTGTCTGTTATAGAGTAATTAATTGAACTACATATTTTCATTACCAATTTTGAGATTTTGGAAAAGGGTTCTTTTTCTAAGTAACATAATTTGTGCTTTTAAATTTTGCTATGAGATTATATTGTGTTTTAGCATCATATGTTTTACTAACAAAAACATTTTTCCAGAATGTAAATTCTCAGTCTGCTACAGTCAAAATCCATTTGGCATTCTTATCTTTTGTGTCTTCATTGAATTTTTGACACAGAAGTTGATGATTTTGAACTGATTTTTCATTTAATTGCACAGTGAATTTTGGTGTCCATAATTTTCAAGGATGAGAAAAATCTATAGAGTTAGGTATTTTTTTTATCACGCTATCACTTTAAGTCCATTGGTTCTTGAGCTTTGGCTGTGGACTTGTGGGAATTCTTTAGTGAGGAATTTTCTGGGATCTGGCATCTATATCGGTTGCTTGAACCTCGTAACTTTGAAGTTTGATTTTTGAAGTGTTCTTAGCTGTCAAGTTCCGTAGCAAATATACCTCTTTTATTCTGCGATGACATAAGATATTTTACTAAGACTTTAAAGTTGAAATGCATGAAATCATTGCATGGATCATCCAATTAATTAGAATATTAGAGTGTTGGAATGTCACATAATTTGAATGCATGGAACTTTCCTGTTAGTATTTCTGCTCCCCCAAGATTATCATTTGCCATCAGAAACTCATTTTCTTGTGGTGGAAGGCCATTAGACAAATTTGGGGTGCTTGACAAAATCGGTAGAATACACGACTTACATATTTGGCCACAGGTTCAAAGAAGTGGCACTGCGCAGTCCAAGTCAAAGTTAATCTTTCACTGGATGCACTATTAAGTCAAGTGTCTTTAGTGTCTAATTTTTGGCATGAAAACTTGTAATAAAACAATTTTCTCCTCGAAAAGATTTTGTACAGTGTGTAACTTGAGCAAGAATTTGACTCAGCACACATCACGTTTCGTGGCAGTAAACCAATCTCCCAAATCTACGAGCTTCAGTCTCAATCACCGTCCATCAACCATTGAGCATTAAGGTATTAATTGTCTTTAAGATTTTCAGAGAAAGGCTTGCACACTGTAAATTAACCATACATTTCAAATATATATTCTGCACTATCAAAATAATGTGGTCAAGGTCATACCAAAATCTGATACATTCAAATAATTTGTCATAACCGTGTGGCGTACAAGACAATTAATATCTCAAATTGTTTGCAGACCCAGCTGGCCTTGTGTCCTTTTTGGCGTTACCTGATCCTGCCCGGTATATGTACTTGGTATTTCCTATCCACATCAGTAGTTTCCATCGAACCACTATAGGAAAATACTGCTTGGGCTTCTCCAATTCGTATAGTTTAAAGCCAAGAATTTTGAGAACGCTTTTGAGGGTCAGAGTGAAGGAGGAGAAAGCTTACACCAAACCACGACTGTTGCTTTTGGTTATAAAGAACGATTCCAGCTTAGAGTCATTTGGGATCAGCTAAATAGAAAGCTCAACATGCAAAGCATTTCACCAGAATAGTAGCAGCAACAGTGATACGTCCTAGAAAAGTGTTTCACTCTTTCTAGATCTAAGCCCTAAAAGATCGCTGTTTATTTCCAGCAAGAATCTTGAATGTTAAAGTCGCATAATTTTGGCTCCATTATACTGTAAATCATGCAGTGCAGGCGGAAAAGAAGGCCCAACTAAGAAAATTTCAAAACTCATTCCAAAGAAACAGAAAAACAAAGTTTGCAAAAGCACCGGAACAAATGAAAGAAAAAACGCTCTTTACAAAATGTTTTCTTAGCAAAGAGTTACAACCTCACTCCAATTCTAAGATCAACACTTACAATTACAACGGAAACAGCCCTCAAATTCTCAGGCCACCTCCGTTGCAGTTACGTTTTCAAAGTCCACTTGAAGGACGGAAAACAGTATAATTATTGGCACCGCATGCCAGATTTGAGTAATCCGGCATATGATATGGATAACCATCACCCTCCATATTCCTCGTATTAATATAGGATCTGTCAGAACCAGCCATCTGCCACTGGTTAGGAATTAGACCATCAATGTGCCCATTAACATAAGGTCGTAAATTAGTAGCAGGAACCATATCCCTGAGTGCATCATAAGGTCCCCCAGAAGAGCCATAACCTGGGTGGTATCCAACATCATGATAACTACGTGTCCTCTCAAATCTACAAGAACTTGTTGATGGGCCCACATCATTTGACATACCAATGTCACCAGGAAACGTGAACTGCCGATTCAGATGGTGAGGCCCATTGCTGAACGTATGAAAACCAGAATTTACCGTGGCTGTCTTCCCAATAACTTGTTCATCATCAAGCAGATCATTGATAATATCAAGGTGTGGAAATTCATCTGCCAATACCCCGTGGGGCTGCCGCCCAGATGTGCAAGGTGGAAACTCAGACGGAAGGTGATCCGGAGATCGGCTGTGAACAGGCTTGTACAACTCAAAGTTTCTAATGTCCTTTAAGGAGAAATGATCCGAAGATGCGCTTGCATTTACATCCCTTGGAGGGCCTTCCATCCACTGATGTCCATTCTGCAACATATCATGATTTACCATTCCAAAGGAGAAGCTCGATTTATTTGCATTTGGTTCCATCCCTTCGGAACTTTGTGGTAAAAACAACGGCTTCGATAAGAGGGCTGCCGATTGGGAGTAGGAATGTGATTGGTTAACCCCTGAACTGGAAGAATGAGGTTGTGTAAATCCGACAGCAGTTCCAGGAACTGGGGTACCCATCATCACATTTCGATAAGACTGAGGCACATAGTTGTGTGATGCTGACGATGACTCGGGACCCAAGCGACCTGCTGCACTCACCGAACGGGATAACAAAGGTGGAGTTTGAACCATGGAAATAACTGGGGCAGCAGGTCTAGGACCAGGAACGAGAGGAGCACTTACTGGTCTTGATATGACAGGCATTTGAGGTGTCAAGGGCTTTTCACTTCCCACAGGCCCGTGTTGTGAAGGGAGCTTTTCAGATGGATTTGGAGTTGCAGTTTTATAAACAATAGGTTTTGACATGACAGCAACTTCAGCTGGATTCATTAGCCGAGCTGATTCGTCAGTGTGTTTTTGGCTGTCTGAAGATTGTTTTTTAACTGTAAGCTCACCAGAGACGTTAATCTTTGAGTCTGACTTTACATCAGCCATAGATGGCATATTCTTGGGAGGACTCCTAGGAGGGGACTGCACACTGTTTTTCTTCTCTGAGGCGGATCTTTGGACACCAGTCTCATCTTTTGTACCAAGTTTCCTCTGTGGAGATCCTTCTTCTCCGTCCTATCATGAAAATAGCAGGCGGTCATAAGGGTAAAATGACTAATAGAAGGTTTAATTCGACAAAAGGAATCCACATAACAGCTTAAGAAATGGACCTGCATTTTCAATCCTACGAACAAATTTAACAAATTTGTAAGTTTAAGAACCTGATTCTTGAAAAATATTTATTACTAATTATATATGACTTATTGTAAAGTGCTTAAGCATGATTTTCTTCATCTTATGAGTGGATTGAATTCACACGTTCGCTTTGCTCTAGTATTGATTATCTGATGGATTTTTAGATGCATTGTGCAAGTCTTGGACAAATGTTCTCATATTGGCCGCAAATGTGCCCCATGTTTTAACTTTTCTTTTGTACATATGGACAAAGTTTAAAAAAAAAAAAAAAAAAGGTCATACGAATGTGTCCAAAATGTAGCTGTCCAGCACAGGTAAAACAAACTTCTAACCGCCTGTTAGCCTCCTCAAAGTAGATGTAAGAGAAAAGAAACCTTTTTTAACTCATGCTTCTTAGACCACTTCATCTGATCCTGTGAGTAAACAGCAGTCTGAGACCCAGATTCAGCAGCCTTACAACTTCTAGATGCATCATTTAGCTGTGCAACATCTGACACAAAATCAGAACGATGACTAGAAGTTTCACGAGACCAATCAGCAGGTTCAAGGGTTGCCTGGCTTCGCTCATTCCGCCTATATAATATGACTACATTAAGTATACCATCCATCCATTTATAACAATAAAAAATAAGTAGACTTCAACGATACCTGCCAGGCAATTTCTGATTTTTATTGAAAGGAGGATTCCCTTTATAAAAACCATTCATGGTTACTGAAGGTACAGAGTCTGTAGAGCATGTTGAAGAGCTATCGTCCATTACAGATGTGCTTCTCGTTTCTCCTGTTCCATTTTGGACAGCTGAAAGACCACTAATTTCACTGCTACTGGCTTCAGTGGGAGCATGTACGTCTGACGTGTCATCAGTATCCCAATTGACAGGGTCTTCTGAATCAGGATGAAGTGCTTCAGGGACACAATCTACTGAATCGGACACATCCGAAACATCCTCAATTCCATCATGTTTTTCAAGTACCATTTCAGGCTCCTCATTCATGTATTCTTTCCTCTCATCAGTAAGGTCATCTTGTTCAGCTTTGTCTTGCACCACTATACTCGACTTCTCATCCCTCATTTTATCCTTTGCTTTGCGGTTGTTTCGTTTTTGCTTGCCCTGAAGCACAGAAATATTGGTATAAGATATCAGAATCTAAACAAAAAAATCCACCCAAACCACCTAAAGCTAAATGCTGCTTGACTAATCAATATGATCACATTTAGCAAGTTGATCTTATACTATAGACTATTTGTAGGTTCTGTACAATTCCTGGCGCCAGTTATCAAGTTCAACTGTGATACTTCTTCCTTAATTAAGCCAACCATTATGAGCACAACAAAAAAAACTTGAGAGGATAAAAATGTACTACACCCATTTTGTTAAGAGAAACAAAGAGTACACAGCATCAAATACACAAAATACAATCCCATGCTTGGACTAGCAAAATGCAGTTTCAAACATAACCTCACCTTCATGCTCAAAGTACAAAAAGAAAATTCATGGGTCTAGTACATTAAACTAAAATTGTTCGGAAAGAAAGACAGATGGACAATGTTTGTCAGGTGCAGTATATCCAAAAACCACTAACCTGCTTTTTCTTTGACTTCTTTTCTTTATCACCTCGTTTAGATTTCTGCTCGCTTTCAGCCAACCAAGCTGCCTCCTCTTCACGGATGAGTTCCTCTTGCCTCTTCAAGGCAATAGCTTCCTGGTATGCAACTTCAATTTTACTGCTACAACAGAAGTGAACACAAATTTAGAAGGTGAAAGAACAATCATGTATTGTTTAAAGAATTGAAGAACGAAAAGTGAGAATTGATACTAGTTTAAAAATCAATTACCAATGAAGTTATTAGTTCAAAATATTACAGAGCTTGGACACTTAGGTAAATCAGAAATTAATAAATTGAAGAAAAAAGAATTTCCAAAAGTTAGATTTTAATTGCAAAAGGAGGAATAGATTCAGACCTACATGTAACAACAATAATAACAAGAAACCAAACAAATATAAAACCTGAAGATATGAGCCAAGACAAATATTTCAATTGTTCGACGACCAAGTTCAGTAAGACGCCTTTCATCACGTTCAATTGAATCTTTGTTGAAGTCCTCTGCAGAAAATCCATCCTAAATGAAAGGATTCAAGAATCAGCTAATGGAATGCATCTGTGATCCACAAAATCCTTCAAGATGTGTTAAAAACCAGCGGTAATGTGAGTAAGTGTTTGAAGCAACACCATCTTTGAACACAACCCCCACTTCACGAGTAATTTTCAAAATGGAAGTAAAGAACTAGCTCTTCTCATCACCCAACCAAAAGCAGTAGTAGTAGAAGAAGAGGAAGAAGAAAAAGACCTGTGATACTGTGTGCTAAAACCAAGAACGTTTGGATAATCCGTAAGTCAACACCGCTTGAAAAATTCAGATTGCTCAAGTAATTAACAATCATTTGTGTAATAGACCTTGCCAATATTTCATGACTCAATTTAAAAAAACCCCTTCAAGAGACTTGCCTAATTAACAGTCTCCACCAATTCAAGCCTCTAAAACTACAGCTCAATGTTTGATAAGATGCTTTCTTTTTTTAAAATCACCGTTACAACAAAAGGTCATAAGCTAATGGTACCTGTAAATACACTCATTCCTTATAATAAATCAGGCACAAGCAAGAATAGTAATTGTTTGTACATCATGGCTAGCTTCACAGACCCGGAAACAACCATTTCTGTGGCTTTTGTAAATTTTCTTGGCTAAGCGTTAATTTCTGTGCTTCTCAACGGATAACAAGCAGTTCAGGACATTCTCTGAACTCAAAGGTGTTAAGACAAAGGATCTTGAGATTAAATCAATAATAAGATAGCTAGAAAGTTGCTCCAAAACTGTGTACACTGCCATCTGCAAGAACCACAGCCTACAAGATCCTCTTAAGTTAAAAACCAAACTTCCTCCTTCCTCATGGAGATATGGTTTGGCAAGAGGCCCCAGTTGGCTCCTCCTTTCTATATATGAGAAACAAAGACATCTTTGTTCAACAAAATGAATCCATAAACAAACTACGCAGCAGAAAACAAGCGATTTTCCCTGTATACCAATAGTTGGGAGAATGTAGAGTACATATTTACTGAAAATGGAACTGTAAATTCAGGAAGTGAGACTGGCTATAAGTGTTCTTTTTTAAAAGATCACTAGTAAGGTTATTTTATTTCTGAGATCCAGAAAATCTAACATATGAGTAAGGTCAACAGCAAGAGCACATTAAGGATAATTACTCAGCACTAAAATTCAAACACAGAACATTAAATCTGCTCACCTTCGTGCGATTCTGAGGACCTTTCTCATCCTTTGGAGGCAAAGGTTCCAAAGCGGCCCTTTCAAGTAGCAGCAATATATCATCCACCAAAACAAACATATCTTTCTCCATGCGAACAATTGGAACCGGTAACTCTTCTGAATCCACAAATTTGGCCGTATTTTTCTTTCCCTTTGTCTGGCCTTCTAAAGCCTTCAGCCCACTGTATAAAGAATCCATCACCAGGGTAGATGTAACTTCTTTTTCAATGAAGAAGTGCTTCACAACGACTTTGAGTATTGAATCTGTTCTCTCACGGGACATACGGCACCTAGAACTTTGTTCCATCCCCATCCAGAAAGCACAGAAGCTAAATGCATCACAACAATGAAAGTGTTACCCTAAGGATGAAACCGCACATTTGTAATTTTGTGGGATTTCTCAAAAGAAAGCAACACTATGACACACAGCAAGGACAACTACAGTCGTATATACTGTTTGCCCTCAGATTTATGTTACTCAATTATGAATTGAATAAAGTCGTATATATGAAGTTATCCAAGATAAGAACTTTTTGACCAGAAATATGTTTGGAAGATTATGGCAAAATCTCAAAGCAAAACATATTTACTTTTTCATATTCATTATACCCAATTCATCTTCTAAAGAAGATATTACTATGGAATACGTATAGTAGGCAGAGGATTTGCCTGTTTCATCCTTCAAGAATGGCAAAAACAACAAGTGCGTAACAAAATTTTCATTGGGGGAAGTGCCCCATTTAACACAGGAATTTAAAGCGAGCAGCTAAGGTTGCTCCTCAGTGTTCAAGTCAAAGAATATAAATGACATTATTGGAGTCAAGAATGAAAACCAAAAAAAGTTGCACCCCATACCTTGACCAACGAACTTTATCCTCTATCAACTTCCCAAGCTTGCCTCGTCGTTCTTCCACAAATCGCCGGCATATCTGTTCAACATTTGTTAAATACACCCTGACAAGTTCTCTGCGATATTGACAGTCAAGGCAGCGGAACGGACGATCTGCTCTCTCCCTATGCAACAATAATATGTGTTAAATTTAGCGGCTACAATAAAGAATCTTCATATAACAGCTAAGCAGATTCAGTTGAATGTGTAGACCAACCCATGTTGAAGAATGAGTGTACAGCAATAAAGTGCACAAATACTCTTAGAACAGATGGGAATATCAGGTTAGAGTTAATTGATTGCAAGAGATGAAATAACCAAGGGCAAATATTCAATTATTAAACAAACATTACCTCAACTCAGAAAAGGCAAGTAGACAACTTAGTAGAAGGCCAGAAAAAACTTGATATCCAGATGTTTAAATTTATATAACACCAAAAAAAAAAAAAAAAAAAAGATTACATAGTAATTGCTAAGCACTACAATTTATGGCACAAAATATTAGTTTTGATCATAAGTCCTACACATAGTCAATATGTTACCTCTGTACAAAATGAAAAAACAAAGGGAGAGAGACTGCTTGAATAGTCCATTCAACAGAAACCACATTCAATCAGCAAATTCATGATGAAATGACTTTGTAAGCACCTGATAACTTGGACTTGAGCTTTTATTATTAGGGTATCAGCGTCAATAAACCCCTCTAACACTTTAGATAGCTCCATAAATTTTTTCCATCCCCAATCATGCTCTTTTTTCCAGAAACGGTGCAATGTATCTGCATTACAAATAAATATTGAGAATGCAGAAGTCACAATAGGAAAGTGCAATAACATAAATATAAAATATCCAATTAACCTACCCGAATACTTGGATTTTTTGGGATCTTTATTCACAACAGCTATTGTGAACTGAGCAAAGTGACTCCATCCTGTGTATCAGAAGACACATTAGACAAGTCATTATAAAAGAATTTCAAAGCAAATTTTCAACAATCACTAGGACTTCTTTCATACCTGGAAGAAGCTTGTCATGATTAGCAACACAAAGAAACAAAGAGAGATGATTGCAGACATCACAACCTTTTGGGTAGATCAAAATATACCTAGCAAAAAACATTGAATCAAAATGAATCTACGGGTAACATTTGCATTATTTCGATGGAACAGCTGCCACATATGACACAAAACTCGATTTGAACCAAAATAATGGACATTATGACTAGCTAGGACGACTAAGGCAGCTCAGATCAGGTAGATGTCCCTGGAATGGGCACCTGGTCCTAATGGATATGAAATACAGAAAAAAAGACACAAACAGCAACTAGGCAAAATAGGAGAGTAACCCGAAGGTCCCTCCCCCTTCCCCCCTCTTTTTCTTCAAAGACTAAGGTGCACATCTGACAAAATCTTACAATCTCACAACAGCAAGGTACACGGAAAGCTAATCAAATGAGAGACTTGTCCTCTCTTTTATATGGATTCTATACACCTAAGATAACAATAATCAATCCGCAAAGATGATTAGAACATCTAAGTCGCTCAGACTCTCTTCTCACCAGCATTATATCCGTCTCATGTTAGGACGACACGGTTGTGAGCGCAAGCATGGTGTGGACATAGGTGTGGGTGTGGGCGTGGGCGTGGACGTGGGCATAACTTAAATTAGTTCTTCGCTTTGCCATGCCATATCCATGTCAGACTATTCATTCATACCAGTGTCACATACTCCTACCCAGTCTGAGTAACATAGAACAAAATTACTAAAAATATAGAATGGAAAGGTTGAACTTTGTCAAAAATACCAGGAACAATTTTTACCAGAAACAAGAAGATCCCACAATTCACTTTGGTGGAGAGTAATTAGCAATCATTACTTCAGAAGCAAAGAATATGCCATTGCTAAAACTCTTTCATGCATCAAGACCAATTTCCAAGTAAAAGTACTCTGACCATCAGCTTCAACTTAAAGAGTTGATTAGATCACACAATTTTCTATTTTGGCTAGTTCATACTTGCATATGTTGAAATAACCTAACACAATGAAGCTAATGTGAAAGCTGCTCTGTTTGTTTGGGCTTCTTTTTTATGAAAATGTTCTTAGAAAATTCAAACACCTTTTCCAATCACCTTTTTATCTCACAGATATGTTTACCAAAAAGAATCTCTAAAACTGCTATAGTTATATATTTGAAAAAACACCCTAAAGTACAACCATTCAAACGAACACAGCAAACTTTCAAAATGCACATGCAATAAGTATGCACGTACCATAATAAGCGTGTGTTATCAACTTGATACGTATATAAACAAACTGAAAAGATGCTTCCAGTCGCACACATAGATACAACATATTGTAAATATACTCCTGATTATCGGAAAGCATTGCAGCACCACAGTTTTTATCACGAATGCCATACCATTTATAGCCTCCAACCTCAAAAGCATTACTCCGAAGTTCTCTCTGGTCTTTTTGTGAAAACCCATCAATCTTCCATGTATACCTTCCATATAACTCAGAAGGTTTTGGCCCTACAAAGTTAAAAATTGAAAAAAAAGAATTAAAAAAAAAGCTAAAAAAAAATGAATGAAAAATATCACAGAATTCATTATGCAACAAATAAACTGGAAATGCCTGCAGCTAGGGCCTAAAATAAACAGAAAACAACCACCCCCAAAGGAGCTAGTGATCATAGCGCAGCTACCACTTAACTAGTCCAGACAAATACTATCTAGAAATGCCCATTTCCAGATGCTTTATTTACACATGCTGAAATTCAGAGAGGAAAGGCAAAACAAAACACATTAATTATCCATCTGAGTCAATTTGCTCCCTGCACATGACTTTAGCATCTAAGAGGAAACATATTTTTCTGACGTAAGCCTCCCAAACTTCCTGCTTATATTCAAGTTCATTTCCTTTTAATCTTTCCTTTTTATGGTTCAACCAATGAGTTAAACACACACACAAACACAGATAAAGAATGCCAAAGTCAAACCTAGGGAAGGAAAAAAGGAAAGCAAGAGACCATAACTTTTTAACACAAACAGCTATAAACTTGAACTTTTCAATTATAGATTTTATCATATCAAATAAGCAAGTTTGCAATTCCAAATTTCTAAATACAGCATTAGGGAAGAACGTGATTATTAAGGTGCAAGAAGTATATAGGCACCCAACACCAAGGCACGAGTACAGCAAAAAAACATTCACATAAGCAAATTTCTACTAATCCAATAATCTATAGTCACGTTAAGGAAGAGAATCAGCATCCAACATGCATTTTAACAGGTTGCTAAGAAAGAAGACCATAGAGAGAAAAAGGGGATACCAGATCATATATGAAGGGGGAGGATGAGAGTGAGAGTGAGAGTGAGAGTGAGAGTGAGAGTGAGAGTGAGAGAGAGAGAGAGAGAGAGAGGAAAAAAGAAAACTGAAGTTGCAGGTCGTGTACAAAAGATTATCGTGCACACGCTGCTATACTGTAATTAAATTAAAGCTCTTACACACGCAAAAGATGAGTCATAATTCACCAGCTCTGAAGATCTTAGCATTAACACTAAGCACGGTTACACCACAAATTAAAACTTAAAGTTAATCAATATCTTATATGATTCCGGATTGATGGAACTTCCATTTTGGTGAATGTAGTCCAGTTGTCATGGAACTAACTAGTAGGCAACCAATTAAAAGAGAACTAAAAAGTTCTCAGGAATTAAAAAACTGCCAAGGATTCATCAAAATCTTAATCATATCATTTGCAAGGAAGGCCAAAAGCAAAAATAATAAATTAAAAAAAAAGTCCATACCACCATCCTCGTCATCGTCACTGTCCCAGTAAGGAGGTGATGTTGAAGGTATTCCATTTTCCACCTGCTCACAAGACCTCCATTCGGCCAATGCTTCACCTGAATGGCACCGCTGCTGCCCACTTGAAACCTCCTCCAAAGATCTTCCCATCTCAGACTCATCAATCACAACCCCAGCCATTGTGCCCTCCACAACTCCCACCACACTCCTTCAACTTTACCTGCACCCACAGCATAATAACTTGTAGACATACTCGAGAAAATTACAGAAGCCACGCAAGACAAATTTTTCAATGCAAGCCAACGATTTAACATGAAATATTAAATGTTCTTCGATTACAATAACATAACATCCTCAAATTGGTTACTTTAAATCCAATATCAAACTTTTTCTTACTGAACATGCCCTCAAAAAACACCCAGTCCTTCCGAATAATCCAATCCTTGAATTCAGTTAAAAAAATCCATCTCAGAAACTCCTGAATACCAAAAACCCACATCAAAAAGATACAAATTTCAATAAACCCTAATCCCCAGATTCCCAAAAATCCCCCAAAAAAAAAACTAAAATCAGAAATCAAAGAAAAATCAAACTCAATCATCAATCAAACACCTAGCCAATCTAAATAACCCCTAAAAAACGCAATAACAAAAATCATCAAAGAAACCAAATTGAATTGAAATTACTACCAGAGCATAAATTCAAAAAGACCCTAAAATCAAAACTAATCAAAAAGAAATTCCCAACGAGCCCACATCAAAAAAAGAACCCTAAAAAAGAAATAAAGAAAAACCCATCTCGGGATTGCCCACAAACAGGAAAATCAGAGGATAGATCGAGGGAAGAAAAAAGAACAAACCTGAAACACAATAGGAAAGGCTCCCTTTTTTTTGTCAATGAGGCGAATGGAAGCTGCAGAGAGAGAAAGGGAGAGATTTGAGAGGTCGAAGGAGCAGCAGAGCAAAGGCGGAAAATTAAAATATTGGTACTAATTTATTTATTTCCTATCAATTTATCAAATTTATATATTTGTGTGTGAAAAAAAAATGATTTTTTTTTTAGGATTGTGATTAATTTATTCGTTTTTTTTTTTTTTTTTAAGAAAGAGAAAAGAACCATATAGGAAAGTGGAATAGAGATGAGATGGGAATGCAAACAAACAAGGACCTTCTTGGTTTTTTTATTACTACCTTAAAAAAAAGTAAATAAAAAGGGGAAATAGTTGATTATATGGCTAATTTTGTTTGATAATGATTAAAATTTTCTCACATTTCTTGTCTTTCCAAACTCAAAAAGTAATTATTTGACAGTCTAATTCGAAAGTAAAACATTCAAACTTATATTACTTTATGTTGGAGTCAAAAATTAATCCTAAAATGTAAATGCAATTATTAATGTGATCTAAGCAACAATCATGTGACCTAATTAATAATTTATTATCCTGTCATACCCTAGAGAAAATAAATAATCTATTACTTAATATGCCCTAAAATGATAAGAATAGTAAATTGGAAAAGAATTGGAAATATTACTTATTGATGCTGTGTAGTGTACTACCATAAAATTGGAGGCTTGGGGAGGTTTTTTTTTGGCATATTTGGAGTTTTTGGTGGGTGCAAAAGTAAGAGACTGCTATTTGCATTTGGCAGTAGCACTTCTTATGAGGGCTCAAGAAAGGAATGGATTGAATATTAAATTAGGAGTTTATCAGAAATTGAAAAGGAAATATTAAGATTTTTGGGACAAACATCTGAAGTTTGGCTTGGATGGAATATAATTCAAGATATTGGTGCCACATCCTTCCCATCCTTAACTAAAAATTTGTCAAATATGAAATAAGAACACATCAAGTTTTGTTTCCTTTTAAAAAAATATAAATAAACAAACTAAAGAAATAAAAGAGGAGTAATGGAGGTATATGGACTTTTCAGCCAAGTGGGCTTGAGTTATTCTTGATAGATTGTCTTACAAATTTCAATGTTGATTCGGCTTAAAAGATGGATTAACGTAAAATGGCCTTTAACACATTTTCGGGCCTATCGGTTGAAGGGTCTCTCTTCCTCTCAAATGTGGACCATTAAGCAACCAAAAGGGAAGGCCCAAATTTGGCAATCACTTGCAACGTTGATGCGATGGAAGAAGAGAAAGCAACGGTCATTTTGGAGAGAGACAAGAAGTGATCCTAATTGTATTGTTGCCATTTTTTTTTTCGGTGAGAAAGCTTATAGGGGGATTTTGGAGAAAGAGAGAAGGTAGGATTCCAACTCCCGACTACTAGGAGAAGCCATAGAGTTTTAATCGTTTGACTCACTATTCGTTCATGATTTAATAACTGACACAATTTGTTTTTCACAAATAAAGCATACTAATGAACAATGCCAATCAACAACTCCAAAATGATAAAGGTGCTAGTAATAATGTTTAGTAACGAAGTTATTGTAACATTTATCTCCTTTAAACCATAACACAGTGTTGAGTTAACTAATCGTTATCTTGCAAGACTAGTATTTTATCAATGAATGAAAAGAGCAATATCCACAAGACCACACAAGATGCTTAGGTGCTAGGATAACTTTTTATCTTGTTTAACAAAGATGAAGGGCTATCTATTGTTACTTTTGTAATATTCAAGGTGAAGAAGATTATTCAAAATTTAATTGTAAGATTTCACAAAGTTTATTAAGATTACTCGTCAAGTCAGTCCAATAATTGCTTTGTCAAGCTCAACCAAACTTGAACTCGGCTTAACGGCTAGATGGATGATCTCAAGCTTTCCTTCATGGGAAAAGAGGTCCAAGTTCGTTAACTCCATCATCATTTTTAGTTTTTTGGGCATACGGTCACTTTATTTTTTCCTTTACGATTCAGGCAAACAAGATAGAATTTGCCGAGGATAAACTTGATTTTAATCTTGATGATAGTGCAAGGGGGAAGCTATCCCTAGCTAGCATTGATGCCATGGTGGCACTGTAAGGTAACATGTAAAGCAAAATAATGTCAGTTGGAATCCTGGGAGGAGATTACTTTTCCAATTGCAAAATGGTCCCCTCATTTGCTTTGATCAAAGTTCTTCTCCAAGAATCCTACGACAGGAAATTAAAGAAAAGTGATGTAAGGGAAAGTAGAGTGAATTAGTCTTATAGGTTGTTAAAGTGAAAGTAGAGTGAATTAGTCTTATAGGTTGTTAAAAAGTCATGTCTGATCTCGATATTTGTAATTGATAATCACGCCTGATGGAAAAATCATGTTGATCGAATCATGTTCAACACTACTATATGCTATTGTATAAACTAAAATGTGGCCAAAAATATAAAGAAATTTATCATTGTTAGTGCCAAAAAAGTGTTGAATTTTATTCAAAACGTTAAAAAAATATATGAAAGAAGATGATTTATAAAATAAACTCATAGCACAAATGTTTTAACATCATTTAGAATTTTTCTAAATTCTGAACTCTTCTTGGTTCTTCTTAACTAAATACAATAACAAGACTTTCTATGTATAATCCACGAGACTTGAATAATAAAAAATTTAATTGAATAAATAATATAATTATGATAGGAAACAAAAAATAAAGATACTTAATACGTTAAATAAGCAAACTGTTAAAAACTCAACTCAATTATAACTTGTAAGATTAAACAAAGAATCACTATTTCGTTTTCGACTTCGATTATGCCAACCTGCAAGTGGAAGATGACATGGATAACAATAACGATTCCTATTCCCTTTCTTTTCACAAGTAAATGATTGTGACTTTGTAAGTCAAGCTAGGAAAAAAGATTAGGAGAGGGAAAAAGAAAGTGTACAAATCCCACCTCTTAGATCATTTCTGTAACCAAACTGAGCTTAGAAGCATTTCATAATAAAGATTGTTTAGCTTCCTTCTACTTCAAATTACAGAAAATCAAATCAAAACTCAGGCTGACAAACGATGGCCTCCAGTGAAGAAAACAACACTGTTAGACTGAAACTTCTGGTGGATAAAAAGAAAAATAAAGTGGTTGCTGCTGAGGCTAACAAGGATTTTGTGGATATACTCTTGAGTTTTCTCACCTTGCCATTGGGAACTATAGTTAAGGCCACCAGAAACCTGCCGGTAGCTGAGACCACAGAGACTGGGATCATGGGATGCATGTACAACTTGTATCAAAGTGTGGAAAAGCTTAGCAATGAAAATTTTGTGACAGATACAGGCAAGACCGTCCTTTTAAATCCGAGGAATCCGCTAGCAGAATATTGCTTGAATCTGAAAGTTAATGTAGATGATTACCATCCTGGTATAGTTTTTAAATGTTCAAATCCAGCCTGTTATTATCATTGTAATTCGTGTGAATACAGTCATGTCAAATGTTACTGTGGCGGGATAATTGATAAACTATCTTTTATTGAGCCTGCAACTAGAGCTGATGGTCATCAGGGTGCATTTATAAAGGGTATGATGACATTCATCATCAGTGATGATTTAAAGGTGTCAACAAGTCCTCTCAGTTATTTTGTTCAATTATTCAGCAATCTTGGTCTTTCTGACATGAATCAGATTGCTGAAATCTCAGTGGATGCCGGCTTGGATGAGGTAAATTAAATTAAGTACCTCAGTTTGGTTGAACATTAGTTACTAAAGCATGCTAAACTATATATAATTGGATGTTATTGGGAAAATTCGTGCTGTAAAAATCTGCGGGTGCCCAAATTATTTTTTCTTCTAAGCTAATTGTGATAAGAATGTTTCAATCGTATAATGAACAAGATTAAACATTTTATACTAATCGACATGAATTTTTTTTTTTTTTAAGTTTCTTATGTTCAAGATCATTTTTGCTACAAAATTACTGACTAGGGTAGAATTTTTCTTCACCCTCAATCTCCAGCTTTTAGTTTGCTTGAGCACCATTTATTAAAAACAGTAAAAGGTTTTGGTGAAGTAATACATCTAAGGATTGAAATCAAGTCATACCAATTTAATATGAAATCAGATGTAGCTGCAAAAGAATTTTGTTTCACCTTGGTAGGATGATAACGTCAAATCTGGGAAAACAAACCACCAAAGATTCCTCACTGAAAGTGTGTTTAATCCTCTGATAATTCTCGTTTTTCCATTAAAAAAAATCATTTTAGTATGCATGATATAATATTGTACTGATGCTTGGGTTTGATGTCCAGATATCACGTTTGCTCAAATATTCACTGATCTCGACGTCTCCCATGACTGATGTCTTTCTTGCTAAGGAAAGGAAAACCAACGATATTGTTCAACCTGAGCCTGGAAGCATACCTCCATCTCTTTCTAAAGTTCGGGGAGCCTCTACCTGTAAATTAAACCTGAAGATAGTTATGAGGAAGTCCACAAATAGGATATTATTTACTGAAGTCAACGAAGATTTCGTTGATTTTCTACTTAGCTTCTTCACTTTCCCGCTTGGATCAGTGGTGAAACTTCTTGATGGCAATTCTGGATTAGGATGTGCTGATAACTTGTTTGGAAATGTGAAGTGCTTGGACACCCAATGGCTTACTATTTCCCCGGACAAATTACTTGATGCCGGGATTAAAAGACGCTATAAATGTCTGAATCCGCCACTTAGATTACCTGTAGATCCAGATGATGGGCCGTTTGTTGACCCGAGATACCCTCCTGGTCAATCAAATTTGTCTGGTAGATTTGTCAAGACGCCTTCCTCATTTATAGTGTCAGACAATTTGACAGTGATACCTTTTTCTTCTGCATCATTTATTGGCTTCCTCAAAGAGCTCAATGTGCCTGTTTATGATATTGAAGAGCGACAGATAATTGTTAGTGAGGCAGAGGTAATTTATATGTTCATTTGCAAAATTTACTTGCTGACATTGTAAGGAACAAAGTTTTTGTTTGTTTTTTTCTACAGCATTATAGATACTTCTATTTCTATATTTCAGATACGGGTTGAATCTCACTCAAATCTTTAATGATATTTTTTAGTTTTTGAACTCTTGCTAGCGTGATAAATAGAAGTTGAAATGATTGTGCCATCTTAATGACTTCATTTAGTTAAAGATTTTACTAATGTGAGTTTCTGCTACAGGCACTCTGCATGCTGAAGGCTTCTTTAACATCATCTGCAGCTTTAACAAATAGCCTGCAGTCTCTCTTGTGAAGTCTGAACAAAGATTTTAGCCAATGCTTTGGCATGTCAAACCAGATAGCTCCTGGCTGATCAAGAATTTATGTCACAGTTTAGCTTTGAAATCTCTGCTTTTTGTCTTATTGAATCATCCCCTGAATGTGTGCTTGGATATCTTGTTTTTCCCTACTTCTCCTCTGTTTTATAAAACTAATATGTGTGCTTATTAGTGTAAAAGAAATATATATATGCCTAAGTGAGAGTCGAAGTTTGTCATAATTCATAACTGAACTTTGCTTGCTTAAACATCATTTTGTCACTACATTTTCCAATGGTTCTCATTGTTTTGTTGCCAAGAGAATTGCATTTAAAACTGCTTTGAAACAACTGTGATAATATCTAATTAACCTACCTAAACACTTGGAGTTTTAGGGATCTTTGTTTATAACACATTGTGTGAATTGAATTATGTGACTCCACCCTGTTGTAAAATCACAAAGAACACATGATGTTAAAGCCAACCCAGTATGCCATTTCAATACAAATTATCAAAAACAATAATACTACTATGGTACCAGGAAAAAGCTTATCATGATTGGCTACACAGAAACAAAGAGAGATGATTACAGGCTAATTGCTAGAAATATTGTGAAAAATAAAATTTATCTCAAAAATGTGTTGATTGAGGTTGGGGTTCCGGATTTTTTGGCGGCGATCCAAGGATTTTTTGTTTTTTTTTTATTTATTTAATAGTGTTGGCGGCAACACAAAATATTTTCCACTCCAGTCCTCCAAGGACTGGAGTGCAATTTTACATATTTGTAATATAAAGGCAAAAAAAAAAAAAGAGCAAATAGTGTTGCCGCAACAAAACATTTCCAAATTGCACTCCGGTCCCCGAAGGGCCGGAGTGCAATTTGGTTAATTTGAAACCAAAAATATATATATATGTAATTTATTTATTTGATAAATCCTAAACCCTTATATCCCCAAAACACCTAATTTAGAAACCCTAAACCCTGAAAATTTAACCTAGACCCTAAATTACATAATTTTGTTGCAAATGAATTAAACCTAAACCCTTAAATTATATCTCCAAAATAGGTAATCCAAAAAATCTTAAACCCTAAACCCTAAAAGCTTAACCCTAGATTCTTAACCCTAAATTATAACCCAAATCCTAAGTTACATAATTTTGTTTTAAATGAAATAAAAATTTATTTATTTGATAAATCCTAAACCCTTATATCCCCAAAACACTTAATTTAAAAACTCTAAACCCTGAAAGTTTAACCTAGACCCTCAATTACATAATTTTGTGTCAAATCAATTAAACCTAAAACCCTAAACTTATTTCTCCGACATACCTAATCTAAAAAATCTTAAAATTCGAAAAGCTTAACCGTAAACTCTGATTTACATAATTTTGTTTCAAATAAATTAAAAATTAGTTACTTGATAAACCCTACATTTATCCGCAAAACACCTAATATGCATAATTTTAAAATCCAAAAAGCTTGACCCTAAAGCCTAAATTACATAATTTAGTTTCAAATGAATTAAAAATTAGTTACTTCATAAACCGTAAATTTATCTGTAAAACACCTAATATGCATAATTTTAAAATCTGAAAAGCTTAATCCTAAACCCTAAACCCTAAAAGCTTGACCGTATACCCTAGACCCTAAATTCCAAACTATCGATTGTAAATTATAACCTAAACCCAAAAAATCTTAAAATCTGAAAAGATTAAGCCCTAATTTCAAAAAACCCTACCCTAATCCTAAAAATCCTAAAAATTGAAACCCTAATCTCAAACATTTATCCTAAAAAATCTTAAAAAAACTTAAACCATTAATTAAAAAGTGTGTTCATGCCTAACAAGTTCGATGTGACTATTCAAAATTTCAAAAATTATTTTTTAATTTTGGACCATCTTTTTTAAAATTTTAATTTAAAAATATTAAATTATTTTTTTAAAAAATATTTTATTCATTCTATTTTTCATTTTATATTTTAACTAAAATAAAAAAATAAAATCGTATGAAACTAACACTATTTTACCCAAATTTATTTTTAAAAAATTACATTATTTTTAACTCAATTTTTTTATTTAAAATATTTTATTGTGTTTTTAATTTTATATTTTAACTTTAAAAAAAATATTACTATTTTTTTAGGTTGCCACGGCAACACTGTTTATATATATATATATATATATATATATATATATATATATATTTGTTACAAATTAACCAAATTGCACTCCGGCCCTTCGGGGACCCTAGTGCAATTTGGAAATGTTTTGTTGCCGCCAACAACACTATTTGCTCTTTTTTTTTTTTTGACTTTATATTATAAATATAGAAAATTGCACTCCAGTCCTTGGAGGACTGGAGTGGAAAATATTTTGTGTTGTTGGCGGCAACACTATTAAATAAAAAAAAATGAAAAATACTTGGGTCGCCGCCAACAAATTCGGAACCCCAATTCCAATCGACACATTTTTGAGATAAATTTTAATTTTCACAATATTTCTAGCAATTAGCCATGATTACATGCATCACAACCTTAAGGGAAAAATAAAGCAAAACTGCTTGAAAGTTTGAATCAGAAACACCCGTGCCAAAACTTTGTTGTCAGATCACTGAAAAAACCATTGTCAACATATATTTACTTTCACAAATGAAACAGTGGTGACCCAAATGAAAATTAGGATGCAAGTACAAACTAACTTGGATAGGAAGTTAAAATCCGAATGCCTGGTCCATTTGGTCTATTCAGGTTTAAAATGGGTTCTTTTGCCTGATATAAAGATATCAGTGGAGGCATTTTACAAAGTTAATCTATGAGACAGCATGCTTATCTTGCAAATATATGCATAAAAGGTGGCACTTCAACTCTCTTGAAGATGGCACAATGACTCAGCCTCAAAGAAATAGTAAGGTTTCAATTGTACTGCGAGTATAGACAATTAATCACAACAAACTAGCAAAATCTCGAAAGGTATGAAAGACCTTTCTCCAAGCCATCGAATATGACTTTACAAAATTCTCGGGATTGTTCGAGGACAGGAAAATTAGAGGACAGATCAAAGGATAAAAGAACCTGAAAGGAAAAAAGGAATGCCCAAAGCAGAGGTGAAGAATTAAAACATTACTGCTAATATTTTTTTCTATTAATGATCAAAATTTATATAATTGTGTGTGAAAAAGATAAAAATTTATTGTGGGGTTATGATAATTTATCTGGGCTTTTTTAAGAAAAGGATGAGAACCATATATGAAATGGAATAGAGAGGAGATGTGAATGCAAACAAGGACCTGCTTGGTTTTTCAATTACTAACTTATCAAAACAAAAAAAAAAGGAAAAATTAGCTCCTTATATAGCTAATTTTATTGGATAATGATTAAAATTTTCTCCTTTTTTTCGTCATTCCAAAATCAAAAGCTAATTATTAATAGTCTGATCCCAAAGTAAAACATTTTCTCTGTATACTTATGTTGGAGCCAAAACTGAAGAATTTTTAAAATGTAAATGCGATTACTAATGTGATTTGAACTACAATTACATGAATTAATAGTTTCTTCTCCTATCATGCCCTTAAGAAAAGAAATAATCTAAACACTATGATATGTCCCAAAAAATGATAAGAATTGTAAATAGGAAAAAAAATTGGAAATATCACTTGTTGATGTTGTATACTACTGCAAAATTGGGAGGCTTGGGGAGGATTTTGCATATTTGGATTTTTTGGTGGATGCAAAGTAAAAGATTTCTGTTGGCATTTGGCAGTAATACTTCTTATAAATTAGGGATCATGAAAAGGAAGGGTTGAATATTAATTTGGGAGTTTATTGGAAATTAAAAAAAGGAAATATTGAGATATTGGGACAAACATCTGAAATTTTGCTTGGATAAAATATAATTTAAGATTCCGGTTTCACATCCTTCCCATCCTTAACTCAAAAATTTGTCAAATATGACATAAGAACACATCATTTTTTTGGAAAAAAAAACAATATAATAATAATAAACAAACTAAAGAGTAAAGATATAAAAGAGAAGCAATAAGGCATATGGACTTTTCAGCCAAGTGGGCTTGGGTTGTTCTCGATAAATTGTCTTACTTTACAAATTTGGGTCCGTTTGGTTCAAATTCCTCAATTACTATCAATATAGGTATCTTAATCCTACTATGAGTATATGTTTTGATAATTTTTCCCAACATGTTTGGTTTAATAATGGAATGGGTATCATTATAAAAATAATTGTTTAAATCTTTATTTATGATATACATATTTTTTAGATATCTTATTTTATATCTTTTCAAAGAAAATTTCTAAAAGATTTCTTCAATTTTAAATATAGCTATGCCTTAATTTGAGTTTTATGCAAATGATAACCTTAAAAAAAAAGTCATTTTTATTGCATTAACAGAGAGTACTATATATCTTTGATTTTTAGTTAAATTGAATGTAAAAAGAATTTATTGAAAAGAATTTTTATAAAAAATTTTATAAGGTACTAATAAAAAATATTCAAAATCAAAAGACAAAATAGAGAGAGAGAGAGAGTATATCAGAGGTGGGTAACTCAAAATATATGTATTTTTTTAGTGAGTGTGTTTTTGTCCTTGATCATAAGGGTTAATGGATTTGATAGAATAGTATTTTGGGGGAATCATTAACGCCTTAATTAATCACTATTATTCCCATTGAATAATAGTGATAGTTGTTTAACAAATATTAACAATGGGTATCATTACTTATGATACCCATTCCCCACCTTGATTCCCTTAAACCAAACACCCTCTTAATTTTTTTTTTTTTTTTTTTTTTGTCAAAGGACGGCATTTTGTATTAATGTAATCTTCACAAAAACTGTACAATTGGGTAAAGACCCTCAGGAAATACATGGACTCTTCAGTGTCCCTGCTGGAAAGGAATCTTTCCATACAACATCGTGCATTAAATCTTCTACGAATCTAGCTACCCGAACACTATCTCCATCAGCTTCCTTGCTAACAAGAACTACAGAGCATGAACTAAACAAAGCTTTTAGCAATATGATATCCTCTAAGATCACGTTGGTTTCAATGTCTAGTGTATTGTTACTAGAGATCTTATGAGTACATTGCTTGCAGCAGCTTCTTAATTCGATGTGGTTCCAATTCTCCTCTTTTGCTTTGATCAAGGCTTGTCTAATGCATTCAGCCTCTGCAACTTTACTGCTTGTAACTTTCCTGTCCACTGAAGCCCAAACAGCTGCTAGCCTTCCTGTCCAGTTGATTAGTGTGAATATGGATTAGTGTCACAGTTTAGGGCTCTGTTTTTAAATTCAGACCGTACCGGTTGGTTCGATTAGTCCAACTAAGAACCAAATAGGCATCCGATTCGAGTTGGATAAAATAATAGGAAATTAAAAGACCGGTCAAACTCAGTCAAAACAAGTCGGTTTGGCCGGTGATTGTTGAACCGGAGCTAGCCCTTTTATTTTTTTTTGGGAAAATATAGCCAGCCAGCCTTTCAATTATTACGTCTTTTTCAATCAAATCTGGGCCCACCCTTATTTTATGAAAAATAGTTCACGGTTTTCAAAAATTGCATATAGTCTTATACTTTTCTCGTGTGGGTCCTAATCTCCAGTCAAAAAAATTGAAATACTCATGTAGGTTCCAAATTCTTTGCTTTTGTTATACTTTTATAATAGTAACAACAAAAAACTATATCTAGAAATTAAGAAAATAGTCTTTTTAATTTGTAAACTTCTAAAAATAGATGCAGAATATATGTTTAAAAATTATCACCAAACTAATATTTTATGAAAAATTTGTCACTTTGGTAGTAAAAATTATGTAAGGCATCGTCTTATTTCTTTGCCCAATAGAAATATAGTAAAACTTTATTTTTTTAAAATTTTTGGTTAGCTATATTTTTGTGAGCTCATTAACATTTTTGCACTCTTGACTAATAATTAAAATTGGAAAAAAGGAAAAATTAATAGGGGTGTGTGCGTGTGTGCATATATATACGCACACACACATGTGACGTCATCTGGTTCGACCCTGAGTCTACTCCGATCGAACCTATTGACCCCTAAACTCGGCCGAGTCGATATTTGGTCCGAGTCTAAAAACATAGGTTTAGAGCCTAGCAATTGCAGGATTCCTCCTCTCCACAACGAGGACCAGCAGTCAACCAAATTCCATGTTCAACGCACCCTAGAAGGGAAAGGCACCAAGATTGCAAGAAAGCACTCGCAAACTTGATGCGATGCAATAAGAGAAGCAGTGGTCATTTTGGAGAGACCACAAAGCAGTCCTAATGTACAACTGCTAGCTGACACAATTTGTTTTTCAGAGATAAAAGCATACTAATGAGTAATGCCTAAAATATTCAAGACCTTAGGGGTCACTTTGCAATTTGAAAAAGTTGTGTTTTGCCTAAATAGATCTAAGTCCATCTTCCCTCATTTTACCCATTTCATTTCTTTCTCTTGACCGGTTCTCTCTACTTCTCTTTCTCTTCTCTTCTCCTTCTCTTTCTCTTCTCTTCTCCTTCTTGCTCTCTCTCTCTCTCTCTCTCTCTCTCTCTCTAGAAGTAGTGAAAGCTTGGAGCTCAACTCAACCCCCTACTAAAGGCAATCTTCTCCTTCCATTTTATTCTACTATTTATGGGTTTTCTTTAAGATAGTAGTTAAAAGCAATTAGTGCATAATTAAAAGGTTATATAGTTGTTTATGCCTCTATGAGTTTATGCTTTTTGGTAGCAGTGAGTGTGTGGGTTGGAAGGTTGAATTATGGTGGGTTTGAGTGAAAAGTTTTTAAGGGATTAATGTATGATTGTGGTGGTGACCTATGATTTGTGAGATATATTGTGTATATATGATGTTTTCTTGGCTTATTGTACCATTTGGAGTTGGATTGAGTGTTTGGGTTGTGATTTGTGAAATTTGGATGGTTGAATGTTGATAGTTGGGGTTGCAGGTTTGTTTTTGGGCATTTCCGGGTGCTAGCCGCAGCACCAACCGCGTTGCGGTTGGAACCACGGCTGGAAGGAACAGTCCTCTGTCTGCGGCTGCGGCCTTGTCCACGCCGCAGATAGCGAGCCACAGGTTCCGGCAAGCGAGCCGCGGCCGCGGCTCAGTTTTCCCCACCCGCGGCTGGGCCTTTGCAGGCGAGCCGCAGGTGACCTCTTCTGATCCACGAGCGCGGATCGGCCTTTCCTCACCATTTCGTTTTGCTTTGCGTCCTAGATATAGAGTTAAGCTTCAATTGTGGTTTTTTCACAGAATTAGTGTGTAATTAAGTGTTTGATTATGTGTTTTAGGTGAAGATGGTGATAGTATCTTGGATTAATTGATTAGCTTGGACCGAGGTAAGTTGTACCTGTATCCTTTATGCTTTTGAAAATGTATTTGTCAGAATGATGTTTTATAAACTATTTTGCATATGTAAAATGGCATGAGTATGTATATGTTAATGATTTCTATGGATATGTAAATGTGGTCAAATATGAATGAATGAATGTTTTGTGATCGAACTCTAGTGTAGAGTAATTATTGACGGGACTAGTTCCTTAAATTGATGTTTGATCTTTGATCTTTGACCGTGCTAACCGGGGAGTGTTAGCATATTTGTTTTGAACCGTGTTAACCGAGTTGTAGTTAACAACTGGATATCCAGGGTCAATGTGCTTTATTACTTGAGCTCCTTCTTTAGTATCTATATGAAATGTTATGTGGACCACATTTATTTGAACGAATTATGATTAAAGTGATGATTATTTGAATGATAGCATGTATATGTAAATGTAACATACTCAAGCCAATAAAGTGATACTTGTACTACTTACTGGGTGAGTTTTCACTCACCCCTTTGTTTTTATACGTAGAGAATGATGGTTTTGGATTCAAGGATTAGGAATAGCTTTGGAACTTTTGCCTTAGAAGATGTGGAGTAAGGCTAGTAGTAGTATAGTTTAATTTGTTAGTCTTTAGCATGTTAGATTAAGATATGTTCTTGGAATTCTAGAACGTTAGAATCTTGGTTGTGTATTAAAAGTTGGAGGTTACTATTTTGGGATTTGTAATAGTTGAGATTTATGTATTCTTTAATTTGGATATTTGAGATCGATGTTTATCTTTATATGCCATTTGGGATATTTGATTAGATGTTTGGATCTTTTGAGCCTTGTGCCTTAGCATAATCTAGGCACGGCGGTGCCACGTCCCGGGGCACGGGGCGTGACAGTGCCAATCAACTATTATAAATGATACAGGTGCTAATAATAATGTTTTACAATAAAGTTAATTAAAATTTGTCTCGTTCAAACCATAACACAGTGTTGAGTTAATTAATTCATATCTCACAAGACTGGAGATTTTGCCAATGTAATGTCCACAAAAAAAGACCAATATCCACAATACCGCGCTAGAGGAAGCTTTAAGTGACATGATAACTTTCCATCTTGATTAACAAAAGATGAAGAGCTATTTATTGTTACTTTTGTAACGTTCAAGATTTTCTTTTAAAAAATTAAGAAGATTATTCAAGATTTGTTTGTAATATCTTACAAAGTTTATTAAGACTACTTGCCAAGTTAGTCCAATAATTGCTTTATCAAGCTCAACCGAATTTGACATTGGCTTACCTGCTGAATGGATGGTCCCAAGCTTTCTTCAAGGGAAAAAAGGTCCAGGTTGTTAACTCCATCGTCATTTTCTTTGCATATGGTCATTATATATTCCTTTTTACGATTCAGGCAAACAAGATTGAATTTGCTGAGGATAAATTCTATTTGCATGCTACATACAGTTTACAAACTGAGAACATTCAAGGTTTTAATCTTGATGGTAATGCAAAGAGGAAGCTATGACTGTCAGTACCATATAAAGCAAATACTATGCCAATTAGAATGCTTGTGATGAGACTGCTTTTCCAAATGCAAAATGGTCCCCTCATTTGCTTTGATTAAAGTTCTCCAAGAATTCCACGACAGGAAATTAAAGAAAAGTGACCTAAAGTGAAAGTAAATGGAAATTATTAGCATAGGTTGTTAAAGAGTCACCATTTGACAAAATAAAAAATTAATGAGCTCTAGTTGGCACAACATTTAACACAAGATTCTTAATAATTGCAATCGATAAATCACATCCAATTGGAAAATCACGTAGGACAGTACTATATGCTGTTGCATAACCTGAATGTATGCATGTATTAAACTCGGAACCCACAAGTGGAAGATGACCTGGTTAACAATAATGATTTCTACTCCATTTCTTTTCACTAGTAAATGATTGACTTTGTAAGCCAAGCTAGGAAGAAGATTAAGAGAGGAAAAAAAGGAAAAGTGTACCAATCCCACCTCTTAAATCATTTCTGTGACCAAACTAAGCCGAAAAGCATTTCATAACAAAGATTTTTAGCTTTCTGCTACTTCAAAATACAGAAATCAGATCAAAACTCAGGCTGATAAACGATGGCCTCCAGTGAAGAAAACAACACAGTTGGACTGAAACTTCTGGTGGATGAAAAGAGAAATAAAGTGGTTGCTGCTGAGGCTAACAAGGATTTTGTGGATATACTCTTGAGTTTGCTCACCTTGCCATTGGGAACTATAGTTAAAGCCACCAGAAACCAGCCTTTAGCTGAGAACACAGAGACCGGGATCATGGGCTGTATGTACAACTTGTATGAAAGTGTGGAAAAGCTTAGCAATGAAAATTTTGTGACAAATGCATGCAAGACCATGTTGTTAAATCCGAGGAATCAGTTAGCAGAATATTGCTTGAATCTTAAAGTGAATGTAGATGATTACTATCCAGGTATAGTTTTTAAATGTTCAGATGCAAAATACTATTGTCGTTTGAGTGAATACAGTCAAGTCGAATGTCCTAATGGCGGGATATTTGATAAACAAACTTTTCTTAAGCCTCCACATAGCACCGATGATTATCGGGGTGCATTTATTAAGGGAAAGATGACATTCATCATCACTGATGATTTAAAGGTAACAACAAATTCTCCCAGTTACCTCCTTCAATTATTCAGCAATCTGGGTCTTCCTGACGTGAATCAGATCACTCAAATGCATGTGGATGCCGGCTTGGATAAGGTAAATTAAATTAAATGTCTTAGTTTGATCAAACACTAATTATTTAAACATCTTAAACTATATATAATTGGATGTGACTGGGGAAATTCGTGGTGCAAAAATATTTTTTCTTCTAAGCTATTTGTGACGAGAATGTTTGAATGGTCTACTGAACAGGATTAAACATTTTACGCTAATCTGAGATGAATTTTTTTAACTTTCTTGCGTTGAAGATCATTTCTGCTATAAAACGAATGACGGGGATTGAATTTTTCTTCACCATCAATGTCCTCTTTTAATTTGGTTGAGCACCATTTGTTAAAAACAGTAAATTTTTGGTTAAGTAATATATCTTAGGATTGAAATCAAGCCATACAAATGTAATATGAAATCAACTGTAGAAGCAAAAGAATTTTGCTTCACCTTACTGTGCTGCTTACCTCAAATCTGGGAAAAGACCACCAAGGATGCCTCGTTAAAAGTGTGTAATTATTGGATAATTCTCCTTATTTCATTAATAAAATCATTTTAGTACGCATGATATAATATTGTACTAATGCTTGGGTTTAATGTCCAGATTTCAAGTTTGCTCAAATATGCATTGATTTCAAAGTCTCCCATGACTGATGTCTTTCTTCCTAAGAAAAGGAAAACCAACGACACTGTTTTACCTGAGCCAGGATACATACCTCCATCTCTTTCTGTAGTTCAGGGAGACACTACCTGTAAATTGAGCCTGAAGATAATACTAAGGAAGTCTACAAATCGGGTATTATTTGCTGAAGCCAATGACGATTTTGTTGACTTCCTATTTAGCTTCTTCACTTTCCCTCTTGGATCAGTGGTGAAACTTCTTGATGGCAATTCTGAATTAGGATGTGTTGATAACTTGTTTAGAAATGTGGAGTGCTTGGATTCCAAATGGCTCACTCTTCCCCCAGACAACTTACTTGATGTCAAAGTTAAGGACTATCATAAATGCCCAAAACAACCACTTAGAATTCAGTATATAAGCAATCATCAGTTTGCTGACCCAAGACGCCTTGCTGGTCAAGAAAATTTTCCCCATAGATTTGTCAAGACGCCTTCCTTTTTTGTGGCATCAGACAATTTGACAGTGATACCTTTATCTTCTGCATCATCTATTGACTTTCTCAAAGAGCTCAATGTGCCTGTTTCTGATACTGAAGAGCGAGTGATAACCATTGGTGAGGCAGAGGTAATTTCTATGTACATTTGCAAAATTTGCGTGCTGACATTGTAAAGAGCAAAGGTTTTTTACAGTATCATAGATACTTCTAATGTCAGAAAAGGGTTGAATCTCACTCAATTCTTTAACGGTATTTTTTAATTTTTCATCCCTTGCTAGCGTGATAAACAGAAACCGTGATTATGCCATCCTAATGACTTCATGTAGTTAAAACTATTACTAATGTGAGTTTCTGCTGCAGGCACTGTGCATACTGAAGGCTTCTTTAACATCAACTGCGGCTTTAACAGACAGCCTGAAGTCTTTCTTGTGAAGTCTGAATCAGAAGCTTTTATCCAATGGTCTGGCATGTCAACCTATATTAGCTTCTGGCTAATTGAGGAATTTCTATCCCAGTTTGGTTATGAAATTTGTGCTTTTTGTCATATTGAATCATCCCCCGAATGCATGCCTGGGCTTCTTGTTTTTGTCTAGTTCTCTATTTTATAAAACTGTATCTGTATGCTTACTAATGCACATTGAGGCTTGTCATAATTCATAACTGAACTTTACTTGCTTAAACATCATTTTGTCACTACATCTTCCAATTGTTATCATCGTTTTTTTGCCAAGATAATTGCATTTAGAATTGTTTTGAAACAACCGTAATAGTATCTGATTAACCTACCTGAACACTTGGTCTTCTAGGGATCTCTGTTTATAGCACTTTGTGTGAACTGAGCTATGTGAGTCCACCCGGTTATAAAATCACAAAGAACAAATGCTATTAAGGCCAACACAAAATGCCATTTCAATACAAATACCAATATGTAGTTGATAAACAAGATCGTGTAATTAATACTTGGGTTGATATCATTAATCATGCTAACCTTGGTATTGAAGTTATGCATGAACGTACTAATCATGGTACCTGGGAAAAGCTTGTCATAATTGGCTGCACAGACAAACAAGGAGAGATCACAACCTTCAGGAAAACTAAAACAAGCTTCCTTGAATCTGAAACAATCCATGTCAAAACTTTGTTGTCAAATCACTGGAAAAATCTGTCATTTAGTCTATTCAGGTTTAAAAGGGGTTCTTATTCCTGATGCACAAATATTAGTAGAGGCATTTCACAAAGTTAATCTATGAGACAGGATGCTTATCTTGCAATTGTGTGCATAAAAGATGTCACTTCAACTATGTTAAAGATGGCACAATGACTAAGGGGTCGTTTGGTTCAAGTTTCTCAATCATTGTTATTATGGATATCATTAACCTTACTATGAGTAAGGGTTTCAATGATTCCTCCCAACATATTTGATTTCATAATGGAATGGGTATCATTATAACAATACTTGGTTGGTTTACGAGAATAACTTTCGAGCAAATTTTAAAATTTTTAAATCTTTATTTATGATATATATATTTTTTAGATTTTTTATTTTGTATCTTTTTAAAGAAAATTACTAAAAAGATTTCTTCAATTTTAAATATAGCCATGCTCTAATTTGAGTTTTATGCAAATGATAATCTTAAAAAAAGTCATTTTTATTGTATTAACAGAGAGTGTTATATGTCTTTCATTTTAGTTTAATTTTTTATAAAAAAATTATTAAAAAGAATTTTTATACAAAATTTTATAAAGTACTAATAAAAAATATTCAAAATTAAAAGACAAAACAGAGAGAGAGAGAGAGAGAGAGAGAGAGAGAGAGAGAGAGAGAGAGAGAGAGAGAGAGAGAGAGAGAGAGAGAGAGGGAAATAGTATATTGGGGGTGGGTAACTCAAAAGATATGTATTTTTTAGTGAGTGTATTTTTGCCATTAATCATAAGGGCTATGGGTTTGATAGAATGGTATTTTGGTAGGAATCATTAACATCCCAATTAATCACTATTATTCCCATTGAATGATAATGATAGTTGTTAAACGAATATCAACAATAGGTATCATTACTTATGATATTATTCTCCTCTTTGATTCCCCTAAACCAAACACCCCCTTAGCGTCAAAGTAATAGTAAGGTTTCAATTGTACCGCAAGTATAGACAATTAATTACAAGATACTAACAAAATCTCGAAACACAAGAAAGATCCCCTGCAAGCCATCCAATACGACTTTTGGCAAAATTCTATATGTATCTGTGAGATCAAGTACGAAATTCTGTTTGATCACTTCAAATTGAGTATTCCTTTCCTCCTAGGATTGGAAATTAATTGAATTGAAATTAATACCAAAGCGTAAATTCAAAAAACACTTAGGGTCTGTTTGGTTAAATGTAAAACATTTTCCTAAGGAAATTGTTTTCCTAAAAAAATATTTTATATGGAAAATGTCATTTTCCTTACAATTTTTTGGTGTTTGGATGACAATGTGAAAATCTTTTGAAAAATATTTTTTTGATACTTTTTATTGTGAATATGAGTTATATAGAAAAATAACAATTGTAATAAATATTTGACAAGTAAATAGAGTTAACTAGAGATTTTTTTTATCTATAATTAATCTTCGAAATACTATAATGATAAAATATACATAACTATAATCATATTATTGGAGAGCCCAAAATGATGAAAAAAATTAGTTGATAAGAATTAAAAACCAAAAATAGTTTGGTAATTGAAGCTATAAAAATATGTACTTAAGATTTAATACCACTCTTGAACTCTAAGTAAAATAACTTACATTCATTGAGTATGTAAGTTATTTTCAGCCAAAGGAAGGAAAATTAAAAAATATTTTACACCGAAAAATATTTTTTTGGTGTTTGGCACCTAGAAAAATTTTGAAAATATTTTAAATCCAAACAAACAGACCCTTAAAGAAAAACTAGCCAATCCCAACAAGCACAGATTAAAAAAAAAAAAAAAAAAAACTCTAAATAAGAAATGAAGAAAAACCCATCTCGACATTGTTCGGAAACAAGAAGGTCATAGGACAGATCGAGAGAAGAAAAAAGAACAGACATGAAACAAAAAAAAAAAAAAAGAAAGTCCCCCCTTCTAGTCAATGAGGCGAATGGAAGCTGTAGTTTGAGAGGTCGAAGGAGCAGCAGAACAGAGGCAGAAAATTAAAATGTTAGTACCAATTATTTATTTCTTAACCATATACGAAATGCAATAGAGAGAAGAAGTGAATGCAAACAAGGTCCTGCTTGGTTTTTTTAATTACTAACGTTAAAAGAAAATGTAATTAAAAGGGAAACGTAGCTGATTATATAGCTAATTTTAATTGATAATGATTAGAATTTTTTTTTTTTGGTCATTTCAAAATCAAAAGGTAACTATTTAATAGTCTAATCCCAAAGCAAAATATTCAAACTTATGTTACATGATTGAAAAGATTTTCTCTGTACACTTGTGTTAGAATCAAAACTTAAAGAATTTTAAAATGTAAATGCGATTACTAATGTGATTTGAGCTACAATTCTGTGACCTAATTAATAGTTTCTTCTCCTATCAGACCCTTAAGAAAAACAATAGTCGAACTAAAATAATATGCCCCGAAAAAATGATAACAATAGTAAATAGGAAAAGAATATTGAAAATATTATTGATATTGTATACAACTACAGAATTCGGAGGCCTGGGGAGGTTTTTGCACATTTGAACTTTTTGGTGGGTGCAAAGCAAAAGATTGTTGTTGGTGTTTGCCAGTAATACTTTTTATTAGGGTTCGTGACAAGAATGGGTTGAATATTAATTTGGGAGTTTATTGAAAATAAAAAAGGAAAATATTAATGCGGGACAAATATCTGAAGTTTGGCTTAGATGGAATTATATTACATTTTTCCCATCCTTAGGCCTGTTTTAGTTGTCCATTTTCTTATCTAGAAAATTAATTTGTTTTCCTAAAATTTAAATTTGACTGGTTGGTTAATTTTTAACTTAGACCTCATCTGGGTGGCAAGAATTCTTGTCTTAGGAAAGTAATTTTTTTCTAAGAATTTAAATTTTACTATTTAGTCCATTTTTAACTTACTAGGAAAGTAAAAACATTACTTAAAATTTGGAACGTAAGTGCAAAATTTCAGGATTTTAAATCCTCACGTCCCCTAGGTATTCTAATTACTAAGGATTGCACATTTAAATCTTCGCTCCCCTTTCAACCTCTCCACAAATTTCAAACATCAATACTTATCCTTATAAAAAGACGCTTTTATTTTTTCAACACTTATTTGCTACCTTACTTTGTATAAAAAAAATCCTGTATGCTAGTCTTTTATTATTGTTTATGATTAGTTGTTTTACCTTAGGTTAACTCATTTTTTTGACTTAAAAAATAAAAAAAGGATTTTTTAAAGTTGCAATTAATTAAACTATTTTTTGGTTTTATTAATTTTTAAAATTTGTCAATAATGTATTTCTGCACAAATAATAGTTACTCATTACCTATTTTATTAAATAATTAGAATTCTAAGCATAGAAAATAAAAAATAAAACAACATTTGCTAATTTTTATCTGATTTAGTCTTATATTAGAAAATAAAATTATTGAATACATGCTTTTTCACGTTACCGTTGTAGAGATATTTTTAGAAATTCGGTGGCCATTATATCACATTTCATGTTACATTATTCTAAACCAAATATTAAAATTAGAATTGGCAAAACTCTCTTGTCAAGATTATTAGCAATATCCAAATATAATAATGAAATATCTTTCCATGAATTTATATTCCAAAAAATCATATTACAAGTTAACTTTATTTTTTCGCCAACCAAATGAAGCCTTAATTTAAAAATTTGTCAAAGATGAATTAAGAACACGTGATATTATAACCAAAATATAATTGAACTAACTGAAGATATAAAAATGGAGCAATGAAGATGCAAGGAATTATTAGCCAAGTAGGTTTGGGCTATTCTCGATACCTTGTCAGATCAATTTAAACGTTAGTTGGGATTTAAAGATGGATTTGTCTGAAGATGGCCTCAATTAATCTTAAGAGCCTACCAATTGAGGTTTGTTCCTCCTCCAAATAGAGAACTAGTGACCAACTAACATGTTCAACACACCCCAATAATGGCACCAATTTTGCATATCACTTGCGAACTTGGGACAATATTGCAGGAGAAATTTATTATTACAAATTTACTAGCTAACACAATTGTTTTTCATAGACAAAGCATGCTAATGAGAAATTTATTATTACAAATTTACTAGCTAACACAATTGTTTTTCATAGACAAAGCATGCTAGATAGGAAATTTTTTTCAATATTTTTATGAAATATTCCTTAAATAGGCTTTCTAATGTACATTCGCAATTTTTTTTATCTCACACATATCAAATCTCAAAAAGTGCTACAATATTATTTTGAAATAATATTCAAAAAATTCAATCAAAACGGAGATGTTACACATCAAATTGAATACAAAATTTGTGTCATCAAATCACAATACAATATTAAGTTAACTAATTCTTATCTCACTAGAATAAAGAATAAAATTGAATGCAAAATTTGTGTCGATCAAATCACAATACAATATTAAGTTAACTAATTTTGATCTCACTAGAATAAAAAATAAACATTCTGCAAATACATGTCCACAAGAAAAGAACAACATCCACGACAACACACTTGAGGATATTATGCATTCATTTGAATTTTTTGATAGGAGGCAGGTTTGAACCCCTGACCTCCCAGATCACTTAGCCTTTTAAAGGCTAAGTAGTGACCAATCCAACCAAGTTGGGCTGGTTCACTAAAGGATGCTTTGGTGATATAATAACTTTCTATCATGTTCAACAAAACAAAAGACAAGAGTCATCTATTGTTATTTTTATCACATTCAAGATTTTTCACATTCAAGATTTCTTTTAAAGAGTGAAGAAGATTATTCAAAATTTATTCATAAGATTTTACGAAGTTTGTTAAGACTACTTGCCAAATCAGTCCAAATAATTGCGTTATCAAGCCCAGCCTCGGCTTACATGCAAAATGAATGATCTCAAGCTTTCCTTCAAGGAAAGAAGGTGCAGGTTGGTTAACTCCTCCCTCATTTTCTTTGCATATGGTTGTTTTCCTCTCTACGATTCTCGCAAACGAGATTGAATTTTGCTGAGGATTACGCTTTATTTGCCGAGGTTGTGTACAATTCCTGGCACCGATTATCAAGTTCAACTGTGATACCTCTTCCTTAATTAAGCTAATTATTATAAGCACAACAAAGAAAAGCTAAGATGAGAGGATAGAAATGTACCACACCCTTTCAGCTAAGAGAAACAGAGTACACGGCATCAAATGCACACAGTCTTAAGTTATTTCCAGAGCAATTTATTTCTTACCATAACAATTTAGTTGGGTATTCTTCTCATTCGTTATTTGCCTCTCTCTTCCAAATTCTCCTCACCCCTTCAACCTGCGGTACCAAGGGGTACAAATTTACGTTGAGAACAACTTCCGTTCTTTCTTTTTAGTTCTTTTAAAATATCAAGCATGAATACCAAGATTCCAGCCAGACACATGTTGGATAGAGAAACTATAAAAAAGAGATTGAATTTAACCACAAAAATTCTAGCATAGAAAGATTGTTTCTCTTTTTTGGTCGAAGGATTTTTTCAGTATTTTGTTGCGGTTTTTGGGCCTTTTTTTTTTTCCCTTCTTATGGGGAACTGATAATTGTTCTTTTCTGGGTTTATGAGGAATAGATAATTTCTTTTGGGAGACCATTTGTTCAAGTATATCTGATTTCCTGTGTTTCATTTTTTGAAGTTAAGAATGTAACAAAAATAAAAGAAAATATTATGCATGCCTAACTTAGAACTCCGGGAAACGAGAGAGGTGGAGAAAAGTGGTGCAGTGGCTGTGATAGAAAGTGGGCAGCTAGATCTGAGAAGGAATTTGTCTCTTGTTTGTGACAGTGAAGGGAACAAAACTTCTTTGGGGGGCTAATGAAGAGTATTAGGTTTCGGTAAAATTGATTTTGATTCACACAGGTTAGTTTAGTCATTTAGAGAAAGTTGCTCTGGCTAGATATAAATTGCTCTAGCATCAACAGCAATCATACACAAAATACAATTCCCCCGGTTGGACTAGCAAAATGCAGTTTCAAACAGAACCTCACCTTCATGCTCAAAGTACAAAAAGCAAATTCATAGGTCTACTACATTGGCAAACTAAAATTGTTCGGAAGGAAAGAAACACAAATTTTTGTTACATATCCAAAAACCACCAACCTACTTTTTATTTGAATTTTTTGCTTTTATCACCTCCTCACTTAGATTTCTGCTCACTTTCAGCCAGCCAGGCTGCCTCCTCCTCCTCTTCACGAATGAGTCCCTCTTGCCTCTTCAAGGCAATAGCTTCCTGGTATGCAACTTCAATTTTATTGCTGCAACAGAAGAGAACACTGAATCAGAAGGTGAAATAACAATCGTGTATTGTTTAAAGAATCGATGAATGCAAAGTGAGAATTGATGCTGAATTTGAAAATCAACTAACAATGAAGTTATTAGTTCCAAATAGTACAGAGCTTGGACATTTAAGTGAATCAGAAATTAATAAATTAGAGAAAAGAGAATTTTCAAGAGTTAGATTCTAATCACAAAAGGAAGGAATAGATTCAGACCTACATGTAACGACAATAAAAACAAGAAACCAAACAAATATAAAACCTGAAGATATGAGCCAAGACAAATATTTCAATTGTTCGACGACCAAGTTCAGTAAGACGCCTTTCATCACGTTCAATTGAATCTCTGTTGAAGTCATCTGCAGAAAATCCATCCTAAACAAAAGGATTCAAGAATCAGCTAATGGAATGCATCTGTAATCCACAAACTCCCTGAAGATGTGTTGAAAACCAGGACTAATATGAGTAAGTGTTTGAAGCAACGCCCTCTTTGAAAACATCCCCCACTTCACAGAGTAAATTCACAATGCAAGTAAAGAACCAGCTCTTCTCACCACCCAACCAAACAAACAGAGAGAGAGAGAGAGAGAGAGAGAAGAATAATTACTCATATGAGTAAGGTCAACAGCAAGAGAGCACGTTAAGGATAATTACTCAGCACCAAAATTCAAACATAGCACATTAAAGCCCCTCACCTTCGTGCAATTCTGAGGACCTTTCTCATCCTTTGGAGGCAAAGGTTCCAAAGCATCCCTTTCAAGTAGCAGCAATATATCATCCATCAAAACAAACATATCTTTCTCCACGCGAACAATTGGAACCGGTAACTCTTCTGAATCCACATGTTTGGCCTTATTTTTCTTTCCCTTTGTCTGGCCTTCTAAAGCCTTCAGCCCACTGTATAAAGAATCCATCACCAGGGTAGATGTAACTTCTTTTTCAATGAAGAAGTGCTTCACAACGACTTTTAGTATTGAATCTGTTCTCTCACAGGACATACGGCACCTAGAACTTTGCTCCATCCCCATCCAGAAAGCACAGAAGCTAAATGCATCACAACAATGAAAGTTACCATAAGAATGAAACCGCACATCTGTAATTGTGGGATTTCTCAAAAGAAAGCAACACTATGACACACAGCAGGGACAACTACCATCGTATATACTGTTCGCCCTGAGATTTATGTTACTCAATTATGAATTGAAAAAAGTCTGGAGTGTGTTTTTGAACATTGGCTAAATTCCTTTATTAATTTACTGAAAACATAAAGGAAGCACTCATACCCTGATTTAAAGAGCTAAATTTAGATGTTCACCGCATAGTGGCAACTTGCTGTACTGCTTTCATTTGTAATCTCAAATCTCTATAATAGTTACAGAACATTATTGAACAGTTGAATATAAGCATCACAATCCAGCTAGGCAACCTACCAAGCTGCTATATAGAAATACTATTCACAATACATATTATGATATGAAGTTATCCAAGACAAGAACTTTGTGACAACAAATATGTTTGGAAGATTATGGCGAAATCTCAAAGCAAAACATATTTACTTTCATATTCATTATACCCAATTCATCTTCTAAAGAAGATATCACTATGAATACGTAGAGTAGGCAGAGGACTTGGGGCAATAAACACTAGTAGACTTCCGCGAAGCATCAGTAAGTCAACCAAATATAGGTAATGCAAAGCCACCTGCCTGTTGCATCCTCCAAGAATGACAAAGAACAACAAATGGTTAACAAAATTTTCAGTGGGGAAAGTGCCCCATTTAACACAGGAATTTTAAGCGAGCAGCTAAAGTTGCTCCTCAGTGTTCAAGTCAAAGAATATAAATGACATTTTGGAGTCGAGAATGAAAACCAAAAAAAGTTGCACCCCATACCTTGACCAACGAGCTTTATCCTCTATCAACTTCCCAAGCTTGCCTCGTCGTTCTTCCACAAATCGCCGGCATATCTGTTCAACATTTGTTAAATACACCCTGACAAGTTCTCTGCGATATTGACAGTCAAGGCAGCGGAACGGACGATCTGCTTTCTCCCTATGCAACAATAATATGTGTTAAATTTAGGGGCTACAATAAAGAATCTTCATATAACAGCTAAGCAGATTCAGTTGAATGTGTAGACCAACCCATGTTCAAGAATGATTGTACAGCAATAAAGTGCACAAATACTCTTAGAATAGATGGGAATATCAGGTTAGAGTTAATTGATTGCAAGAGATGAAATAACCAAGGGCAAATATTCAATTATTAAACAAACATTACCTCAACTCAGAAAAGGCAAGTAGACAACTTAGTAGAAGGGCAGAAAAAACTTGATATCCAGATGTTTAAATTTATATAACCAAAAAAAAAAAAAAAAAAGAGAGAGAGATTGCATAGAAATTGCTAAGCACTACAATTTATGACACAAAATATTAGTTTTGATTATAACTCCTACACCTAGCCAACATGTGACCTCTACAGAAACAGAAAAAACAAAGGGAGAGAGACTCCTTGAATAGTCCATTCAACAGAAACCACATTCAATCTGCAAATTCATGATGAAATGACTTGTTTAGCACCTGATAACTTGGACTTGAGCTTTTATTATTAGGGTATCAGCGTCAATAAACCCATCTAACAATTTAGATAGCTCCATAAATTTTTTCCATCCCCAATCATGCTCTTTTTTCCAGAAGCGGTGCAGCGTATCTGCATTACAAGTAAATATTGAGAATGCAGAAGTTACAATAGGAAAGTGCACTAACATAACTATAAAATATCTAATTAACCTACCTGAATACTTGGATTTTTTGGGATCTTTATTCACAACAGATATTGTGAATTGAGCAAAGTGACTCCATCCTGTGTAGCAGAAGACACATTAGACAAGTCATCATAAAAGAATTTCAAAGCAAATTTTCAACAATCATTGGGACTTCTTTCACACCTGGAAGAAGCTTCTCATGATTAGCAACACAAAGAAACAAAGAGAGATGACCTGCAGACATCACAACCTTTTGGGTAGATCAAAATAAACCTAGCAAAAAGTTGAATCAGAATGAATCTACGGGAACATATGCATTATTTCCGTGGAAGAACTGCCACATATGACACAAAACTCGATTTGAACCAAAATAATGGACATGATACTCTAGAGGACGCACATATCACTAGCTAGGACTACAAAGGCAGCTTAGACCAGGTAGATGTCCCTGGAATGGGCACCTGGTCCTGATAGAAATGAATTACAGAAAAAAGACACAAATAGCAACCAGGCAAAATAGGAGAGCAACCCAAAGCCCTTCCCTACCCCCCCCCGCCCCCTTCGTTTCTTACAAGACTAAGCTGCATATCTGACAAAATCTTACAATCTCACAACAGCAAGGTGGGGAAAAAGCTAATCAAATGAGAGACTTGTCCTCTCTTTTATATGAATTCTATACACCTGAAATAACAATAATCAATCCCCAAAGATGATTAGAACACCAAAGTCGCTCAGACTCTCTTTTCACCCCCATTTATACCTGTCTCGTGTCAAGATGACATAGGGTGTGGGTGTGGGTGCGGGTGCGGGTGCAGGTGTGGGCGTGGGATGGGTGTGGCGGTGGTGGTGGGCATGGGCATGGGGTAAGTTAGATTAGTTCTTCACTTTGCCGTGCTGTATCCACGTAAGACTCTTCATTCACACCCTTGTCCACATTCTCCCGTAATAAGTCTGAGTAACATAAAACGAGAATACAGACAATATAGAATGAAAAGGCTAAACTTTGTCAGGAATACCAGGAGCAATTTTTACCAGAAACAAGAAGATCCCACAATTCACTTTGGTGGAGAGTAATTAGCAATCATTACTTCAGACGCAAAGAATATGCCATTACTAAAACTCTTAAGTGCATCAAGATCAATTTCCAAGGTAAAAATACTCTGAATATCAACTTCAACTTAAAGAGTTTATTAGATCACATAATTTTCTATTGTTCATAGTTACATATGTTGAAATAACCTAGCACAATGGAGCTGATGCCAATGCTCTGTTTGTTTGAGGCTTGTTTTTTAAGAAAATGTTTTTAGAAAATCTCAAACACATTTTTCAATCACCTTTTCATCTCACATACACGTTCACCAAAAAGAATCTCTAAAACTATCAAAATGCACATGCAATAAGTATGCACATACCATAAACATGCGTTATAAACTTGATATGTATATAAACAAACTGAAAAGATGCTTCCAGTCGCATACATAGATACAACATAATTGTAAATATACTCCATATTCTCGGAAAGCATTGCAGCATCACAGTTTTTATCACGAATGCCATACCAGTTATAGCCTCCAACCTCAAAAACACTACTCCGAAGTTCTCTTTGGTCTTTTCCTGAAAACTTATCAATCTTCCATGTATACTTTCCATATAACTCAGAAGGTTTTGGTCCTACAAAGTTAAAAAAGAATAGCAAAAAAATCAATGAAAAATATCACACAATTCATTATGCAACAAATAAACTGGAAATGCCTGCAGCTAGGGCCTAAAATAATCAGAAAACAACCATCCACAATGGAGCAAGTAATCATGGCACAAATACCAATTAACTAGTCCAGACAAATACTATCTTAAAATGCCCATTTCCATTACACATTCTGAAATTCAGAGAGGAAAGGCAAAATGAAATATATTAAGGGTCCGTTTGGTTCAAATTCTTCAAATCACTATCACTATGGGTATCATTAACCTTACTATGAGTATGGGTTTTGATGATTCCTCCTAACATGTTTGGTTTAATAATAGAATGGGTATCATTATAAAAATACTTCTTTGATTTACTTGAATGACTTTCAAATAAATTTTAAAATTTTTAAATCTTTTATTTATGATATACATATTTTTGAGATTTTTTATTTTGTAGCTTTTTAAGAAAATTTCTATAAAAACTTATTCAATTTTAAATATAAACATGCTCTAATTTGAGTTTTATGCAAATGATAACATTAAAAAAAATCATTTTTATTGTATTAATAGAGAGTACTATATATCTTTGATTTTCAATTCAAATTTTTATAAAAGAAATTGAATGTAAAAAAATTATTAAAAAGAATTTTTATAAAAAAATTTATAAAGTACTAATAAAAATATTTAAAATCAAAAGACAAAAGAGAAGAAGAAGAAGAAGAATAGTATATTGGGATGAGTAATTCAAAAGATATGTGTTTTTTAGTAGGTGTGTTTTATTCTTAATCAGAAGGGTTAATAGGTTTGATATAATAGTATTTTAGAATAAACCATTAACACCCTAATTAATCACTATCATTAATGATAGTGATAATTGTTTTACAAACATCAACAATAGGATATCATTATTTATGATACTCATCCTCCTTTTTGATTTCCTTAAACGAAACACCCCCTAAGTATCCATGTGAGTCAATTTGATCCCTACACATGACCAAAGGATCTGAGCGGAAACATATTTTTCTGACGTAAGCCTCCAAAACTTCCTACTTAATATTAAAGTTCATTTCCTTTTTCCTCTTTCCTTTTTATGGTTCAACCAATGAGTTACAGACACACACACACACACAGAGGGAGAGAGTAGCAACAAAGTCGAACCTAGGGAAGGAAAAAGGGAAAACAAGAGACCATAACTTTTTAACACATAACAGGTATAAACTTGAACTTTTTAATCATACACTTCATATCAAATAAGCAAATTTGCAATTCTAAATTCTAAATACAGCATTAGGGAAGAACATGATTATTAAGGTGCAAGGAGTATATAAGCACCCAAAACCAAGGCACGAGTACAGCACGAAGACATTTGCATAAGCAAATTTCCACTAATCCAATAATCCATAAGTCACACTAAGGAAAAGAATCAGCATCCAGCATCCATAATGCATTTTATCAATTTGCTAAGAAAGAAGACCATAGAGAGAAAAAGGGAATACCAGATCATATATAAGAAGGGTGGGATATGTGAGAGAGAGAGAGAAAGAGAGAGAGAGAGAGAGAGAACCGAAGTTGGAGGGCATGTTCAAAAGATTATCGTGCACACGCTGTTATTCTGTAATTAAATTAAAACTCTTTCACATGCAAAAGGCGAGTCATAATTCTCCAAGTCTGAAAAAGTTAGCATTAACACTAAGAACAGTTATACCACAAATCAAAACTTAAAGCTAATCAATAACTTATATGACTCTGCATTGACGCAACTTCCATTTTTGTGAATGTAGTCCAGTGTCGTGCAACTAACTGGTAGGCAACTAAATAGAAGAGAACTAAAAGGTTCTCAGACATAAAAAAAACTGCAAAGGATTCATCAAAATCCTAATCATATCATTTGCAGTGAAGGCCAAAAGCAAAAATGATAATTAAAGAAAAAAAAAAAAAGAAGTCCATACCACCATCCTCATCATCGTCACTATCCCAGTAAGGAGGTGATGTCAAAGGAATTCCATTTTCCACCTGATCAGAAGAACTACATTCCGCCAATGCTTCTCCGGAATGGCACTGCTGCTGCCCACCTGAAACCTCCTCCAAAGATCTTCCCACCTCAGACACATCAATCTCAACCCCAGCCATTATGCACTCCACAATTCCCACCACACTCCTCCAACTGCACCTGCACCCATAGCATAATTACTTATAGACATACTCAACAAAATTACAGAAGCCACGCAGAACAAATTTTTCGATACAAGCCAACGATTTAACATGAAATACTAAATGGTCTTCGATTACGATAACATAACATCCTCAAATTATTTACTTTAAAGTTCAAAATTAAAACCTTTTCTTACTGAACACTCCCTCAAAAAATACCCAATCCTTCCAAATAATCCAATCCACGAATCTCAGTAGAGAAAATCCATTCCAGAAACTCCTGAATTCCAAAAACCCACATAAAAAAAATACAAATTTCAATAAACTGTAATCCCCAGATTCCCAAAAATCCCCCCCCCCCCCAAAAAAAAAAAAGAAATCAAACTCAGTCGTCAATCAAACGCCTAGCCAATTTAAATAACACCTAAAAAACACAATAACAAAAATCATCAAAGAAACCAAATTGAATTGAAATTAATACCACGCATAAATTAAAAAAAAAAAACCCTAAAACGAAAAACTAATCAAAAATGAAATTCCCAAAAAGCCCACATAAAAAAAAGAAGCCTAAAAAAGAAATGAAGAAAAACCCATTTCTGAATTGTATGTAAACAGGAAAATCAGAGGATAGATCGAGGGGAAAAAAGAACAGACCTTCCGTCAATGAGGCGAACGGAAGCTTCAGAAAGAGAAAGAGAGGCGGTAGGATCTTAACTCCCCGACTACTATTCGTTCCTAATTTAAATAGCTGACACAATTTGTTTTAAACAGATAAAGCATACTAATGAATAATGCCAATCAAGTATTCCAAAATGATAAAGGTGCCAATCAAGTACTCCAAAGATGAACGGCTATCTATTGTTATTTTTGTAATATTCAAGCTGAAGAAGATTATTCAAGATTTAATTGCAAGATTTCACAAAGTTCATCAAGAGTACTCGCCAAGTCAGGCCAATAATTGCTTTGTCAAGCTCAGCCTGAGTTTTATTCACTGGAGGCCATCGTTTGTCAATCCAATAATTGCTTTATTGGAAAAGAAGTCCAAGTTTGTTAACTCCGTCATTTTTTTGTTTTTGGGCATACGGTCACTGTATATTTTCCTTTACGATTCAAGCAAACAAGATAGAATTTGCTGAGGATAAACTTGTTTCGCATGCTACATACGGTCACTGGGAACATTTTTTTTTTTTTTGTCAAAGATCAACTGGTATTTCATTTGTATCATAAACTAAATACTTACAACTGGGGCAACTGCTCCCAATTACATTGTCAAATCCTTTGGATCGACACGGGAAAACTATGTTCCCACAAGACTACTTCTTTCCGTTTCAAAGCAAACTGAGCTACTCTATCAGCTATTACATTTCTTTTTGCATTTACTTAATCAAAAGAGCAACAAGGAAACAATTCACTGAGATCTAGAATGTTTTCAGTAGTTGTTGCACAATGCACATCATTTGGATTCTGGCATTTCATCTTTCGAAACAGGGGGAAGCTATCCCTAGCCAGCATTGATGCCGTGGTGGCACTGTCAGGTAACATATAAAGCAAAATAATATGTCAATTAGAATCCTGGGAGGAGACAACTTTCCCAAGTGCAAAATGTTCCCCTCATTTGCTTTGATCAAGGTTCTCCAAGAATCCTACGACAGGAAATTAAAGAAAAGTGATCTAAGTGAAAGTAAAGTGAACTAGTCTCATAGGTTGTTAAAAAGTCACGTCCACGTAAAAGAGTGCCATAAAGCGAGAGAGGTATGGAAGCAGCTGAGACAGATTGTGGTTCCAAACAGCAGAAATTTCAGCAATTTCAAAGACTGGTTCGCAGCAATCCTAGACAGGCAAATGACAGAGGAAGCAGAAACCATTACAGTCATCATTTGGCTCATATGGAAATCCAGGAACGAACTCATGTTTGAGGGGACAGCTAGGGGAGCAAAAAATATCTGCGGCTATGGGCAAACTCTATTGGCAGATTATCAAGAGCAGCATGGCAAAAGGGTAGCTTCCATTAGCTACCAGAATTCAAATCCTTCTGATAACAAATGGAAACCACCTCCAACAGACATTTTGAAGTTAAATGTTGATGCCTCCTGCTCAAATGAATGTGCCAGAATTGGAATAACAGTCAGAGACCACACAGGAGAATTACAAGCAGTGTCTGTTGAAAATGTTCCTTTCTGTTTCGATGTGGAGCGTGCAGAAACCTTGGCTATCCTTAAAGCTCTGGAATTTGAAGAAGAGGTGGATATCACCCATCTGGAATTGGAAGGCGATGCTCTTTGTGTGGTCAACAAGATTAATAGCCTGAATTCTGATCTTTCAATGACTGGACACATAGTTGAAGGCATTAAAAGTTGGCAAAAAATTTCTCTTCTTTCAAATGTAATTTTGTTAGCCGAATGAAAAACAAGGCTGCTCATGAAGCTTCTAGGCTAGCTCTAAACATTTCTGGCAATTGTCTTTGGTACTCTGCTTTTCCAGAGAATATTACTTGCTGCTTTTGCAGACAGAAATCCATGAAATCCTTGTTCTATTAAAAAAACAAAAAAAAGTAAAAGAGCTAGTTTGACACAACATTTAACACACAAAATTCTCGACATCTGCAATTGACAAATCACGCCTGATTGAAAAATCATAATGATCTAAAAATCATGTTCAATAGTACTATATGCTATTGTAAAAACTAAATGTGTACACGTATCACATTGTTAGCCAAAAAATATAATGAAATTTTATCATTGTTAGTGCCAAAAAAAAAAACTAAAAAAGAGTCGAATTTTATTTAACACATAAAAAAATATATGGGAGAAGATGATTTATAAAATAAACCCATAGCACAGTTGTTTTAATCTTACTTAGAATTTCTCCAAACTCTCAACTCTTCTTAATTTTTCTCAACTCAATACAATAACAAGACTTCCTATATGTATAATCCATAAGACTTGAATAATAAAAAATTTGATTGAAATAAACAATATAATTATTATAGGAAACAAAAAAAATTGATACTTAATATTTTAAATAAACAAACCCTTAAAAACTCAACTCAAATATAACTTCCAAGATAAAATAAAAAATCACTAATTCGTTTTGGACTTCGATTATGCCAACATGTACTTGGAACTCGCAAGTGGAAGATGACCTGGATAACAATAATGATTGGTAGGAGGGGATAAATTCTTTATAGACTGCTTGGTTAGAGAAAATGTGATTTGGGGAATTGGAATCATTCTTAAAAATTTGAAAATTCTTCGTTCCTGACTAAATTGGAGAGAATTGGAATGATTTCTAAAAATTTTGCAATTTTAACTTCTTTGTGATTTATCAATTGTTTTGTTGTGATAAATTATTAATAGACATTATCATTTGTTTGTTAATTAACAAAACTAAATAATTTAAGATCATAAAACTTTCAAAAGTGAATAATTTTGATTTTGACATCTAAAACAAACAAAGATATTATAATAAAAAACTTTATTTCAATTTCAAAGTGAATGATTCTGATTCCGATTCCTCACTGTTAACCAATTGCCCCTAAATGATTGTGCCTTAAGTCAAGCTAGGAGGGAAAAAGAACGTGTACCAATCGTACCTCTTAGATCATTTCTGTAACCAAACTAAGCTTAGAAGCATATCATAACAAAGATATTTTAGCTTCCTTTCTACTTCAAAATGCAGAAAAATCAAATCAAAACGATAGCCCCCAGTGAAGAAAACAACACTGTTAGTCTGAAACTTTTGGCGGATAAAAAGAGAAATAAAGTGTTGCTGCTGAGGCCAAGAAGGATTTTATGGACATACTCTTGAGGTTTTTCACCTTGCCATTGGGAACTATAGTTAAAGGCCACCAGAAAACAGCCTGTAGATGAGACCACGGAGACTGGGTTCTTGCGATGCATGTACAACTTGTATGAAAGTGTGGAAAAGCTTAGCAACGAAAATATGCAAGACCGTCCTCAAAAAAAAAAAAAATAAAATAAAATAAAAAAATGAAGAAAAAAACCCACCTCGGGATTGTTAGGAAATGGATAAATCAAAGGACAGATCGATGGATAAAAAGAACCTTAAAAAAAAAAGGATCCTCTTTTTTTTTTTTTTTTTTTTTTATGTGTCAATGAGGCGATGGAAGCTGGCGTTTGAGAGGTTGAAGGAGCAACAGAGGAGGCGGAAAATTAAAACATTACTGCTGATAATTTATTTCTATCAATTATCAAAATTTATATAATTGTGTGTGAAAAAGATAAAAATTTATTGTGGGATGGATTTTGATTAATTTATTTGGGCTTTTTTTCGTAGAAAGGGATGAGAACCATATACGAAATGGAATAGAGAGGAGGTGTGAATGCAAACAAGGACCTGATTGGTTATTTTAATTGCTAACTTATCAAAAGACAAAGTAGATAAGAAGGGCAAATTAGCTCCTTTTATAGCTAATTTTATTTGATAATGATTAAAATTTTCTTTCTCTTTTTTTTTTCATTCCAAAATCACAAGGTAATTATTTAATAGTTTGATCCCAAAGTAAAATATTCAACTTATGTTACATGATTGAAAATATTTTCTCTGTATACTTATGCTGGAGTCAAAACTTAAGAATTTTTAAAATGTAAATGCAATTACTAATGTGATTTGAACTACAATTACATGACCTAATCAATAGTTTCTTCTCCTATCATACTCTTAAGAAAAGAAATAATCTAAACACTATAATATGTCCCAAAATAAGATAAGAATAGTAAATAGAAAAAGAATTGGAAATATCACTTATTGATGGTGTATACTACTGCAAAATTGGGAGGCTTGGAGAGGATTTTGCATATTTGGAATTTTGGTGGATGCAAAGTGAAAGATTGCTGTTGGGATTTGGCAATAATAATTCTTATAAACTAGGGCTCATGAAAGGGAAGATTTGAATATTAATTTGGGATTTCAATGGAAATGAAAAAAAGGAAATATTAAGATTTTGGAACAAACATCTGAAGCTTTGCTTGGATGGAATATAATTTAAGATTTTGGTTCCACATCCTTCCCATCCTTAATTCAAAAATTTGTCAAATATGAAATAAGAACACAACATTTTTTTTTCTTTTAAAAAAACAAAGAAACAAACTAAAGAAATAAAAGAGGAGCAATGAACGTATATGGACTTTTCAGACCAGATACCCACAGCTTTGACACACAAAAAAAAAAAAAAAAAAAAAAGTATATGGACTTTTCAGCCCCACTTACAAATTTAAATGTTGAGTGGGCTTAAAAGACGGATTAGTGTAAAATGGCCATCAACACATTTTGGGGCCTATCGGTTGACAACGTGGACCAGAAATCAAAACCAAATAAGATGTTCAACATTAGCCAAAAGGGAAGGCCCCAATTTTGCAATCTCTTGTTTATTTTTTTATTTTTTATTTTGATCAACCTATACTATTACAATAAGAGAATGGATTGATGCATTGGTAAGATTTGAACCCCCAACTAGTGTGGAGTCATAAAGCTTCAACCGCTTGATCCTCTATTCGTTCTCGCAATCACTTGTAAACTTGATGCGATGCAGGAAAAGAAGCAGTGGTCATTTTGAAGATACCACACAAGTCCTGATGTATAACTGCTATTTTAATAACTGACACAATTTGTTTTTTTAAGTAATAAAGAATACTAACAGGTAATGCCAATCAACTACTCAAGAATGTAAAAGTGATAAAAACAATGTTTCACAACGAAGTTAATGTCACATTTGTGTCATTAAAATCATAGCAAAGTGTTGAGTTAAATAATTTTTATCTCACCAGATTAGATATTTTGCCACCGTATGTCCATAAGGTAAAAAAAAAATAGTGTCCACAACGCCACACTATAGGATGCACAAGGGACATGATAACCTTATCTTGTTTAACAAAAGATGAAGAACTGTCAATTGTTTTGTGATATTCAAGATTACTTCTAAAGAGTGAAGAAGATTATTCAAGATTTATTTGTAAGATCTTACAAAGTTATTAAGACTACTCGCCAAGTCAGTCCAATAATTGCTTTATCAAGCTCAACCAAACTTGATCCTGGCTTAACTGCTAAATGAATGGTATCGAGCTTCCCTTCAAGGTTAAAATGGTCCAAGTATGTTAACTCCATCTTCATTTTCTTTGCATATGGCCATTATATTTTTCTCTTTACAATTCAGGCAAACTAGATAGAATTTGCTAAGTATAAACTTGATTTGCATTTGCATGGTACGCAAAGACAAACTGAGAACATTAGGACTGGTGCCATGTTCGCACTGTCAGGTTCCATATAAAGCAAAATACTGTGTCAATTAGAATGCTGTGATAAGAGTATTCTTCCAATTGCAAAATGGTCGCCTCCTTTGCTTTGATTAAAGTTCTTCTCCAAGAATCCTACGACAGAAAATTAAAGAAAGGTGATTTAAAGTGAATGTAAATGGAAATTATTCGCATAGGCTGTTATTAGCATAAGATTCTCAATAATTTCAATCGATAAATCACGTCCAATTGTCGAATCGTGTTCCATAGTACCATAAGCTATTGTATGACCTGAATGTACACGTGTATTACAATGAAATTTTATTATTGTTAGTACAAAAAAACATAGCCAGATTTTATTTTTTTGTGATAAGAGTATTCTTCCAATTGCAAAATGGTCGCCTCATTTGCTTTGATTAAAGTTCTTCTCCAAGAATCCTACGACAGGAAATTAAAGAAAGGTGATTTAAAGTGAAAGTAAATGGAAATTATTCGCATAGGTTGTTATTAGCATAAGATTCTCAATAATTTCAATCGATAAATCACGTCCAATTGTCGAATCATGTTCGATAGTACCATAGGCTATTGCATGACCTGAATGTACACGTGTATTACAATGAAATTTTATTATTGTTAGTACAAAAAAACATAGCCAAATTTTATTTAACACATACAAAAATATATATGAGAAGAGGATTTACAAAATATACTATCTCGAACTCTCATATTATGATCTGCATACACCCACGACAAAATGGAAACAAAGGTTAGCTGAGGTAAACAATACCCATAGCAATGGGAATTACCTTATCTAGAGTAACCAACTTGCAACCAAAACCAAATGGATTTTGGATTAGCTAATTGCATTGGGAAGGAACTTATAAAGCTCAGGTTTAGTCAGTTTGGCCATAAGCCTATGTTTTCAAACTCGGACCGGGCAGTCACTTGGCCGAGGTCAGGGGTGGTCAGAGGACAATAGGTTCAACCGGAAATCGACTTAGATTCAAATCAGATGACGTCATAAATACGTCATATGTATATATATATGTAAACTAGGAATAGGGCACGTGCTCTGCACGTTTATAAGTTATGTTAACAAATAATGTTGCTTATTTTTGTGAAAACTCAAAATGCAGATACATAACTTTAAAGAAAAAGAGGTTAATAAATTGAATAATTCTTCTAATGCAGGATATTTCATTTCCTTTATTTTATTTCCAACTTTAAAATTCTATGTAAATTTTCTTGTATGAAATAACTTTTTTTGGACAGCATATTTATATTTAGTAACATATTTATAGACAGAACAATACACGTATATTTAAGCCAAATTCTCATTAATTGAAATCTTTGATGTGTATGTCGTAAGTAATATTTGATCAAGAACTCTAGGTTTTTCTTAGCTTCACATATTGTTTTCTTTTCAAAAAGAATTTGAATAGAACAGATGAATGTCTCCAATAGCAAAAAAAAGTTTTTGGCATAATGATGGTTTTTTAAAAATATTCTTGCAAAAGAAATTATGAAATCTTTTGAAAATTTTAAATTGTTATCATATAAAAGGTAACTTGTTATTATTTTGTACTTGAAATCCCAAGCTTTTGATAAATTGACTAATAATTTTACATATTTATATTATATCTATAAAGTATCAAATGAGACTTTAATATAGTTGCATCAAAATTAATATTTCTTAATGAGACTTTAATCTTACTCTTTATGTTTTCGTAAATGTCCATTCTTAATGTGATTAGACTTAAAAGATAAGGATATTTAAAGAAATACATTAAGTGCTAAAATATCAAACATAAAGTTAAATTTAAAAAATATAAAATAAATTTTATTTCAAAATATTTAAAAAATGATTTCTCTTTCAATGTTTTGCCTATTTATTTATTTATTTATTTTTGCTAAAATACTTTTTTGTTTAGATTATGAAATTTAAATTTATATATACAAATTAATTAAAAATATTTTATAAAAGATGAAAATAAAAATTTTTATACTAAACAATATATATTTTTTGAAAAATCTAATTTAAATTTGTACTTGCTAAAGATTTGTAAGACTTTTAAAAAAAATTGAGTTTGATTAGGATTTAATCAATCTAATTTTCGTAGTCCCATTAGTATCCTTTTTTTAATGTGACTATAATTTAAAAAATAAAGGTATTTTAGGAAATACATTAATTGTTAAATCACTTTAGGTCCTACATGAACTTTTTTGATACTTTTACTCATTTTAAATTGGTTTATTATGATTTCTTTTTTAACAAATCTAACATGTATATAAGAATTATGACAACTTTATCATATGAGCATATCAAATAAGGACAATTTACATGTTAAATTGGTAATATAAAAACTTTGTAAAGACACAAAGAAGTCTAGTGATTCTAACTCTTGGATAATGAATTATTTTAAAAATAGCACTCGCTTATTGCATACAAACATATTGCTAGTATTGTGTAAAATTAATAAGTTAACTAAGTTATATCATTTGTTTGGATTGATTATGCAATAAAAATGTACAATTATTATTATTATTATTATTATTATTATTATTATTATTTGCATATCATTTGCAATCTTGTGATGACTTATCTTATTTAATTAGGTTATTTTTTTGTTACTATTTTATTTTATCTTTATCATAAATTTTATCTTATTTCCACGTAATTGGAAATATTTATCTCTTTCTTCTATGCTTTAAGCATAAAAAAATTGTGCACCTAAATATTTTAAAAATATAGGTTATGTTTTATTTTCTTTTTCCAAAATAAAGATAATTATATAAAAGAAACTACATCTCCATATATACCATGTTCTTAAAAATTAATATTAGTTTGTGTTGTATTTTTCACACACACACACACGTATTAAGAAACTAATAATCCAATTCTTTCTTTCAAATATTTAAATGATACACTTTCAATGTATTTATAATGAAGGACTCTTTAATATACGATTTTCTTAAATTTGACTAATTTTAATGATCTTAAGCAATTGATAGATACATTTTATGGAATTCTTATTTTATGAATTAATATTAGTGATTATTTGGCTTTTTCAGAGACACTGACATAATTAATTACTCAATAGAATCATTAAGTGTTATTCGCCAAACTCACAAACTTGTGTAATAAGTATATATAAATTTTCAATTTCAATTAAAATATTATATATTATGAGAATGATGAGTTTTGAAATTTGTTCATAACTATATCCTCGTGAGACATGCAAAATCTTGTATTTTATATTTATTGTAAAAATTAATGCATTTACATGTGTTGAACTTCTCACCTCCACTTTCTATTAGTTTGGTTTTTCCTTTTTCTCTCCAAGTCCAAGAAAAAAAGATATATGCCTCGATTTTCTATTATATGCCTCAATTTTGTGTTATATGAAAATTTAAAACTACAAAATTTTTCGTTTAGAATGCATAAACTCATATTTATGACACTCTTATATTTAGATACTTCTTATATTTAGATACTTTTTTTAATTAACTTCATTTTTTGAATAAGTAATGCTTGAGAGTATACTTAACCAGTATCCTAATACATTCGTTAGCTAAATTACATATTTTTCTTTGATCAAACCCTAATACATTTGTTAGCTAAATTACATATTTTTCTTTGATCAAACCCTTTCATAATTAGTTAGTTACTTTGTATGTTATCAAAACATAAGCATTTAAATATTAAATAGAGTTTAAACACTAATTAACTTTCACACTAAAAAATAATAAATATTTGTCCAACTACCTTGATTGAGTTGTTAAAAAAAATTGATTCGAATTCAAAATGCCACATTCAAAATCTCATGCTATATTAAATAAAAAAATCATATATTTCTAAAATAAAGAAGTTTTAATGATTAAACATGTCGTGAAACCTTATTATACATAACAACCCTTTTGCAAGAATGAGGTTTTACATTTTTAAAATTTCAATTTTTGATGACTCTTTATAGTGGTAGTATATTCTTAAATTTAATTCTAAGTCTCTTGAAACATTGACTTATTTATTTTTCATAATATTTTTTGTTTTTAAAGTAATTGGCTAGGACACTTTGTGTTTAGGTTTCTAATATTATTTTTTATGTTAATGTACTAATGTGATTACAAAATCAAAAAATATGAAAATTTGTCAAATAATAAATATCGTAATCAAGTAATTCATCTAAACTCTAAATCCATCCATTCTGGACCATTTTCTGTATTTAGTTTAGCTACTATTCAAATTTTTTCAATCAAGGTTAATTAAAAAAAATTCCTAGCCTCTCGGTCAATGGGATGTTACTTCAATATTTTTGTAAGGTAGTGTAATAATAGTTAGTTTTTGTATTGGATTTAATATACTAAAGTTGTTATTTTCAATTTTTATAAATGAAATCATAATAAAGAAATGCAACAAAGTTAAATAAATTTAAGGTATAATAGTGTATAAATTTTTAAATTGATTTTTAGTGCAAATTAGAATTTAAAAAATGGGATTGGCATTTTATATTTCTCTGAAAAGTTTTTTTTATATAAATTCTCGTTGATCAATGCATGATAGAATGATTTTTGTTTTTATCTTTATGATTTTAAATTTAATCTACACACTAACTACTACATCTTTTAAATTTTAATTTTAATGAGATTCAAAAGTTTAGAATTTTGATTAACTAATTTTGCATTATGATTTTCTAGTTAGCGTTGGTGAATTAAACGTAATATTTTTAATTTTTCCTGGCACGATGCTATGTACTTTTATGGCATTTTAAAGTAAGGTAACATAGGGTCCATTCTTAATAATATTTGAGCGATTGTTTCTAGCTAATAATTTAATTGATTTATTATGTAATAACTGAGAATAATTTTTGAATAAAAAATTTAAAATTAAGATATTATTTTTATTTGAATACGAAAGACAAATTAAAGAAATGCTCCGACCTAATCAAGAAAGTATCCATTAAATCAAAAATAAAAAATTAGATAGGAAAATTTTAAATATTCCATTCTTTTGTTTTCTATTAATTTTGATTTAACAAGGGTGTGGTTATTTCTATCTAACTTTATACTCCTAGGATGTAATTTGCTTTCTTTTTTATTTGTGAAGTAAAAAATTTTTTTTTTTTGTGAATTTAAAGTGAAAAAAGGTGTCAAGTTTAATCATCTATATGCAAATAATGATTGAAATAAACATAAAAATAATTTAACTAAAGAACAAAAAAAAAATTTCATAGTTTTAACCCACTACATATCGGGCTAGCTCCTACTCTATAACTTTTAAAAATTCTGGATCAGCCATGGTATAATTATTACTATATGTAAATATAATATTTCTTTAAACAATGTAAAGTTTTATTATTATAGTAATGATATTTAAACTAATGCATAGGAGGCAGTTTTCCAGTTTTGGATTAGATTCCTTTCCAATTTTATTCGTGAGAAGCACTTTTATTCCTTTTACTGTATATTTTGTGAATTTTTTGTATTTTTATTAATTTAAGTCTAAATTGAATTTATTGTAAAAGACTTGAAAAACAGTTGAGTGATTGTTGAGATTCATTAGAACCTTATTAATCTAACTCTTTATGTTTTCGTAAATGTCCATTCTTAATGTGATTAGACTTAAAAAATAAGGATATTTAAAGAAATACATTGAGTGCTAAAATATAAACCATAAAGTTAAATTTAAAAATATAAACTTAATTTTATTTCAAAAATATTTAAAAAATGATTTCTCTTTCAGTTTTTGCCTATTTATTTTTTTGCTAAAATACTTTTCCTTTAATTTTTTTATAGATCATAAAATTTAAATTTATATACAGATTAATTAAAAATATTTTATAAAAGAGGAAAATATAAATTTTTATACTAAACAATAAATATATATTTGAAAAATCTAATTTAAATTTATATTTGTAAAAGGTTTCTAAGACATTTGAGAGAAGATTGAGTTAGATTAGGATTTAATCAACCTACTTTTGAAGTTCCATTAGTATCCTTTTTTTAATGTGACTATAACTTAAAAAATAAGGGTATTTTAGAAAATACATTAAATGTTAAATGTTAAATTACTCAAGGTCATTCATGCTTTTATATATATGTAGATATAGGTATATATATTATGTATACCAATTAATTTTTTCCTTTTAGTTGCTAGTCAAGAGTTAAAATGGGTCAATGAGTCCAAAAAAATCATAAATAGCCAAAAACATTAAAAAAAATCAATTTTTCTGACTCAAATTTAGTTTTCTTCCCGGTTAAACCCAGTCAAACAGCTTTTACCAATTTTTTCAAATTACTCAGAGCAGATGCTTGGCCGGTTCTCGATCCGACCAGTTGGTCCTATCTGAGTTTCAAAACATAGCCATAAACTGAATGCTATTTTTTTTTTTTAATCGTCAACTGTATTCTAGCCTACTCAAAACCTCCTCTATGGGTTAGGTCCAATTGGGCCAAAAAAATCGATGACAACTGAACCACTATCGAAACTTGACGGGTGCATATGCACTCATCTAGATTTTTTATGAGACACAAGGTTCAAATCCTTAATCTCCCACCCACCATAAGCTCATGGTGGCCAAACAAGCTAAGCTCGGATAGTTATAAACTGAGAGCTATTCGCTTGCACAGAAAAGACGATGGTATTATTATAAAATAGATTTCTTCCTGTGCGTTCTTCTAGCATTTCAAAGAATCTGCGTAACAGAAGTAGTTTTGGTATAATACCATATGCTCGCTTTAACCTTATTTAGAATTTCTCTAAACTCTTAACACTTCTGAATTCCTCTCAACTCAATACAACGGTAAAACTCCCATACATAACCCACATTTGAATAACAAATAAAAAACCTAATTAGAATAAATAATACAATTATAATCGGAAACTAAAAAATGATACTTAATTCCTTAAATAAACAAACTACTAAAAACTCAACTAAACCATAACTTGTAAAACTAAATAAAAAACTTGTAACTCTTTAGTACTTCGGTTCAATTACGCCAACATATACTTGGAATTCGCAAGTGGAAGATGAACTGGATAACAACAATGATTCCTATTCCCTTTCTTTTCACTAGTAAATGATTGCGACTTTGTAAGTCAAGCTAGGAAGAAGACTAGGAGAGGAGAAAACAAATAGAGTACCCATTCCATCTCTCATATCATTTCTGTAACCAAACTAAGAGCGGAAGCATTTCATAACAAAGATTTTCAGCATCCTTCTACTTCAAAATGCAGAAAATCAAGTCAAAGCTCAGGCTGAAAAAAGATGGCCTCCAGTGATAAAAACAACACGGTTGGACTGCAAATTTTCGTGGATCAATTGAGAAATAAAGTGTTTGCTGCTAAGGCTAACAAGGATTTTGTCGATATACTCTTGAGTTTTCTCACCTTGCCATTGGGAACATTAGTTAAAGCCACCAAAAACAAGCCTGTAGCTGAGACCACAGAGACTGGGATCATGGGATGCATGTACAACTTGTATGAAAGTGTGGAAAAGCTTGGCAATGAAAATTTTGTGACAGATACAGGCAAGACAGTCCTTTTAAATCCGAGGAATCCGCTAGCAGAATATTGCTTGAATTTGAAAGTTAATGTAGATGATTACCATCCTGGTATAGTTTTTACATGTTCAAATTCAAATACAAATTGTGATCGTTTGTGTGAATACAGTCACGTCAAATGTCATTGTGGAGGGATATTTGATAAACAAGCTTTTCTTGAGCGTCCCCATAGAACCGATGATTGTCAGGGTACATTTATCAAGGGAAAGATGACGTTCATCATCACCGACGATTTAAAGGTGACGACAGATTCTCCCGGTTCTTTTAATCAAGTATGCCGCAATTCTGGTATTTACAATGTGACTCAGATTACTAAGATGAATGTGGATATCGGCTTGGATGAGGTACATTAAATTAAATGTCCTTGATTTAAACATGTTAAATTATGGGCTTGTTTTCAACGGATTCTGATTTTTGTAAAAATTAATTTTAGATAAGTTAAAAATCAGTTGCTCTAAATTTTAACTTAAAAATCCTAAAGCAAATTAAAAAAAAAATAAAAAAAAAGTTGAGAATATCACAAAATAAATTTTTCATAATTAGAAGCTAAAAGCAAATACAAAATGTTATTGATAATAGGCCCTATATACAATTGATGTTATTGGAAAATTCGTGGTCTAGAATTGTGCAGGTGCAAAAATATTTTTTCTTCTAAGCTATTTGTGACAAGAATGTTTGAATGGTATATTGAACATGATTAAACATCCTATGCTAAGTGAGATAAATTTTTTTTTTATTTTCTTGCATTCAAGATTTTCCATAAAAACGAATGACTATGATTAAAATTTTTCTTCACCATTAATGCCTTGCTTTTAGTTTGATTGCACTTGTTAAAAAAATAAAAAATATTCGCGAAATAATATATCCTAAAATTGGAATTAAATCATACAAATGTAATAAGAAATTAACTGCAGTTGCATAAAAAATTTATTTCGCCTTGCTAGGCTGATTACCTCAAATTTGGGTATGCATGATATAATATTGTACTATTACAAGTGTGTAATCTGCTCATAATTCTTCTTGTTTCATTAACAAAATAATTGGAGTGTGCATGATATAATATTGTACTGACGATGCTTGGGTTTGATGTCCAGATTTCAAGTTTGCTCAAATATTCACTAATCTCGAGGTCTCCCATGACTGATGTCTTTATTCCTATTATGAGAGCCCGCAATTCTCGTATTTATAACGTTAATCAGCTCCTTCAAATGCATGGGGAAGGCGGCTCTCGCATTTATAACGTGAGTCAGCTCGCTCAAACGCACAGGGAAGGGCAGGCCCCCCTCTGGAATTCTCGTATTGATAACCTGAATCAGATCACTCAAATGCATGTGGATATCGGCTTGGATAAGGTAAATTAAATTAAATGTCCTGGTTTGGTCGGGCACTAGTTATTTAAACATGTTAAATGATGGGATTGTTTTCAACTGATTCTAATTTTTGTAAAAATTGATTTTGGATAAGTAAAAATCAGTTACTCTCAATTTTAGTTTAAAAAATTTAAAAGCTGGGTAAAAAAAAAAGTAGTTGAGAAGATCACAAAATAAATTTCTCATAATTAGAAGCTAAAAGCAGATATAAAATGTTATTGATAATAGGCCTTATATATAATTGATGTTATTGGGAAATTCGTGGTGTAGAATTTTGCAGGTGCAAAAATTTCTTCTTCTAAGCTATTTGTGACAAGAGTCTTTGAACGGCATATTAAACAGGATTAAACATTTTATGCTAATGCAGATGAATTTTTTTTTTTCTTGCGTTCAAGTGTCATTTTTCTATAAAATGAATGAATAGGATTAATTTTTCTTCACCATTTCTTGCTTTTAGTTTGATTGCACTTCTTAAAAACATAAAATCTTTTGGTGAAGTAATATATCCTAAAATTGGAATCAAATCATACAAATGTAATACGAAATTAGCTGCAGTTGCATAAAAATTTTTATTGGGTTAATTACATCTCCTGTGGTTTCGGATGAACCACATAACTCCCTTGTAGTTCAAAAAGCAATACATCACTCTTGTGGTTTTTTGTTAAAGTATCAAATTAACAGAAATTATCCTTCGTAATGGTTCGTGAGGTAAAATATCCAAATTATCCTGTTTAAGTACTAAAAATTACCATGGGACGATGTATAGCTTTTAGAATGGGGTCATGTGGTTCGTTTCAAAAATCACATGAGGTCGTATTTTTTTTTTATTTAAAAAAATACATGCAAGCACAGAGATAAAACGGTTAACCACTCGTATAATTTGGACATTTTACTCACGTTCCGTCACATGAGCTAATTTCCGTCACTTTGACATTTTAACCCAAACCACAGGGAATAGTGTATAGCTTTTTGAATCAAAAGAGGGTCATGTGGTTTATGCAATGGGTATTTTACCCAAATTTGTTTCACCTTGCTAGGCTGATTACCTCAAATTTGGGTATACATGATATAATATTGTACTGTGACAAGTGTGTAATCTACTAATAATTCTACTTGTTTCATTAACAAAATAATTTGAGTATGCATGATTGGGTTTGATGTCCAGATTTCTAGTTTGCACATATATTCACTAATCTCAAGGTCTCCCATGACTGAAGTCTTAATTCCTACCATGAGAGGGAGAACCGCGAAACCTGTTTTACAGGGGCGAATGGAAGAGCAGCCTCCCCTCCAACTTGAAAAAAAAAATATTGTAAATAAAAATTTGTGTATTACTATATCTCCCAAAAAAAAAAAAATTAATTATGTCGCCCAAGCTATTGCCTTAATAAGTTACTTAAATTTGGACCTGACATTTCTTAACTATTTGTTATTATAGAATCGTCGCTTAAGACGAATTCTTGACTCTGCCACTGCTATTCTACCTGTGCCCGGAAACATACCTCCGTCTTTTCCTGTAGTTGGAGGAGCCTCTACCTGTAAATTGAGCATGAAGATAGTACTAAGGAAGTCTACAAAAAGAGTATTATTCGCTGAAGTGAACGAAGATTTTGTTGATTTTCTACTCAGCTTCTTCACTTTCCCGCTTGGATCAGTGGTGAAACTTCTTGATGGCAATTCTGGATTAGGATGTGTTGATAACTTGTTTGGAAATGTGAAGTGCTTGGACACCGAATTGCTCACTCTTTCTCCGGACAAGTTACTTGATGCCGGAGTTAAGGACTGCTATAAATGCCCGAAACAGCCGCTTAGAATTCATTATACAAGCTCTTCTCCGTTTGTTGATCCAAGACGTCTTGCTGGTCAAGAAAATTTTTCTAATAGATTTGTCAAGACGCCTTCCTTGTTTGTGTTAACAGAAAATTTGACAGTGATACCTTTGTCTTCTGCATCTTCTGTTGACTTTCTCAAAGAATTCCATGTGCCTGTTTCTGATATTGAAGAGCGAGCCATAATCATCGGTGAGGCAGAGGTAATATTACATGTGCATTTGCAAAATTTATTGCTGATAATGTAAAGAACAAAGGTTTTTTTTTTTTTTCCTTTTATATAGGATAATAGATACTTCTACTTCTAAACGTCAGAAACGGGTTGAATCTCACTCAAACCTTTAACGGCATTTCTAAGTTTTTCAACCCTTGCTATCGTGATAAACAGAAGCTGTAATAATTATGAGTTAAAGCTTTTACTAATATGAGTTTCTGCCGCAGGCGCTGTGCATACTGAAGGCTTCTTTAACATCATCAGCAGCTTTAACAAACAGCCTGAAATATTTTAGGCAATGGTCTGGCAGATCAAGCTATATAGCTTTGGCTAAATGAGGAACTTCTATCCTGGCTTAGTGGTGAAATTTCTGCTTTTTGCTCTTATGAAGCATTCCGTGAAGGTTATCGTATGCTCACCAATGCAAAAGAATTTTATAGACCTGAGTGAGAGTTGAAGCTTGTAATAATTCATTACTGAACTTTGCTTGCTTAAATATCGTTATGTCATTACATCTTCCAATGGTTCTCATTGTTTTGTTGCCAAGAGAATTGCATTTGGTGTTGCTTTTGAACAATTTTGACAGTATCTAATTAGCCTGTCTGAACACTTTGGACTTCTAGGGATCATTGTTGATGACACATTGTGTGAACTAAGCTATGTGACGCCGCCCTGTTGTGAAATCACAAAGAACACGTGATATTAAGGCCAAACCAGAATGCCATTTCAATACAAACTATCAAAAACAATCATACTACTATGGTGCCTGGAAAAAGCTTGTCATAATAGGCTGCACAAAGAATCAAAGAAAGATGATTACATGCATCACAACCTTGAGGGAAAACTAAAACAAACCTGCCTGTGAAGCTAGAATTAGAAACAATCCATGCCATAACTTTTGTTGTCAAATCACTGAAAAAACCTGTCATTGTTCACACATATCCTACGCAAAAGCATTAGTAGTGACACAAATGGGAATTAGGATGCAAGTGCAACTAACTTGATAGGAAGTTAAAATCAAAATGCCCCCTTCATTTTGTCTATTCAGGTTTAAAATAGGTTCTTATTCCTGATATACAGATATCAGTAAAAGCGTTTTACAAAGTTAATCTATGAGACAGCATGCTTATATCTGCAGATGTATGCATAAAATGTGGCAATTCAACTCTCTTAAAAATGACACAATGACTAGGCCCAAAGTAATAGTAAGGTTTCAATTATACTGTGAGTATAGACAATTAATTACAAGAAACTAGCAAAATCTCAAAAGATAGGCCTCCTCCAAGCCGTATCCGTATCGAATACGACTTTCCACAAAATTTTATATCCCTACATTTGATACACTAGAATGGTTTGGAATAAAAAGTTCTTTTCAACCAAGATGTATTTCTACCCAAAATGGACTAAAAAAATGTTTCAATGCAATATTTTGTGACCTAAGTCAGAATGGAATGTCTATTCTTTTTTCAATATTTGGTATAATCATATTTAGATATCCGAATGAAATAAAATCAAAATTGATTTGACTTAATCAATATTTTACTTGCTTATGTTTGCTTTATTTTTATGCTTACAACAAATTTTAACATTTTTTATTTTAAAATTCTTGATATTCTTGTTAAAATTAAATTAATTATATATTTATTAATTTTAAAATTTTTAAAAAATTAGTGATGAAACTGAATGTTCATTTTCTCTATTTATTTTTATTTACAATTAATTTATATCAGGTTTAAGTTTTTACATATTTGCATAAAAGTTAAAAATAGTATCCTAAGCATTTTCAATAACAAAAAGGGAAAAGTATTCTAAGCATATATTAAATTATTTGTGATTTAAAAATAATAAATAATTATTAGTTAAAGTTATAAATAACCTAATATTTTTTAAATTTTAAAAATATACACAAATTAATGAATTATCATGAGTTAAAAAGAATTACTAGAAAGAATTTTGTGTAAGAATAAAATTGATTCTTATTATTTTGGCATTTTGAAGATTTTGGAAAGGACTTTCTCCAGATTTTGTTGAGGAATGAAATTTCAAGAAAAAATTGAAATGAACATTCACATAGAAAAGTCCTTTCTAACTTAAAATATTCATACCAAACACAAGAATAGAATGAACAAGTTAGAAAGGCATTCGATTCCAACCCGTTTCCCGTATATCAAACGCAGAATATGTATCTATTGAATCAAGTGTGGAATTTTGTTTAATCCAATGTTTTAAAAAATGGATCAATCAATAGAGCAACCGGGTCGCGGCCTAATGTAATTTAAAAAATCGGCTTACCAGTTTGATACGGTTTTCTTTTTATTTTCTTTATGAAGAATCCACAGCTGATTCGCGATCCAAGCGGTTGAACCAGTCAATCTGGTCTAATTTTTAAAACATTAGTTTAATCATTTCAAGTTGAGTATTCCTTTTCCCTAGGATTGGAAGTTAATTGAATTAAAATTAATATGAAAGCAAAAATTCAAAAAACCCTCAAATAAAAACTAATTAATCCCAACAAGCCCACATAAAAAATAAATAAGAAATGAAGAAAAACCCATCTCGGGATTGTTCAAAAACATGAAAATCAGAGGACAGACTGAGAGATAAAAAGAACAGTCCTAAAACAAAAACAAAAAAAAAGGCCCCTTTTTTTGTCAATGTGGTGAATGGAAGCTGCAGTTTGAGAGGTCGAAGGAGTAGAAGATCAGAGGTGGTAATTAAAATATTAGTACTAATTATTTATTACCTACCAAATTATCAAAATTTATATAATTATGTGTGAAAAGATAAAAACTTATTGTGGGATTTTGTTTACTTTATTTGGGCTTTTTTTTTTCAAAGAAAGGGAAAAGAACCATATACGACATGGAATAGAGAGGAGATGTAAATGTAAACAAGAACCTGCTTGGTTTTTTAATTACTAACTTATTAATAGAAAGAGTAAATAAAAGGGGAAATTAACTCATTATGTAGCTAATTTTATTTGACAATTATTAAATTCTCTCTTTTTTTGGTCATTCCAAAATCCAAAGGCAATTGCTTAATAGTCTAATCCCAAAGTAAAGTATTCAAACTTATGTTACATGATTGAAAATTTCACTGTACACTTATGTTGGAGTCAAAACTTAAGAATTTTTAAAATGTAAATGCGATTACCAATGTGAATTGAACTACAATTATGTGATCTAATTAATGGTTTCTCCTAAGAAAAGAAATAATCAAAATAAAATAATATGCCCAGAAAAAATGACAACAATAGTAAATAGGAAAAGAAATGAAAATATTGCTCATTGATACTGTGTACTACCACGGGATTGGGAGGTTTGGGGAGGGTTTTGCACATTTGGACTTTTTAGTGCGTACACAGTGAAAGATTGTCGTTAGCGTTTGGCAGTAATACTTTTTATTAGGGCTCATGAAAAGAATGGACAGAATATTAATTTGGGCGTTTTATTGGAAATAGATAAGGAAAATGTTAGGGCTGTGGGACAAATATCTGAAGTTTAGCTTGGTAGAGAAAATTGTAGTTTTCATACTAAATATTTGAGATATTGGCAATTTTAGTCTCAAAAATTTAGATAAAAGCAAATCTAATAGTATATTTAGTTCTATTGACCGACTTTACCAATATCTTATTGGAAACCGATGACCAAATTTTCCCCAAAAAAAGAAACAAAAAAAAAATTTTAGTTGTCATAATTTATAATTAAAGGCACATATGAATATACTGTCTAGGCAAATTTTTTTCAGTTTTTCTACTTATTTATCGTGTGTGAAGCCATACTAATGCCTTTAATTACAAATTATAATAATTAATTTTTTTTCCAAAATTCAGTCACCGATATGTGAGTATCACGCGACGGATTCTGGTAAAATTTTGGCAAAATCAATCAATAAGAGTAAAATTGCTGAAAAATTAAAACATTTAGTACTAGATTTGCTTTCGTCCAAACTTTAAGAACTGAAACTGCCAATGTTCAAAACGTTTGTTACCAAAACTACAATTTTCTCAATGAAATATATTACATCATTCCCTTGCTTAATTTAAAAATTTGTTATATAGGAAATAAAAACACATGATATTTTAACTGTTATATAACTAAACTAACTGAACCAACCCAACTTGGTTCCACCAATCTTTTAAAGGCTAAGTGGGGTGAGAGGTGAAAGGTTTGAATCCTGCCTCCCATCAAAAATCTAAATGGGTGCATAATGTACTCGTTTGGTCTGATGGTGGTTTAGTTTCTATCGGTTCTCCTAAATTCAGTTGAGCCTCCTCTATAGAGTATGTTAGAAGTAAGATTGAATACTGTTGACGATTGGCCAAAAAATAAATAAATAAATAAACTAACTGGAGATATAAAAAAGGAGCAATGAAGACACCAGGACTTATTAGTAAGGCTGTAAACAAACCGAGCTGTTCGTGAACACAGCTCGGCTCGGCTCGTGAAAGCTCGAGTTCGGCTCGTTCGTGAAGCTAAACGAGCCAAGCTCGAACACAAATTTTGACTCGTTTATTAAATGAGCGAGCTCGAGCTCGTTCGTTTAATAAACGAACAAGAGTTCGAACATGAGATACTCGGCTCGGCTCAGCTCGAATAACACTTTTATGCTTATTTGAACCAAGCTGTTCGCAAACAAAGCTCGACTCGGCTCGTGAAAGCTCGAGTTCGGCTCGTTCGTATAACTAAACAAGTCGAGCTCGAACACAAATTTGAGCTCGGCTCGACTCAGCTCGTTTATTAAATGAACACAAGCTCGAATCGGTAATACTCGGCACGACTCGACTCGTTTACAGCTCTACTTATTAGCCAAGTAGACTAAGATCATTCTCGGTACCTCGTCAAATCAATTTAAACGTTGGCTGGGCCTAAAAGATAGATTAGTTTGAAAATGGGCTCCATCAATCTTAAGGGCCTATCGGTTGAGGCTTGTTTCTCCTCCAAATTGAAAACCAGTGATCAACTAACATGTTCAACACACCCCATCAATGGCACCAATTTTGCATATCACTTGCGAACTTGGGGCAATATTGCAAGAGAAATTTATTACTACTATTTTATTAGCTGACACAATTGTTTTTCATAGATAAAGCATGCCAATGAGCAATGCTAATCAACCGCTTCAAAAAGATAACAGTAATAATAATGGCTCTGTCTAGATAGGAAATTTTTTTTCAATATTATTTTGAAATATTTCTTAAATAGGGCTTTCTAATGTATATTCACAATTTTTTTTTATCTCACACATATCAAATCTCAAAGAGTGCTACAATGTTATTTTCAAATAGTATTCAAAAAAATTCAATCAAAACGGAGATGTCACATGTTAGATTGAATATAAAATTTGTGTTGGTCAAATCACAACACAGCATAAAGTTAACTAATTCTTATCTCACTAGACTAAAGATTTTGCAAAGAACAATAATAGCGTCAAAGACACTGTGATATTCAGTGCGACAGACACCTAACGTAATATATTACTTTTAGATTAATATTAATCTAACCTAATTTCAAAAGAGTCCTATATTATTGCAACTTACTAAAAAAGTATTTCTCTAAATTAATATTAATTTAATTTAATTTTAAAAGAATCTTATATTATCTTAACTTACTAAAAAAATCTAAAATTATTTTTAATAAATAAAAAATTAATCATAATTTTCTTTAACAAAAAGAATGACATAATTAATTAAAACCCTAAATTCTAAAAGCATAAACCCTACACTCTGAATCTTGAACCCTAAATCCTAAAACCTAATTTGAAAGTAAATATAAAATCTAATAATGAAAATGTCAGCAAAGGTTTTTTTTTCTAGGGTCTATGTTGCATTAATAAAAAAAAGTGATACATATGTAAGAAACCAGTATTTCAGGTTACAGGTAGAATAAGGATTAGAGTTTGTAATTGATGATGACTCTTGAATGGTTAAGATTTGTCTGTAACTAAAAATCTAGTTACAGTCTTTGACAGTGTTATTTTCCTTTTGCAAATTATATGTCCACAAGCAAAGAACAATATCCACGACAACACGCTTAAAGGATGCTTAAATAATATGATAACTTTTTATCTTGTTTAACAAAAGATAAAGAGCTATCTATTGTTACTTTTATCATATTCAAGATTCTTTTAAAGAGTGAAGAAGATTATTCAAGACTTATTCGTAAGATTTTACAAATTTTATTAAGTGGCTGTTCTCAATAGCTTCTGATTTTTACAAAAACTGATTTTAGAAAAGTTGAAAATTAGTTGTTCCTAATTTTAGCTTAAAAACCCAAAAACATAGTAAAAAAAAATAGTTTAGAACGTTAAAAAATAAATTTTCAAAAATCAGAAGCTAAAATCAAGTAAAAAAATTTATTGAGAACAGGTTCTAATACTACTCGCCAAGTCAATCTGAATAATTGCGTTATCAAGCTCAGCCCGGCTTAACCGCTAAATAAATGATCTCAAGCTTTCCTTTTCGAGGGAAAAAGGTCCAAATTTGTTAACTCCCTCTTCATTTTCTTTGCATATGATCGTTTTCTTCTTTACGATTCACGCAAACAAAATGGAATTTGCTGAGGATACGCTTGATTTGCATGTACAGACCGTCACAAACCGAGAACTTTCAAGGTTTTGATCTTGATGGTGGCGCAATTGGGAAGCCTGATCAGCATTGGTGCCATGGTGGGACATTCAGGTACCATGTAAAGCAAAATACTATGCCAATTTTAAAGCTGTGATGAGGGTACTTTTCCAAGTGCAAAATGGTCCCCTCATTTGTTTTGATTAACGTTCTTCTCCACGAATCCTACGACAGGAAAAAGAAAAGTGATGTATAAAGTGGAAGTAAAAGTAAATTATTCGCATATGTTTTTTAAAGAGTCATCATCTGACAAAAAAAAAAAAAGAGCTAGTTTCACACAATATTTATCACACTAGATTCTCGATATTGTAATCGATAAATGGCGTCCAATTGAAAAATCATGTTCAATAGTACTATATATTTTTTAACCTGAATGTATACATGTAATGTATTGTTAGTACAAAAGATACAACGAAAATTTTTTATTATTAGCACCAAAAAAATATAGTTGAATTTTGTCGAACACTTATAAAAATATATCGGAAAAGAAAATTTAGAAAATAAAGCATCTCAAACTCTCATGTTGAGCCAACATAAACTCACGGCACAATTGCCTTATTCTCACCTAATTTCTCTAAACCCTTAATTCTTATTAATTTTTCTCGACTCAATATAATAATAAAATTCTGTATATATAATACACAAGACTTTAATAATAAAAACCTAATTAGATAGATAATATAATTATAATAAAAAATTAACAAATATACTTAATACCTTAAAAAAAGTTTAGAACTCAACTAAAATATGACTTGTAAAACTAAAAAAAAAAAAAAGAATTCCTTAGGAGTTTGGTTTAATTATGCGACTTGGAACTCGCAAGTGGAGGATGACCTGGTTAGGAATAGTGATTCCCGTACCTTTTCTTTTCACCAGTAAACGATTGTGACTTTTAAGTCAAGCTAGGAAGAAGATTAGGAGAGGAAAAAAGAAAATGCGTACCATTCCCACCTCTTAGATCATTTCTGCGATCAAATAAGCTCAGAAGCATTTCATAGATTCGAAAATACCGAAAATCAGATCAAAACTCAGGCTAACAAATGATGGCCTCGAATGAAGAAAACAAAACTGTTAGACTGAAACTTTTGGTGGATGAAGGGAGAAATACAGTGGTTGCTGCCGAGGCTAACAAGGATTTTGTGGATATACTCTTGAGTTTTCTTACCTTGCCTCTGGGAACTATAGTCAGAGCCACCAGAAACCAGCCGGTAGCTGAGACAACAGAGACTGGGATCATGGGATGCATGTACAACTTGTATAAAAGTGTGGAAAAGCTTAGCAATGAAAATTTTGTGACAGATAAAAGCAAGACCATGCTGTTAAATCCGAGGAATCCGTTAGCAGAATATTGCTTGAATCTGAAGGTGAATGTAGATGATAACCATCCAGATGTAGTTTTTGCATGTTCAAATTCATACAATTGTAGTCATTTGTGTGAATACTGTCAAGTCATATGCCGTTGTGGTAGGATATTTAATAAAGAAACTTTTCTTAAGCCTCCACACAGCACTGATGATTATAAGGGTGCATTTATCAAGGGAAAGATGACATTCATTATCAGTGATGATTTAAAGTTGACAAGAAATTCTCCCAGTTCTCTGGTTCAATTATTCAGCAGTCTTGGTCTTTCTGGCGCGAATCAGATCACTGAAATGTCGGTGGATGCCGGGTTGGACAAGGTAAATTAAATTAAATATTAAACCTAGTTATTAAAACATGTTAAACTTTATATAAGTGGATGTTATTGGGGAAATTCGCATTGTAGAATTCTTTTGTGCAAAATTATTTTTTCTCCTAAGCTGATTGTGACAAGAATGTCTAAATCATATAATGAACAGTATTAAACATTTTATACTAACGAGATTTTTTTTTTTTAATTTTCTCACCTTCAAGATCATTCTTGCTACAAAATGAATGACTAAGATAGAGGTTTTCTTCACCATCAATGTCCCATTTTTTTGTTTGATTAAGCACCATTTGTTCAAAACTGTAAAATGTGTTAGTGAAGTAATGTATCTTAGGATTGAAATCAAGTCATACAATGAACACTATTAAACATTTTATACTAAACAAAATGATTTTTTTTTATTTTCTCACCTTCAAGATCATTTTTCCTACAAAATGAATGACTAGGATAGAGGTTTTCTTCACCATCGATGTCCCGCTTTTCGTTTGATTAAGCAACATCTGTTAAAAACAGTAAAATGTTTTGGTGGAGTAATGTTTCTTAGGATTGGAATCAAGTCATACAAATTTAATATTAAATTAGCTATAGCTGCAAAAGAATTTTGTTTCACCTTGCTAAGATGAAAACCTCAAATCCGGGAAAAGCAACCACCAAAAATTCGTTATTGATAGTGTGTTTAATCCTCTGATAATTCTCCTTGTTTCATTAAAAAAAAAATCATTTTAGTATGCATGATAAAATATTGTACTAACGCTTGATGCTTGGGTTTGATATCCAGATATCAAGTTTGCTCAAATATTCACTGATCTCAAAGTCTCCAATGACTGATGCCTTTTTTCCTAAGAAAATGAAAACCAACAACACTGTTCTACCCGAGCCAGGATATATACCTCCATCTCTTTCTAAAATTCAGGAAGCCTCTACCCCTAAACTGAGCCTGAAGATAGTAATCAAGAAGTCTACAAATAGGGTATTATTTGCTGAAGCCAACGAAGATTTTGTTGATTTCCTACTTAGCTTCTTCACTTTACCTCTTGGATCAGTGGTGCAGCTTCTTGATGGCAATTCTGGATTAGAATGTGTTGATAACTTGTTTAGAAATGTGCAGCGCTTGGACTATGAATGGTTCACTCTTCCCCGGGAGAAGTTACTTAATCCCGGAGTTAAGTATCACTATCAATGCCAACAGCCGTATCCACTTAGACTTCCGCAGGATGGACACTGTAGTTCGTTTGGTGACCCGAGAAACCTCCCTGGTCAAGAAAAATTTTCTGGTAGATTTGTCAAGACGCCGTCCTTATTTACGGCATCAGATAATTTGATAGTGATGCCTTCGTCTTCTGCATCATCTATTGGCTTCCTCAAAGAGCTCAATGTACCTTTTTCTGATATTGAAGTGCGAGCGATAACCGTTGGTGAGGCAGAGGTAATTTATATGTTCATTTGCTAAATTTACTTGCTGACATTGTAGGGAACGCCTAGGTCTTTTTACAGGATCATAGATACTTCTACTTCTGAATGTCAGAAACGGGTTGAATCTCACTCAAATCACTAACGGTATATTTAGTTTTCAACTCATGCTAGCATGATAAACAGAAGCTGAAACGATTATGGCATAATGACACCATTTAGTTAAAGCTTTTACTAATATGAGTTTCTGCTACAGGCACTGTGCATACTGAAGGCTTCTTTAACATCATCTGCAGCTTTAACAGATAGCCTGAAGTCTCTATTGTGAAGTCTGAATCACAAGATTTTAACCAATGGCCTGGCATGTCAAACCATATATGGCTGATTGAAATTTTCTATCATAGTTTAGTTTTGAAATCTTTGCTTTTTGTCTTTTTGAATCATCCCCTGAATGTGCGGCTGGATATCTTGTTTTTGTCTACTTTTCCTCTATTTTATTGAAACTATATATGCATGCTTACTAATGCAAATTGAGGCTTGTCATAATTCATACCTGAACTTTTCTCGCTTAAACATCATTTTGTCACTAGATTTTCAGTTGTTCTCATTGTTCTGTCGCCAAGAGAATTGCATTTAGAACTGCATTGAAACAACCACGATAGTATCTAATTAACCTACCTGAACACTTGGAGTTCGTGGGATCTTTGGTTTTAACACATAGTGTGAACTGAGCTCCGTGACTCCACCCTGTTGTAACATCACCAAGAACACATGATATTAAAGAGCCAACCCAAAATGCCATTTATAAAAATTATCAAAACAGTAATACTACTGTGGTGCATGGGAAAAGCTTGTCAAAATTGGCTGCACAGAGAAACAAAGAGAGATGATATATTACATGCATCACAACCTCCAGGAAAAACTAAAACAAACTTTCTTATGAAGCTTAAATTCAAACAATCCTTGCCAAAACTTTGTTCTCAAATTACAGAAAAAGCCTGACATTGTTGACATATATCCTACTTTTCACAAAAAATTAGTGGTGACACAAATGAGACTTAGGATGTAAGTGCAACTAAGTTGGATGAGAAGTTAAAATCCATTTAGTCTATTCGGGTTTAAAATGGGATCTTATTCCTCATGTACAAATATCAGTAAGTAGAGGCATTTTACAAAGTTAATCAATGTGACAGCATGCTTATCTTGCAGATATACCCATAAACGTCTCTTAAAGATGGCACAATGAATCAGCCTCAAGATAATAGCAAGGTTTCAGTTGTACTGCGAATATAGACAATTAATTACAGGATACTAGGAAAATCTTGAAAGATGCGAAAGATCTCCCTCCAACAATGACTTTCTGCAAACTTCTATTACGTATCTAGGAGATCGAGTATGAAATTCTGTTTAATCGTTTCAAATTGAGTATTCCTTTACTGCTAGGAGCGGAAATTAATTGCATTGAAGTTAATACCAGAGCATAAATTCAAAAAAAACACTAAAAGAAAAACTAATCAATCCCAACAAGCCCACATAAAAAAAAAAAGAACTAAATTAGAGATGGAAAAAAAAAAAAAAAAACCCATCTCGGGATTGTTCGAAAACAGAAAATAAGAGGGCTGGTCGAGGGACAAAAACAATAGACCTGAAGAGGGGGGAAAAAAAAAAGAAGAAGAAGGCCCTTTTTTGGTCAATGAAGCAAATGGAAGCTACAGTGTGAGTGGTCGCAGGAACAGCAGGGCAGAAGCGGAAAATTAAAATATTACTACTAATCATTTATTACCTATATATTTGTGTGCGAAAAAGATAAAAAGTTTATTGTTGGGATTCTGATTATTTTATTTTATTTTATTTTATTGATAAAGAGAAAAAATGGGAATAGAGAGGAGATGTGCATGCAAACAAGGACCTGCTTGGTTTTCTCATTACCACCATAACGTAAATAAAAATGTGAAATCAACTCAGTGTATAGCAAATTTTATTTGATAATGATTAAAATTTTCTCTTTTTCTTTTTTTCATTCCAAAATCGAAAGGTAATTATTTAATAGTCTCATCCCAAAGTAAAAAAGTTCAAACTTATGTTTCATGATTCCAAAGATTTTCTCGGTATACTTATGTTGGAGTCAGGATCTAAGAACTTTCAGAATGTAAATGCGATCACTAATGTGATTTGAACTACAATTATATGACCTAGTTACTAGTTTCTTCCCCTATCACACCCGTAAAGAAAAGAAATAGTCAAAATAAAATAATATGCCCCAGAAAAAATGATAACAAGATTAAATTGGGGAAGTTTTTGCATATTTGGACTTTTTGGTGGGTGCAAAGTAAAATAATGTTAGTAATACTTCTTATTATGGCTCAAGAAAAGAATGGATTGAATATTAATTTGGGAGTTTATTGGAAATTAAAAAAAGGAAAATATTAAGATTTTGGGACAATAATCTGAAGTTTAGCTTAGATGGAATATAATTTAAGATTTTGGATCCACATCTTTCCCATCCTTAACTCAGAAATTTGTCAAGTATGGAATAAGAACACATCATTTTCTTAATAAATAAATGAATAAATAAACAAACTAACATTTTAAAAGTGGAGTGATAAAGGTAAATGGACTTTTCAGCAAAGTGGGCTTGGGTTGTTCTGGAAAAACTGCCTTACAAATTCAAATGTTAATTGGGCTTAAAAGATGGATTACTGTGAAATGGCCTCTAACACACTTTTGGGCCTATGGGTTGAGGGGTTCCTCCTCCTCCACAACGTGGACCAACAAAGCCTAAGAGGGAAGGCCCCAATTTTGCAATCACTTGCAAACTTGATGCGATGCAAGAAGAATGAGCAGTCGTCATTTTGTAGAGACCACAAAGTTTTGTTTCTCACAGATAAAGCAAACAAATACTAATACTAATGTTTCGCAAGGGAGTCAATATAACATTTGTCTCGTTCAAACCATAATACGGTATTGCGTTATACTAATTATTATCTCACAAGACTGATATTTTGCCAACGTATATCCACAAGAAAAGAACAATATCCATAGAGCCTCACTAGATGCTTAGTGACATGATAACTTTTTATCTTGTTTAACAAAAGATGAAGAGTTATTTATTGTTACTTCTATAATATCCAAAATTTCCTTTTAAGAGTTAAGAAGATTATTCAAGACTCAATTGTACGACTTTACAAATTTTTTAAAACTACTCGCCAAGTTAGTCTGATATCTGATGAGAATTGATATAATGAAAATTGATATTAAAAAAATAATTGCTTTATCGAGCTAAACCAAACTTGATCTCGGCTTAACTGCTAAATGAATGATATCAAGCTTTCTTTTAAGGGGAAAAAAGTCTAAGCTTGTTATTCCATCGTCTTTTGTATATGGTCACTAGATTCTCCTCTTTATGATTCAGGCAAACAAGATAGAATTTGCTGAGGATAAACTTCATCTGCATGCTACGTACAGTCACAAACTCAGAACATTCAAGGTTTTTGCACGCAATAAAATTTTCGTGTCTGCAAAATAAATAAACAAGAAAAATGCGACAAATATATAAAATTTAATATGAAAATCAAATGTTACAATCTCTATGGGTCCTTCGATTCTTTTCTTCGAATTTGAATTCGAGGGCCTGAACCTTATTCTCGAATTGGTGTTGACTCTTTCAAATCTGGATATGGAGACTTGAAGAGAGATTTGACTCCTTCAAACTTGACTTCTCCAAACTTCTCCAAACTTTAGATGTCGAAGACTTGAAGATCTTGATTGAAGACTTGAAACTTTAGATGTCGAAGACTTGAAGATCTTGATTGAAGACTTGAAGACCTCCTTGGTTGAAGACTTAGAGCTTCCACAATGTCAAAGCTTCAGGATAATACTTGAAGACCTCCTTGGTTGAAGACTTAGAGCTTCCACAATGTCAAAGACTTAGAGCTTCCACAATGTCAAAGCTTCAGGATGATATGAGTGTCTGTTTGTGTCTTTGTCTCCGTATCTCTGTATGTCTCTCCCTTCTTAGGGGTGACCCCCTATTTATAGTTGCAGGATGGAAGAATAAGGATCCCTTTTGATAACAACTATTGTCATCTTCAAAATTTGAAAGCTACGTATCTGATTTCCTTATCATTTAGCATTATCTCTTTATGTCATTTTAAAGAGATTTATAACATTATCTCTTAATTGTTATCTCTTTATTTATTAGAGGTAAAAAGATAAATATTTTGAAATATTATCTCCTTAATTTAAATAGAGAGATAAATAAGCCATTTAACTTTGTATAGACAAATGAATTAATTTTTAAAATTTCAGTATCTACAGTTTTAATCTGGACGGTGGTACCAGAGGGAAGCTATCACTGTCAGGTACCATGAAAGGCAAAATACTATGTAAATTAGAATGCTGTGATGTGCAAAATGGTCCCCATCATTTTCTTTGACTAAAGTTCTTATCCAAGAATCGAACGATAGGAAATTAAAGAGAAATGATCTAAATTGAAAGTAAATGTAAATAATTCGCGTAGGTTGTTAAAGAGTCACATCTGACAAAATAAAAAATTAAAGAGCTACCGGGCACAACATTTTTATCACTCAAGATTCTTGATATTTGCAGTCGATATTGGAAAATCACGTTCGACAGTACCTCGCAAGTGGAAGATGACATGATAACTTTTTATCTTGTTTGACAAAAGATGAAGAGCTCTATTTATTGTTACTTTTGTAACATTCATGATTTTCTTTTAAAGAGTGAAGAGATTATTCAAAATTTATTTGTAAGATTTTACAAAGTTTATTAAGTGCACTCGCCAAGTCAGTCCAATAATTGCTATGCCAAGCTCATCCAAACTTGAACTCGGCTTAACAGCTAGATGGATGATCTCAAGCTTTCCTTCAAAGGAAAAAAGGTCCAAATATGTTAACTCCGTCATTTTTTTTGGGCTTAGGGTCACCATATAATTTGCGAAGCATAAACTTGATTTGCATGCTGCTTACGGTCACAAACTGAGAACATTCAAGGTTTTAAGCTTGGTGATGGTGCAAGGGGGAAGCTATCCGTAGCCAGCATCGGTGCCATGGTGGCACTGTCGGGTACCATGTAAAGCGAAATAATATGTCAATTAGAATGCTGTGAGGAGCCTACTTTTCCAAGAGCAAAATGATCCCCTCATTTGCTTTGATTAAAGTTCTTCTCCAAGAATCCTACGATGGGACATTAAAGAAAAATGGTCTAAAGTGCAAGTAAATGGAGATTATTAGCATAGGTTGTTAAAGAGTCACCATCTGACAAAATCAAAAATTAAAGAGCTGGTTGACACAACATTTAACACACAAGATTCTTGATATTTGCAATCGATAAATCACATCCAATTGGAAAATCACGTTTGACAGTACCATAAGCTGTTGTGTAACCTGAATGTATACGTGTATTATACTAGAAAATCGCAAGTGGAAGATGACCTGGTTAAGCATAATGATTTCTATTCCTTTTCTTTTCACTAGTAAATGACTGTGACTTTGTAAGTCAAGCTAGGAAGAAGATTGGGAGAGGAAAAAAGAAAAAGTGCACAAATCTCACATCTTAGACCATTTATAGAACCAAACTCAGCCCAGAAGCATTTCATAACAACCATTTTTTAGCTTCCTTCTACTTCAAAATACAGAGAATCAAATCAAAACTCCGGCTGACAAACGATGACCTCCAGTGAAGAAAACAACACAGTTAGACTGAAACTTCTGGTGAATGAAAAGATGAATAAAGTGGTTGCTGCTGAGGCTAACAAGGATTTTGTGGATATACTATTGAGTTTTCTCACCTTGCCACTGGGAACTATAGTTAAGGCCACCAGAAATCAGGCTGTAGCTGAGACAACAGAGACCGGGATCATGGGATGTATGTACAACTTGTATGAAAGTGTGGAAAAGCTTAGCAATGTAAATTTTGTGACAGATACATGCAAGACCCTGCTATTAAATCCGAGGAATCCGTTAGCAACATATTGCTTGAATCTGAAAGTGAATGTAGATGATTACTGTCCTGATAGAGTTTTTAAATGTTCAGTTCAAAACTATTATTGTTGCTATATTTGTGAATACAGTCAAGTCAAATGCCCTTGTGGTCGCGGGATATTTGACAAACAATCTTTTCTTAAGCCCCCATATGGCACTGATGATTATCAGGGTGCATTTATCATGGGAATGATGACATTCATCATCAGTGATGATTTAAAGGTGACAATAAATTCTCCCAGTTCTCTTATTCAGTTATTCGGCAACCTTGGCCTTTCTGACATGAATGAGGTCGCTGAAATGTCAGTGGATGCCGGCTTAGATGAGGTAAATTAAATTAAATACCGTAGTTTGGTCGAACACTAGCTATTAAAACATGTTAAATTATATATAATTGGATGTTATTGCGGAAATTCGTGTTGTAAAACTCTATGGATGCAAAATTATTTTTTCTTCTAAGCTAATTGTGACAAGAATGTTTCAATAGTATAATGAACAGGATTAAACATTTTACAGTAACCGAGATGAATTTTTTTTTTTTTCTGTTTTTCTAATGTTCAAGGTCATTTTTGCTACAAAGTGAATGACTGGGATAGAATTTTTCTTTGCCATCAATATCCCGCTTTTGGTTTGATTGAGCACCATTTTTAAAAACAATAAAATGTTTGGTGAAGTAATATATCTAAGAATTGAAATCAAGTCATACAAATTTTATATGAAATCAGCTGCAGCTGCAAAAGAATCTTGTTTCACCTTGGTAGGATGATACCTCAAATCTGAGAAAAGAAACCACCAAAATTTCCTCATTAAAGGTGTGTTTAATCCTCTAATAATTCTCCTTGTTCCATTAAAAATAATCATTTGAGTATGCATGATATCATATTGTACTGATCCTTGGGTTTGATATTCAGATATCACGTTTGCTCAAATATTCACTGATCTCAAAGTCTCCCATGACCGATGTCTTTCTTCCTAAGAAAAGGAAAACCAGCAACAGTGTTCCACTTGAGCCAGGATACATACCTCCATCTCTTTCTGAAGTTCAGGGAGCCTCTACCTGTAAATTGAACCTAAAGATAATAATCAGGAAGTCTACAAAAAGGGTATTATTTGCTGAAGCCAACGAAGATTTTGTTGATTTCCTATTTAGCTTCTTCACTTTCCCGCTTGGATCAGTGGTGAAACTTCTTGATGGCAATTCTGGATTAGGATGTGTTGACAACTTGTGTAGAAATGTGAAGTGCTTGGACACCAAATGGCTCACTGTTTCCCCGGAAAAATTACTTGATGCTGGAGTTAATAAGCTCTATAAATGCCTGAATCAGCCACTTAGACTTCAGATCGATACATATGGTAGTGAGTATGTCGACCCGAGATACCTTCGTGGTCAAACACATGTGTCTGGTAGATTTGTCAAGACGCCTTCCTTATTTATAGCATCAGACAATTTGACAGTGATACCTTTGTCTTCTGCATCATCCATTGGCTTTCTCAAAGAGCTCAATGTGCCTGTTTCTGATATTGAAGAGCGATCGATAACTGTTGGTGAGGCAGAGGTAATTTATGTGTTCATTTGGAAAATTTTCTTGCTGACATTGTAAAGAACAACGGTTTTTTTACAAGATGATAGATACTTCTATTTCTAAATCAGAAAGAAGTTGAATCTCACTCAAATCTTTAACGATACTTTTTAGTTTTTCAACTCTTGCTAGCAGGATAAATAGAAGCCCAGACAATTATGCCATCCTAATGACTTCATATAGTTAAGGCTTTTACTAATATGAGTTTCTGCTACAGGCGCTGTGCATATTGAAGGCTTCTTTAATATCATCTACAGCTTTAACAAATAGCTTGAACTCTGTCATGTGAAGTCTGAATCAGAAGACTTTAGCCAATGGTCCGGCATGTCAGACTATATAGCACCAGGTTAATTGAGGAATTTGTATCTTCGTTTAGTTTTGAAATCTCTGCCTTTTGTCTTTCTGAATCATCCCCTGAATGTATGCCTGGATATCTTGTTTTTGTCCACTTCTCCTCTATTTTATAAAACTAGGTCTGTATGCTTACTAATTCAAATATATATATATATATATATATATATATATATAGACACACACACATACATATATATACATATATATATATGTATATATGTATATGTATATGTGTGTGTGCACACACACACATATATATGTATATATGTATATATGTATATATCTATCTATCTATCTATTATCTATCTATTATCTATCTATCATCACTATATAATACATTCCTTGTTTCTTCCTTTTTTTGTGATGACTAATATACCCTTGCTATTAGATTTCTCATACGGCAATTATCAATCAAAGTCCCATTCAAACTACAATTCTTTAACTTACTGAGGGATATATCAAAGACATAATAAATAAAATCATCCAAATATACTATTTCTAGATTAGATCTTTTGACGGCATTATAGTTCCACGGGACTCTTACTATAGGCTACCGCCATTGCATCTCCCTTCTTAGCCCCTTAAATAGCTACTTTTTCTGGTTGTTTGGTAATAGAACCAACCCTGCTGCAACGTATGCGAAAGTTAACCCAAAAAAAAATAGTTTTTTTTCTTTTACAAAAAAGGGGATGTCCAAGCATTACCATGTTAGCTTATACACTCACTGCATGTTAACTTGATTTACAAACACAAAAGAAAAAAGAAAAAAGAAAAAAATTACTAGACAACCGTAGCGACTAAAGATAATAGTATTAGAAGTTAGTCCTGTGCGAATTACATTTACAAAGGCTTGTCAAAAGTCATACTTCTTGATCATTAAGATAATAGTACTCGACTTTTGATGAAACATTGTGGTACAATTTTTGCATCTCTGGTACAGCGATGGCAATAAGCATATTGTTCCCGTTTATTTTTGTTTCCAATTGGATGTAACTGTTTCCATGAATGAACTATTTTACGGTATTGTTCAAATGCATAGAATTCTAACTTCACCTTCAAAGTTTGAACCAAACAAACTGCAGATCACATCCGTTTCACAAATAAATAGTGTTCCAAAAGTTTCGATAATTGTTTTCTTTTTTGTTTGGTTGATTGAATATTCTTGGAGAATACGTATATTTTTAATCAAATATCTGGTTGCTTCATTTGTTGTTATTTCTTTCAAAGATGCTATGCGTGTGTATCTGTTAAATTTGGTTTCTAATGTTTACATTTGCAAATCCCCAACATTTTCAAAAAACTTTGAGATTTAGATAAGAACGAGACAAAGAGGTGTTTGATAACCTAATTTAATACTAAAATTAACGGATTCAAAGCTTTTTAAATTCAGTATGTTTGATAGGGGTAGGCATGGGTCAGGTACCCGCTTCAAAAGGAATTTTGTTGACCTGACCCGAATATGTTGGGTCAACAATTTTCCGACCCTAACCCGCCCTAATCTAGGCATGGTTCGTAGGGTACCCGCCTTGCCCCACCTTGTTGCTTTTTTTGGGATTTCAAGAAAAATGTAATATTGTAAATTTAAGAACAACTAATGCCAAACTCTATATTTATGAAAAATTAAAAGAATAATTTCAAACTTTATCGAAAAATAAATATATCAAAGCAAAAGAAGTAATAAATATATTTACTAATTTTTCGTTCCTTAATAAATTAGACAATTTTTAAAATTAACATAGGTTTTAAAATAAAGGCTTGAGCAAGTGTTTTTACGATGTTTAAGGTTATAATTTGTCTAAAAGTTTAGGACCATGAGTAATTATCGCATTGCACTTAAGCTAAAAACAGATCTTGTAGATGCAAACTAGAAACCTTTTTATTTTGTATGTAATAAGGCATATAAAAATATAGAAATAAATTATATGTTAACACCCAAAATAATGAATAATTATATAAGTGATCACCAATTAATTAGAAAAGGATAAGAATAAATCTAACAAAGTAGTAATTATTTAACAAGATAAAGACATATAGATTAAATAAATATTCAAAGTACACTTGCCATCATATAAGAAAAACTCTATATAGGATAAGCTACTACTATTATTAAGAGCTAATCATTTGTTACATAAGTAAATGAAAAATAGTTAATCGAATTTTAATTTTCATTCGAATTGATACCTTATGAGTCCTAATTATTCCCAAGCTTCTTGGATTAATTATCAGTTAGTCAATTAACCTAGAAAAATTTTAAATGTAAGTACAGTAAATCATGACTTATTGATGATAACTATTTCTACAAATGGATAATTCTAAATTGATTATTCTCCTATTTTTGAAAATAATGAATTTAGTTACTTTTACAAACAAATGGATATTAACTAAATGGACAATTAGAAAAAGAAAATAATTTAATAGAAATGAAGATTACATAATTAAATTCTCAATAATTGGAAGAGAAATAGAAAGGAAAATGAACATTGAGGGAAAAAGTACTCAAAATAAATTTGTTATAATTATTATAAAGTACTCAAAAGATACAGAATATCAGGTAATCAAAAAGAAAAAATAAAAAAATAAATATGAAAACAAATATGAATTATAGAATGGGAGATTACAAAAATAATTCTCAGAAACTAAAAGAGAAATGGAAAAGAAAATGGAACATCGACAAACACTTTACTTAATTGAAACGTAAAGTTCTTCAAAAAGAATCCAACTAAGGCAACACATAAAACAAATGAAGAGATCAAAACTAATTTGGCCACTTCTGCCTTATAATTGTAAAAGTACGTAAACCAAGTATTCAAATAGAAAACTATTCTTTGGCAGTTTTCTAAATTTATATTCTTTGAGAAGTAGCTTAAAAGTTGCTCTTAGCATTAATTTTGGTTTAGTTGAAAAGATAAAGTTATCATCCTAAAATATACTTGCAACAAAATTTCAAAAAGAATAGAATGAAAAAATTAAGATATAAAATTCTTTATCAATTAGTCTTATGATCTATTGTAGGTTAGTTTTATGAGTTTTAAACAAAGACAATTTACCTTTTTTCTTAAATAAAGAATGAAAAGTACAATAAGTGCTTCATAATAATTTGTTTTAATTATTATAAAAAAAAATTAATTAGATTTTGTTACGTTTAACGTTTAAAATAAGGGTACCAATAAATTTTTATAATTGTTATGAAGCACTCAAAAGATATGGAATACTAGGTAAAAAAGAAAAAAAAATACAAAACATTAACATCAATAAATGGAATTCCAAATTAAAAGAAAAATTGAAGTTTACATCTATGGAACTTTAACAAATGAAAAATAGGCCATATTCCATGTGCTTTTGTGGATATTATTGTAAAAACATTTTTTTCTATTTTCAAATAATGCCTTTTTCAATGAACCAATAATTGTAATCTAAGCTGACTAATTGGAGACAGAAATAAATTCTAATACCAATAATGCTTCACTTTTTGTTTTATTTTGTTTTTCTTTCACATTTATTTAAATTTAGGTATGTCAAAATATCTTTTTATGAATGTTTGTTTGTCTACCCAAATATGAAAAAATAAATTATTGCGATATAGATACATACTAAATAAAATGCAGCTACCAATCCCAAATTTAATAATTTAATGAATATAGTCATGGGAGGACAAGTTATGTGTGCTTAAAAAAAATTAGAAACTAAAATAATAACCATAATTAGTACAATGAACAAAATTTATTATTTTCCAAAGAAAATGAAACATTGTCCCGAAATAAAACCATTAGCATTATATCTATTAGCTTTAGTTTCAAACGATCATGAGAAAGTTAAAAAATCATTAATCTTGATTAGCACGACCACTTGAGAAGCTTGAATAAAGATCATGAGTTTTCAGATCCAATATAATAACATTATTCTCCACTATGGAGGCAAATTAAGTAGGATTTTTTATTCATTTCTCAATACAAAATTAATTGACACTGAGAACATAAACTTTTTTTTAGCTAATACTATTAAATAATGCCTAGAACAAATTAAAGCCTACCAATTCTAATGTCAAATAAAAAGCCTACTAATTCTCAATATAGTATGGAATTTATAAAAGCCTATAAATTCTAATGTTAAATAAAAAGTAAAAAATATGTTACATTTACGAATTTTCTTCCTACATATTAGTTCCATGAAATTAACTCGATCATAAAATTATAACACTATAAATTTTAGGACAACTAGCCCCAAGCTCCATATTTATGCAGCAACATACACCATGTATATGAAACACTTGGTTAGTACTCAAATTTTTATTAGATTAGAATGTCTTGAATTAACACATTTATAAGCACCAATTATGTAGTTCAATTTAAAACACCAATTTATAATAGTCATTTTCATAAAATGGAATTCCTAATTCCTAAATTATATCACATTTATGTAATTCTAAATAGAAGAGGACAAAACTACTTGATTAGCAAATAGAGCGCAAATTTGAAAATGACAATGAAAATTATCAATTGGAATTTCCCTTAAATGAAATAAAAAAGAGTTTTTATTTTTATAAGAAACTAGGAGTGGTGCACGTGCTTCGCACGTTTAGTAGTTCATTTAACAAACAATACAACAATAAGAAAAAAAGAGAAAAAATAGTTAATAATTTTGGTTTTCCTATTTTTTGAAAAACCGTATCTAAGAAACAAATATATTATAGTACTATTATCAAAACCAACACTTCATTATTACGATTGTTATTTAGAACTATTTTAAGTATCAAAATAGTACTATCTATACTTTAATAGTTTCACATACATTTTCTGGTAATTTCACAAATTATTTTCTTTTTCCAAAAAATTGGATGAAACAGAAGAATATCTCCAATTGGCAAGACGATAGTTTCTCCAAAATATCTTTACAAAAGAAATTATGAAATCCTTTAAAATTTTATTATGACCACAAATTTTATATGTCATTATTTTATCTATGAAGTATCAAATGAGACTTTAATATAATTGTACCACAATTAGTATCTCCAATGACAGTTTCTCTTTTTATTTAATCTAACATGTACATGAAAATAATGATAACTTTTTTTGTGTAAATAGAAATACACTAATAGGTCTAGTGATTCTAACTTTTGGGTAATGAATCATTTTAAAAGTAGCACTTGCCTATTGTATACAAACATATTGCTAATATTGTGCAAAAGTATTAGGTTAGTTCAGTTATATCATTGTTTTGGATTGATTATTGTGCAAAATGTATATCTTATTTAGTTAGGTGATATCATTTTTAAATTATTATTTAACTATTTTAATTCTATATTTTTCGTAGCTATTACCTTCCTTCCACATAGTTAATGATATTTTTCTCCTTCCTCGACCTTCTACCCATAAAAAAATAATTTATACATCTAAACATTCAAAAATATATGCTATGATTTATTTTCTTTACCTTAAATAATCTTATAAAATAAAAAGATAATTATACAATAAAATTGCAACTTTATATATACCATGTATTTGAAAGTTAATATCTTTTTGTGTTGCATTTTTACATATATATTAAAAGGCTAATAGTCTAGTTTTTTCTTTAGTATTTTTTAAATGATAGAGCTCAGATATACATTGTCACAAAAAATAAGACTTTTGTTGTATGATATCTCATAATGATACATTTTTATTATGTTTATAATGAAGTACTCTTTAATATATAATTCCTAAAATTTGACTCATTTTGATGATCTTAAGCAATTTATAGATAAATTTTATGAAATTCTTATTTTATAAGTTAGTATTATTGAATATTTGGCTTTTTCTTGGAAAATAACTTAATTGACAACTCTATAAAATCAATTAGATTTATTCGTCAAACTTACAAATTTACGTAATAAATGTATATGACTTTTCATTATCAATTAAAATATTATATATTATGAGAATAATAAGTTTTGAAATTTGTTTATGACTATTACCTCAGGAGACTTGACAAAATTCTTATGATTTTTCTATGTTGTAACAATTAATGCATTTGCATATGTTGAGCTTCTCATCTCCATCTTCATTTGCTTTTTTCTTTTTCTCTATCTATTATAGGAATCTACGAAATAAAATATATCTCAATTGTGTGTCATATGAAATTTTAAACTAATACTTTTTTTTTTGTTTATAATGTATGCATTCATGTTACCTCACAATTAGACAATTTTTTGAATTAACTTCACTTCTTGAATAAGTAACACTTGAGAGTTCGCTTAACCGGTGCCCTAAAGCATTTATTAGTTAAACCCATATAGTTTTCTTCAGTCAAGCCCTTTGTGATCAGTTAATTACTTTGAATATTATCAAAATGTAATATTAATAATAATTAGAGTTCAAACCCTGATTAGCTTTCATATTAAAAAAGCATAAAGAATTGTTCAACTATGTTGGTTGAGTTGTTAAAATATTGATTTGAATTCAAAATGCCACATTTAAAATCTCGATCCATATTAAAGAAGAATATAAATTTCTTGACATAAAGAAAGTGTAATGATTAAAGTTGTGATGCTACCCTACTGTGCATAATAATCCTCTTGATAGAATGAGTTTAACATTGTTAAAAATTTAATTTTCAATGACTCTTATATCTTAAGTAGCATTTTAGAAATCTAATTAGAAGTCTTTTGAAACATTATTTTAGTTAATTTTTCATGACATTTTTATATTTTAAAGTATTTACCTAGGATAAGTTTTTAGTAACATTTACATTTGATTCTTTGTGTTTAGGTTTTTAAGACTATTTTTTTTGTGTTAATTACCTAGTATGATATCAAAATACAAAAATTAGGATATTTCTCGAATAATAAATTCTTTAATCAAATAGTTCATCCAAATTCCAAATCCAATCATCCTAATAACAATTCTATCTTCAATTATGTCTTCGCCAATCAAGATTAATTAATAAAGCTTTATTGCATCTCGGTCTACAATACATGTTACTTTATTATTTTTTTAAGGTAGTGTAATAGTAGTTTGTTGTCATATAGGATTTAATCTGTTAATGTTTGCAGTAAATGAAAATATAGTAAAAAAGAAACAAAGTAATACTACTAAATAAATTCAAGTACAATAGTGTAGACTTTTTAAATTTAAATTAAGATTTAGAAAATAAGATTGACATCTATATTTCTCCAAAAAGACATGAATTTTTGCTTTTTATAACTCAATATTGCAGATGCATTATTTTTTAAATTGGTTTTTTATTGTAAGAGATTTGAAAGACATTTGAATAAAAGCTGAGTTTTATTAGGATTTAATTAATTAACCCCTTCATAATTTCATTAATGTCTTTTCTTAAGGCAATTGAACGTAAAAAAAAAAAAAAGGCTATTTTCAAAACGAAAAATATTAAATGTTAAAAGATTAAAAAGCTTAGGAACATTCATGCTAAATAATCAATCTAAACGATTGTTCTTAATTAATTTTGTAACAAACACTTATTTCAATTTTTGTTTGCAATTAATTTCTTGAATAAAGGCATTATGCTACACATATTTGTGGTATTTTAAAGTACGGTAACATTGTATCTGTACATAATAAGAGCCAAATAAACTTATTGATTTAAGTAGATAATTTAGCTTACTTATTCTGCAATGTCTCAAAATAATTTTTGAATAAAAATGTTTAAGATTAATATATTGTTTTATTTTAGCCTAAAAGATAAATCAAAAGAAATGGTCCCACTTAATTAAGAAATTATCCGTTAAAGTGAAAAAGCTAGACAAAAAAATTTTAAATGGTTCCAATCTTTTTTTATTAATTTTAATTAAATTAAATCCATATTGTAAGATTCTAGAGACTTTTGAATAAAAGTTAAGTTTCGTTAGGATTTAATTATTCCTACTCTTCACCTTTTCGATAATGTCCTTCTTAATGCAATTGCAATGTAAAAATAAGGCTATTTGAAGAATGTAATGCTAAATGTTAAAATACCAAAATATTTAAGGTCATTAGTGCTAAACAATTGGTCTAAGTAATTGTTCTCTTTTAGTTTTGTGACTAACCAATTATTTATAATATATTATTTGCAATTAGTTACTTAAACAAAGGCTTGTGTAATTACAAAGTGTGGTTTCTTTTATCTAATTTTATATTCTTATCATTATTAGATTTAGTTCTTAAAATGCATAATTTGTTTCTTATTTTTACTTGTGTACGAAGGATATGCTTTCTATGTGTAATTCTTAAAGTTAAAAATGGTTGTTAATAACCTATACGTAAAGAACGGTTGAGAAAAACATAGAAATGATTGCACAAAGAACAAAAAGGAAAATTTCTTTCAAGTTATAACCTGCTACATACCTAGCTAGTAACTATTCCTATAACCTTTAAAATTATGAATTAGCTATAGTGCAATAGTATTTGCAAATAGAATGTTTTTTTAGAAAATGCAGAGTTTTATTATTATATTAACTGATATTAAAATTGATACAAAATATTTAATTTTTCAGTTTTGCATTGGAAATTACATTTAAATTTTGTTTATGAGAAGAAATTGTTTCTTTTACAAGCTTTTGTGTGCAGTCATTTATGTTAAATAAAGGACTTGAAAGATTTTTGAAGGAATGTTAAGTTTTAATGTAACTCTCTATAATGTCCATATACTTAATATGATTACGACTTAAAAAATACAACTATTTTAAGAATTCAATAATATTTTTGAAATTAAAATTATTCTTTTAAATTAAATTTTTGAATAATATTTTATTAATTTCAATTTAAATTAAATTTGTATTGTAAGATTCAAAAGACTTTTGAATAAAGGTTGAGTTTCATTAGGATTTAAATATTCTTACTCTTTACCTTTTCATTAACGTCCTTTCTTAATGCAATTGCAATGTGAAAAATAAGACTATTTAAAAAATGTAATAGTAAATATTAAAAGACCAAAACATTTAATGTCATTAGTGCTAAACAATTGGTCTATGTAATTGTTCTTAATTAACTTTGTTATTAAATAATTATTTATATAATTTATTGTTTGCTTCTATCTAATTTTATGTTCTTATCATTATTGGATTTAGTTTCTAAAGCACAAAATATTTTTCCTGTTTTTATTTGTGTACAAAGGGTAGGCTTTCTATATGTAAATCTTAAAGGTAAAAATGGAGGTTAATAACCTATGTGTAAAGAATGATTGAGATAAACATAAAAATGATTGCACAAAGAACAAAAATGAGAAAAGTTTTCAAGTTATAACATACTATGTACCCTACTAGATTCTACTCCTATAAGTTTTAAAATTATGAATCAGCTATAGTGTAGTTATTACTATGAACAAAAAGAATATTTTTTTAAGAAAATTTAGAGTTTCAATATTATAGTAATTGATATTTAAACTAATACAAAGTATATAATGTTTTAGTTTTGCATCGGAGATTCCATTTAAATTTTATTTATGAGGAGGAGTTTTTTCTTTTGTATCTTATTTGTGCATTTTAAAGTTTTTTATTAATTTTAATTTAAATTAAATTTTACTATAAAGAGTTGATATTTCATTTAAATTGTGCTCATAGGAAGGAGTTTTTTCCTTTACAATCTTATATGTGCATTCATTAAGTTAAATAAAAGACCTGAAAGTTTTTTGAAGGAATGTTAAGTTTTACTATAACCTTATTAATCTAATTATTTATAATGTTCATACTTAATATGATCGACTTAAAAAATACAACTATTTTAAGAGTACAATATCTGTGCATTCTTTTAAGTTAAATAAAAGACCTGAAAGTTTTTTGAATGAATGTTAAGTTTAGCTATAACTTAATTAATCTAACTACTTAGAATGACTATACTTAATATGATTACGACTTAAAAAACACAACTATTTTAAGAATTGAATAAATATTTTTTAAACTAAAATTACATCTAAAAATATAAAATTAATTATTATTGCAAAATATTTGAAAATTATTTCTTGTCAATTTTTTGGTTATTTATTTATTGGTAGTTAAATTTTCCTTATATTCCCTTTTTTTCTTTTAATTTGGTGTGATTCTTGTGAGGAAATTATGCTCAATCAATCAATTCTAAACTCTAACAGTCATTTTGGACTTCGTCAGATCGTTACATTCAGATAATTCTACGCTTGAGTCGAAACAAACGGACTTTAGTGCCTTTGTTCTCAGCACTATACGTGCCATTAGTCTAAGGATTTGCTCTTTTGATACCGATAGTATTAGTTTGAATATATCATTTTATCTTTCTAAGTGCTTCAAAGTTTTGATTATATTGGTCGAGTAAGTGATGGTTTTCTCTTTATCTTTCAATTTTGACAAGGATGCTTTTGCCAAGCGTATCCTCCCCACCAGAATAGTCAAAAGCTTACTATTTGTGACTTCTTCTTCTAATTCTTATGCCCAACAAAATAAGGTCACTTCCTCCATAAAAATTGGGGAAAGGCATCGACTGACTTATAAATAATACAAAGATGTTAGATGACATCAAGGGCCAAGAATGGCCGTTACATCTTTATCTTCTACGTAAAATAGATAACTAAATCAATTGTAAATAATCCAATTGAAATATGTAATTGTAAAAGGATTGAAAGATTATTAAAAGAAAGTTGAATTTGATTAGGATTTTGATTATTCTAAGTTTTATATATTTCTATTATTATCTTTTTCTAATGTGACTATGACTAAAAGGATAAGAGTGTTTTAGAAAATACATTAATTGTTAAACCACCAACCACTTAAGGTCATTCGTGCTTATATATATATATATATATATATATATATATATATAGATCATGTACAAATACAAAAAAGAAAATGATGAAGACAAAAATTATACCTTTTATCGAAAAGATCCACAATCAACTAAAAAGCCAAAAAAAAAAAAAAGTAGTGATATAAATAGAAAAAACAAATACATGTATCATCAATCAAAAGACATGTTTTACAAAACAGTAGTAATATAAATTTTGTACACATGACTAATTTATTGGTTAAATTTTGTATATTTGACTAAGTTATATAATTTTAGAAAAGTTATATATTTCTAATCTTTTATTCATCAAAACACGTGCAACGCACGTGCTTCTTCCTAGTACATGTATACATACCTGAGTGAGCATTAAGGCTTGTCATTATTCATAACTGAACTTTGGTTGCTTAAACATCATTTTGTCACTGCATCTTCCAATGATTCTCATTGTTTTGTTGTCAAGAGAATTGCATTTAGAACTGCTTTGACAACCGTGATAGTGTCTAATTAACCCACCTGAACACTTACAGTCCTAGGAATCTTTGTTTGTAACCCATTGTGTGAACCAAAATATGTGACTCCATCTTCTTGTAACATCACAAAAAACACGTGATATTGAAGTCAACCCAAAATGCCATTTTGTTACAAATTACCAAAAACAATAATGCTTCTATGGTACCTGGAAAATGCTTGTCATGATTGGCTGCGCAGAGAAACAAAGATATATGACTACATGCATCAAAACATTGAGGGAGAAACAAAACAAACCTGCTTGTAAAGCTTGAATCAGAAATAATCCATGCAAAACTTTGTTGTCAAATCACTAAAAAAATTTGTTATTGTTGATATATATCCTACTTTCCCAAAAGAATTAGTAGTGAGAATTAGTAGTGACTCAAATGGGAATGAGGATGCAAGTGCAATTAACTCTGTCCAGTTAGTCTATTCAGGTATAAAATGGGTTCTTATTCCTGATATACATATATCAGTGGAGGCGTTTTACAAAGTTAATTTATGAGATCGCAAAATTCTAATATGTATGCGCGAGATCGTGGGAAATATTTAGATAGACGCGGTTCACGGAATAGTTCCGTGAACCTCTTGGTTCAGAAGCAGCCACATTATCTATACGGTGGGCCATGAGTGATGTGGCTGCTTCTAGACCAAGGGGTCCACGAAACTATTCCGTGAGCCGGGTCCATCTAAGTATTTTCCCGAGATCGTGTATGGAATTATGATTAATCGCTTCAAATTGAGTATTCATTTCTTGCTAGGATTGGGAATTAATTGAATTTAAATTAATACCAAAGGAAAAAATTCAAAAAAAAAAAACAATAAAAGAAAAAACTAATCGATCCCAACAAGCCCACATCAAACAAAAAGACTGAATAAGAAATGAAGAAAGACCGAACTAAGGATTGTTCGGAAACAAGAAAATCAGAGGACAGACCGAGGGATAAAAGGAAGAGACCTGAAAAAAAAAGGGTACCTTTTTTCGTCAATGAGGCGAATGGAAGCTGCAGAGTGCAGAGAGAGGGAAAGAGATTTGAGATGTTGAAGGAGCAGCTGAGCAGAGACGGAAAATTAAAATATTACTGCAAATAATTTATTTCCTATTAATTTATCAAATTTATTTTTTGAGTAATAATTATCACAATAATGTTTCATAACGAAGTTAATATAATACGGTGTTGAATTATCTAATTATTATATATATCTCACAAGACATATTTTGCCAACTTATGTCCACTAGAAAAGAACAATATCCACAACATCACACTAAAAGGGATGCTTAGGTGGCATGATGATTTTTTGTCTTGTTTAACAAAAGATGACGAGTTATCTATTGCTACTTTTGTATCCTTCAAGATTTTCTTTTAAAGAGTGAAGAAGATTATTCAAGATTTATTTATAAGACTACTTGCCAAGTCGGTCCAATAATTGCTTAATCAAGCCGATGATCTCGGCTTAACTGCTAAATGCACGATCTCAAGCCTTTCTTCAAGGGAAAAAAAGGTCCAAGTTTGTTAACTCCGTCATTTTCCTTGCATATGGTCATCATATTTCCTCTTTACGATTGAGCCAAACCAGGTGGAATTTGCTGAGGATCCACTTGATTTGCTTGCTGCATACAGTCACAAACTGAGAACATTCAAGGTTTTAATCTTGATGGTAGTGCAAGGGGGAAGCGATCCCTTGCCAGCATTGGTGCCATGGTGGGACATTCAGGTACCATGTAGAGCAAAATACTATGTGAATTAGAATGCTGTGATGAGAGTACTTTTCCAAATGCAAAATGGTCCCCTCATTTGCTTTGATTAAAGTTCTTCTCCAAGAATTCTACGACAGGAAATTAAAAAAAAAAATTTCCTGTCGTGAAAGTGAAAGTAATTATTAGCATGGGTTGTTGAAGAGTCTCATCAGGCAGTAAAAAATTAAAAAGCTAGTTTGCACAACACCGATAAATCACATATTCAAATCCAATTGGAAAATCATATATGACAATACTATATGCGGCTGTATAACCAGAATGTATATATGTATTAAACTCGGAATTCACAAGTGGAAGATGAGCTGGTTAACAATAATGATTCCTATTCCTTTTCTTTTCAGTAGGAAATGATTGACTTTGTAAGTCAAGCTGGGAAGAAGATTAGGTGAGGAAAAATGAAAAAGGTACCAATCCTACCTCCTAGATCATTTCTGTAACCAAACTAAGCCTAGAAGCATTTCATAGCAAAAGAATTTTAGCTTCCTTCTACTTCAAAATACAGAAAATCATATCAGAACTCAGGCTAACAAGCGATGGCTTTCAAAGAAGAAAACAACACAGTTGGACTGAAACTTTTGGTAGATGAAAAGAGAAATAAAGTGATTGCTGCTGAAGCTAACAAGGATTTTCTGGATATACTCTTGAGTTTTCTCACCTTGCCATTGGGAACTATAATTAAAGCCACCAGAAACCAACCTGCAGCTCAGACTACAGAAACTAGAATCATGGGATGTATGTACAACTTGTATGAAAGTGTGGAAAAGCTTAGCAATGAAAATTTTGTGACAGATACATGCAAGACCATGCTGTTAAATCCAAGGAATCCATTAGCGGCATTTTGCTTGAATTTGAAAGTGAATATAGATGATTATTATCCGGGTGTAGTTTTTACATGTTCAAATTCAAAAATAAATTGTGATCGTTTGTGTGAATACAGTCAAACCAAATGCACATGTAACGGGATATTTGATAAACAAGCTTTTCTTAAGCGTCCACATAGCACTGATGATTATCAGGGTGCATTTATCAAGGGAAAGATGACGTTCATCATCAGTGATGATTTAAAGGTGACAACAAATTCTCCCAGTTCTCTTGTTCAATTATTCAGCAATCTCGGTCTTTCAGACGTGAATCAGATCACTGAAATATCAATTGATGCCGGCTTGGATAAGGTAAATTAAGTTTAATGTCTTAGTTTGGTCGAACACTAGTTATTGAAATATGTCAAACTATATATGATTGGATGTTATTGAGGAAAATCGTGGTGTAGAATTCTGCAGGTGAAAAAATATTTTTCTTCTTTTAAGCTTAATTGTTACAAGAAAGTTTGAATTGCATACTGAACGGGATTAATCATTTTATGCTAATCCCGCTTTTGATTTGATTGAGCACCATTCGTTAAAAACAGTAAAAACCTTTGGTGAAGTAATATAAGTTAGGATTGAAATCAATCATACAAACGTAAGATGAAATCAGTTGCAGCTGCAAAAGAATTTTGATTCACCTTGTTAGGCTGATAACCTCACTCAGGGAAGAGAAACCATCAAGGATCCGTTATTAAAAGTGTGCAATCCGCTGATAGTTCTCCTCGTTTCATTAACAAATCATTTTAGTATGCATGATATTTATATTGTACTGATGCTTGGGTTTGATGTCCAGATTTCAAGTTTGCTCAAATATTCACTGATCTCAAAGTCTCCCATGACTGATGTCTTTCTTCCTAAGAAAAGGAAAATCAACAACATTGTTCTGCCTGAACCAGGATATATACCTCCATCTCTTTCTGTAATTCAGGGATCCTCTACCTGTAAATTGAGCTTGAAGATAGTAATCAGGAAGTCTACAAATAGGGTATTATTTGCTGAAGCCAACAATGATTTTGTTGATTTCCTATTTAGCTTCTTCACGTTTCCTCTTGGATCAGTGGTGAAACTTCTCAATGGCAATTCCGGATTAGGATGTGTTGATAACTTGTATGAAAACGTGAAGTGCTTGGACTCCGAATGGCTCAGTCTTTCCGCGGACAGCTTACTTGATGCCGGAGTTAAGGTCTACTATAAATGCCTAAAACAGCCACTTAGAATTAAGTATAGTGATAATTTCTTTACTCGGTTTGTTGACCCCCGATATCTTCCTAATCAAGAAAAATTGTCTGGTAGATTTGTCAAGATGCCTTCCTTATTTGTGGCATCTGACAATTTGACAGTGATACCTTTGTCTTCTGCATCATCTATTGGCTTCCTCAAAGAGCTCAATGTGCCTATTTCTGATATTGAAGAGCGAGTGATAATCGTTGGTGAGGCAGAGGTAATTTATATGTTCATCTGCAAAATTTACTTGCTGACATGTGAAGAAAAAAGGTTTTTATATAGAATCATAGGTATTGTTAATTCTAAATGTCAGAAACAGGTTGAATCTCACTTAAATCTTTAATGGAATCTTTTAATTTTTCAACTCTCGCTGTAAACAATAGCTGTAACAATTATACCATCCTAATGACTTCATTTAGTTAAAGCTTTTGCTAATGTGAATTTTGTTGCAGGCACTGTGCATACTGAAGGCTTCCTTAACATCATCTGTAGCTTTAACAGATTGCTTGAGTTCTCTTTTGTGAAGTCTGGATCAAAAGAGTTTAGCCAATGGTCTGGCATGTCAAACTACATAGCTTGTGGTCGATTGAGGAATTTCTATCTTAGTTTATTTTCGAAATCTCTGCTTTTTGTCTTATTGAATCATCCCCTGGATGTATGCCTGTATATCTTGTTTTTTTCCTACTTCCCCTCTGTTTATAAAACTATGTCTGTATGCTTACTAATGCAAAAATAATTTATATGCCTAAGTGAGAGTTGAAGCTTGTTATAGTTTATAACTGAACTTTGCCTGCTTAAACATCATTTCGTCATTGCATTTTCTAATAGTCCTCATTGTTTTATTGCCAAGATAATTGCATTTAGAACTGCTTTTAAACAATCGTGATAGTATCTAACGAACCTACCTGAACACCTGGACTTCGATGGATCTTTTTTACAGCATATTGTGTGAACTGAGCTATGTGACTCCACCTTGTTGTAAAATCACAAAGAACACATAATGTTAGGGTGCAAAATGCCATTTCAATACAAATTATTAAAAACAACAATTCTACTGTAGCACCTGGCAAAAGCTTGTCATGATTGGCTGCACAGAGAGAGAAAAAAAGAGAAATGATTACATGTATCACAACCTTTTTAGGGAAAACTAAAACAAACCTGCTTGTGAAAGCTTGAAGCAGAAACAATCCATGCTAAAACTTTGTTGTCGAGTCACTAACAGCTAGTTTGGGAGGAGGGAAAGTGAAAGAAAAGAAATGATTTAGGGAAAGGAAAGTATTTTCCTTTGTTTGGAAGTTTAAGTTGGAAAGAAAAGAAGAGAAATGGAAGGAAAGTTGCTTAAGTAATTTTCCCACAAGTTTTCCTTCCAAAATTGGCCGGAAAAGGAAGGAAAGTGAAGGAAGGTTGGGTAAATTTTTCAAAATAACAATATTGTTTTTGAAGATGTGATACAAGAAATTTTATTACCCAATAAATCCCTTTTATTGCTTAAACTTCCAAACAACTCAAAAAGAAACTTATATCCTTTTATTTCCTTTCTTTTCTTTTCTAACTTAGCTTTTATCTTCTTTTCTTTTCTATCCTCAACTCCCAAACTAGCCATAAGAAAAACCCCACATCGTTGACATGTATCCTACTTTCATAAAGAATTAGTGGTGACACAAATTGGAATTAGGATGTGAGTGTAACTAACTTCGATAGGAAGTTAAAATCAGAATTTTCTCTCTCTCTCTTTTTTTTTTTTCTTTTTTGTCATTCCAAAATCAAAAGGTATTTATTTAACAGCCTAATCCCAAAGTAAAAAATTCAAACTTATGTTACATGATTGAAAAGATTTTCTCTGTATACTTTATGGTGGAGTCAAGACATGAGAATATTTAGAATGTAAATGCGATCACTAATGTGATTTGAACTACAATTATGTGACCGAATTACTAGTTTCTTCTCTTATCATACCTTAAGGAAAAGAAATAGTCAAAATAAAATAATATGCCTAGACAAAAATGATAACAATAGTAAATATAAAAATTGAAAATATTACTTATTGATACTGTGTACTACTATGGGATTGGGAGGCTTGGCGAGGTTTATGCATATTTGGACTTTTTGGTGGGTGCAAAGTAAAATAATGTTAGGAATACTTCTTATTAGGGCTCATGAAAAGAAAGGATTGAATATTAATTTGGGAGTTTATCGGAAATAAAAAAAAAGGAAAATATTAAGATTTTGGGACAAAAATATGAAATTTAGCTTAGATGGAATATAATTTAAGATTTTGGATCAAAATCTTTCCCATCCTTAACTCAGAAATTTGTCAAGTATGAAATAAGAACACATCATTTTTTTAATAAATAAAAGAATAAATAAACAAACTAATATTATAAAAGTGGAGTGATAAAGGTATATGACTTTTCAGCAAAGTGGGCTTGGGTTTTTCTGGATAAACTGCCTTACAAATTCAAATGTTAATTGGGCTTAAAAGATGGTTTACTGTGAAATGGCCTCAAACACACTTTGGGGCCTATGGGTTAACTCCTCCACAACGTGGACCAACAAAGCCTAAGAGGGAAGGCCCCACTTTTGCAATCACTTGCAAACTTGATGCGATGCAAGAAGAATAAGCAGTGGTCATTTTGTAGAGACCACAAAATGTTGTTTCTCAGAGATAAAGCATACTAATGAATGATGTGAATCAACTACTCCAAATGATAAAGGTACTAATATTAATGTTTCGCAAGGGAGTCAATGTAACATTTGTCTCGTTCAAACCATAATACTGTATTGAGTTAAACTAATTATTACCTCGCAAGATTGATATTTTGTCAACGTATATTCACAAGAAAAGAACAATATTCATAGAGTCTCACTAGATGCTTAGTGACATGATAACTTTTTATCTTGTTTAACAAAAGATGAAGAGTTATTTATTTTTACTTCTGTAATATCCAAAATTTCTTTTTAAGAGTTAAGAAGATTATTCAAGACTCAATTGTAAGACTTTAAAAAAATTTTAAGACTACTTGCCAAGTTCGTCTGATAATCGATGTAATGAAAATTGATATTAAAAAAATAATAGCTTTATCAAGCTGAGCAAATTGATCTCGGCTTAACTGCTAAATGAATGATATCAAGCTTTCCTTCAAGGGAAAAAAGGCAGCTTGCTATTACATCGTCATTTGTATATGGTCGCTAGATTCTCCTCTTTATGATTCAGGCAAATAAGACAGAATTTGCTGAGGATAAACTTCATTTGCATGCTACATACAGTCACAAACTGAGAACATTCAAGGTTTTAGTCTTGACGGTAGTACCAGAGGAAAGCTATCGCTGTCAGGTACAATGAAAAGCAAAATACTATGTAAATTAGAATGCTGTGATGTGCAAAATGGTCCCCATCATTTTCTTTGACTAAAGTTCTTATCCAAGAATCGAACGACAGGAAATTAAAGAGAAACGATCTAAATTGAAAGTAAATGTAAATAATTCGCGTAGGTTGTTAAAGAGTCACATCTGACAAAATAAAAAATTAAAGAGCTACCCGGCACAACATTTATCACTCAAGATTCTTGATATTTGCAGTCGATATTGGAAAATCATGTTCGACAGTACCTCGCGAGTGGGAAATGACATGATAACTTTTTATCTTGTTTAACAAAAGATGAAGAGCTCTATTTATTGTTACTTTTGTAACATTCATGATTTTCTTTAAAGAGTGAAGAAGATTATTCAAAATTTATTTGTAAGATTTTACATAGTTTATTTGTAAGATTTTACAAAGTTTATTAAGTGTACTCACCAAGTCAGTCCAATAATTGCTATGCCACGCTCATCCAAACTTGAACTCGGCTTAACAGCTAGATGGATGATCTCAAGCTTTCCTTCAAGGGAAAAAAGGTCCAAATATGTCATAACTCCGTCATTTTTTTTGGGCTTAGAGTCACCATATAATTTTTTTTTTTTTTTTTTGGTCAATAGTCGACAGTATACTATTCTACTTCTAACCTACACTAAAGAGGAGGGGAGAACTGATGGGGACTGAACCACCATCAAACCAAACGGGTGCATTATACACCCATTTAGATTTTTGATGGGAGGGAGGGTTTGAACTCCTGACCTCCCACCTCACTTAGCCTTTAAAGGCTTTGTAGTGACCAACCCAATCAAGTTGGGTTGGTTAGGGTTACCATATAGTTTGCTAAGCATAAACTTGATTTGCATGCTGCATACGGTCACAAACTGAGAGCATTCAAGGTTTTAAGCTTGATGGTAGTGCAAGGGAAAGCTATCCCTAGCCAGCATCGGTGCCATGGTGGCACTGTCAGGTACCATGTAAAGCAAAATAATATGTCAATTAGAATGCTGTGAGGAGCCTACATTTCCAAGAGCAAAATGATCCCCTCATTTGCTTTGATTAAAGTTCTTCTCCAAGAATCCTACGACAGGAAATTAAAGAAAAATGGTCTAAAGTGCAAGTAAATGGAGATTATTAGCATAGGTTGTTAAAGAGTCACCATCTGACAAAATAAAAAATTAAAGAGCTGGTTGGCATAACATTGAACGCACAAGATTCTTGATATTTGCAATCGATAAATCACATCCAATTGGAAAATCATGTTTGACAGTACCATAAGCTGCTCTGTAACCTGAATGTATACGTGTATTATACTAGAAAATCGCAAGTGGAAGGTGACTTGGTTAAGCATAATAATTCCTATTCCCTTTCTTTTCACTAGTAAATGACTGTGACTTTGTAAGTCAAGCTAGGAAGAAGATTAGGAGAGGAAAAAAGAAAAAGTGCACAAATCTCACAACTTAGACCATCTATAGAACCAAACTAAGACCAGAAGCATTTCATAACAACCATTTTTTAGCTTCCTTCTACTTCAAAATACAGCGAATTAAATCAAAACTCGGGCTGAAAAACGATGACCTCCAGTGAAGGAAAAAACACTGTTAAACTGAAACTTCTGGTGGATAAAAAGATAAATAAAGTGGTTGCTGCTGAGGCTAACAAGGATTTTGTGGATATACTCTTGAGTTTTCTCACCTTGCCACTCGGAACTATAGTTAAGGCCATCAGAAACCAGGCTGTAGCTGAGACAACTGGGATCATGGGATGTATGTACAACTTGTATGAAAGTGTGGAAAAGCTTAGCTATGCAAATTTTGTAACAGATACATGCAAGACTGTGCTGTTAAATCCGAGGAATCCGTTAGCAACATATTGCTTGAATCTGAAAGTGAATGTAGATGATTACTGTCCTGATAGAGTTTTTAAATGTCCAGCTCCAAAAAATTATTGTTCTTATATTTGCGAATACAGTCAAGCCAAATGCCCTTGTGGTCGCGGGACATTTGACAAACAATCTTTTCTCAAGCCCCCACATAGCGCTGATGAGTACCAGGGAGCATTTATCAAGGGAATGATGACATTCATCATCAGTGATGATTTAAAGGTGACAAAAAATTCTCCCAGTTCTCTTGTTCAATTACTCGACAATCATAGTCTTTCTGACATGGATCAGATCGCTGAAATGTCAGTGGATGCCGGCTTCGATGAGGTAAATTAAATTAAATACATTAGTTTGGTGGAACATTATTTATTAAAACATATTAAACTATATATAATTGGATGTTATTGAGGAAATTCGTGTTGTAAAACTTTGCGGGTGCAACATTAATTTTCTTCTAAGCTAACTGTGAAGAATGTTTCACGTACAATGAACACGATTAAACATTTTATACTAATCAAGATGAAATCTTTTGATTTTATTACATTCAAGGTCATTTTTGCTACAAAATGAATGACTAGGACACAATTTTTCTTTACCATCAATGTCCCACTTTTATTTTGATTCAGCACCATTTGTTAAAAGCAGTAAGGATTGAAATAAAGTTATACAAGTTTAATCTGATATCAGCAACAGCTGCAAAAGAATTTTGTTTCACCTAGGTAGGATGATAACCTCAAGTCTAAGAAGAGAAACCACCAAAAATTCCTCATTAAAAGTATGTTTAATCCTCTGATAATTCGCCTTTTTCAATTAAAAAAATCATTTCATTATGCATGATATAATATTGTACTGATGCTTAGGTTTTGATGTCCAGATATCACGTTTGCTCAAATATTCACTGATCTCAAAGTCTCCTATCACTGATGTCTTTCTTCCTAAGAAAAGGAAAATCAACAATGTTGTTCTACCTGAGCCAGGATATATACCTCCATCTCTTTCTGAAGTTTGGGGAGCCTCTACCTGTAAATTGAACCTGCAGATAGTAATCAGGAAGTCTACAAATAGGGTATTATTCGCTGAAGCCAATGAAGATTTTGTTGATTTCCTATTTAGCATCTTTACTTTCCCGCTTGGATCAGTGGTAAAACTTCTTGATGGCAATTCCGGATTAGGATGTGTTGATAACTTGTTCAGAAATGTGAAGTGCTTGAATCCCGAATGGCTCACTCTTTCCGTGGACAACTTACTTGATGCTGGAGTCAAGAACCACTATAAATGCTGGAAACAGCCACTTAGAATTCGGATCAATTCATACGATAATTTTCTTGTTGACCCGAGATCCATTCCTGGTCAAGAAAATTTGTCTGGGAGATTTGTCAAAAAGCCTTCCTTCTTTATAGCATCAGACAATTTGACAGTGATACCTTTGTCTGCTGCATCATCTATTGGCTTCCTCAGAGAGCTCAATGTGCCGGTTTCTGATATTGAAGAGCGAGAGATAACTGTTGGTGAGGCAGAGGTAATTTATATGTTCATTTGCAAAATTTACTTGCTGATATTATAAAGAACAAAGGTTTTTTTTACAGGATCATAAATATTTCTATTTCTAATGTCAGAAAGGGTTAGAATCTCACTCAAATCTTTAATGACATTTTTTAGTTTTTCAACTCTTGCTAGCGTGACAAACAGAAGCCCAAATGATTATGTCATCCTGATCTATTCATTTAATTAAAGCTTTTACTAATGTGAGTTTCTACCGCAGGCACTGTGCATACTGAAAGCTTCTTTAACATCATCTGCGGCTTTAACAGATAGCCTGCAGTCTCTCTTGTGAAGTCTGAATCACAAGATTTTAGCCAAGGGTCCGGCATGTCAATCTATTGAGCTTTTGGCTGATTGAGAATTTATAGCATAGTTTAGTTTTGAAATCCCTGCCTTTTGTTTTATCGAATCATCCCCCGAATGTGTGCCTGGATATCTTGTTTTTTCCTACTTGTTCTCTATTTAATAAAATTATATCTGCATGCTTATTAATGAAAAATAAATATATATGCCTGAATGAGAGTTGAGGCTGGTCATAATTCACAACTGAACTTTGCTTGCTTGAACATTATTTTGTCACTACATTTTCCAATGGTTCTCATTGTTTTTTGCCAAGAGAATTGCATTTCGAAGTGCTTTGAATCAGCCATGATACGATCTAATTAACCTACCTGAACACTTGGGACTTCTAGGGATGTTTGTTTATAACACATTGAGTGAACTAAGCCATGTGACTTTACCCTTCTACCATGGTACCTGGAAAAGCTTGTCGTGATTGGCTGCACAGAGAAACAAAAAAGAGACGATTGCATGCATCAAAACCTTGAGGGAAAACCAAAACAAAGTGTTTGTGAGCTTGAATTGGAACGAATCCATGCCAAAACTTTGTTGTCAAATCACTGGAAAAACCTATCATTGTTGACATACATCCCACTTTCACAAAAGAATCAGTGGTGACACAAATGGGAATTAAGATGCAATTGCAACTAACTTAATAGGAAGTTAAAATCAGAATGCCTAGTCCATTTTGTCTATTCAGGTTTAAAATGGGCTCTTATTCCTGATGTACAAATATCAGTAGAGGCGCTTCACAAAGTTAATCTATGAGACAGCATCCTTATCTTGCAATATTGTGCATAAGAGATGGTAATTTCAAGTCTCAAAGTAACAGTAAGATTTCAGTTGTACTGCTAGTATAGACAATTAATTACAATAAACTAGCAAAATCTCGAAAGATGTGAAATATCTCCCTCCAAGCCATCCAATACAACTTTGGCAAAATTCTATATGTATGCATGAGATCGAGCTGTTTAATCCTTTCCCGTTAGAAAAAAAAAAAAAAAAAAACACACACACACACACACAAAAAGAAAAGCTAGTCGATCCCAACAAGCCCACATTAAGAAAAAAGAAAAGAAAAACCCATCTCGGGATTGTTAGGAAACAGTAAACCCAGAGGACAGATCGAGGGATAAAGAGAATAGACCTGAAAAAAATGGCCCTTTTTTTGCCGTTGAGGCGAATGGAAGCTGCAGTTTGAGAGGTCGAGGGAGCAGCAGAGCAGAGGTGGAAAATTAATATATCACTGCAAATAATATATTTCCTATTAATTTATCAAATTGATATATTTGTGTGGGAAAAAGAAAAAAACTTATCGTCGGATATTGATGACGATGATTATTATTCTTATTTTTATTTTGGTAAAGAGAAGAGAACCATATAGGAAGAGGAACAGAGGGAGATAGGAATGCAAACAAGGACATGCTTGGTTCTTTCATTACTATCGTATAAAAGAACATAAATAAACAGGTGAAATTAGCTCAGTATATAGCTTATTATTAAAAATCTCTCTCTTCCCCCCCACCCCCCCCCCCCCCCCCGCCCCCAAAAAAAATCGAATGGTAAAATAGTCTAATCTTAAATTAAAAAAATTTTCCTTTACACTTGTGTTGGAATCAAAAGTTAAAAATTTATAAAATGTAAATGTGATTATTAATGCGATCTGAGTTACAATTATGTGACCCGATTAATGTTTCTTCTCCTGTCAAAGAAATACTTTAAATACATTAATAGGCCAAGAAAAAATCACAACAATAGTAAATTGGAAAAGAATTGGAAATATTATTTATTGATACTATATACTACTACAGAATTGGGTGGCTTGGGGAGATTTTTGCAGATTTGAACGTTTTGGTGGGAAGTAAAAAATTGCTATTAGCATTTGGCAGTAATACTTCTTATTACGGCTCATGAAAAGAAAGGGTTAAATATTAATTTGGGAGTTTATGGGAAATAAAAAAGAAAAAATATTAAAATTGTGGTACAAATATCTGAAGTTTAGCTTAAATAGAATATAATTTAGGATTTTGGTTCCACATACTTCCCTTCCTTATAAATTTGTCAAATAGAAATTAATAACAAATCATGTTTTTTAAATAAAAAAAACATAAATAAACTAACTAAAGATATAATACAAAAGAGTAGCAATGAATATATATGGACATTTGTAAATGACATGATTGACAAATATAAATATATATATATATATACACATATATATATACATATATATAAATATATATATATACATATATATAAATATATATATATATATATATATATACATATATATATATATGGACATTTCAGGCAAGTGGGCTTGGGTTGTTCTGGATAAATTGTCTTTTCTTACCAATTTAAATATTGATTGGGCTTAAAAGATGGATTAGAGTGAAATAGCCTTTAACACATTTTGGGGCCTATTGGTTGAAGGCTTCCTCCTCCTCCGTAATGTGAACCGGTAACCGACTAAACCAAATCACATGCTCATCAAAGCCTAAGAGGGAAGGCCCCAATTTTGCAATCACTTGCAAACTTGATGCGATGCAAGAAGGGAAAGCAGCGGTCATTTTGCAGAGATTACGGCGTAATCCAAATGTATTACTGCTATTTTAATTGCTGACACAATTTGTTTCTCAGAGATAAAGCATACTGATGAATAATGCCAATCAATTACCCCAAAATGATAAAAGTGCTAATAATAATGTTTCGCGAGGGAGTTAGTGTAACATTTGTCTCATTTAAATCACAACATAATGTTGAGTCAACTAATTATTATCTCACAAAACTAGATATTTTGTCAGTGCATGTCTACAAGAAAAAAACAATATCCACAAGACCACAGATGTTCAGGTGGCATAATAACTTTTAATCTTGTTTAGCAAAAGGTGAAGAGTTATTTATTGTCACTTTTGTAATATTCCAGATTTGAGCGAAGAAGATTATTCAAGACTTATTTGTAAGACTTTACAAATTTATTAAGACTACTCGCCAAGTCAATCCAATATCTTGTAATGAGGATTGATTGTCATGAAAATTGAAAAACAAAATAATAATTGCTTTATCAAGCTCAACCAAACTTGATCTTGGCTTAACCGCTAAATGAATGATATATATCAAGCTTTCCTTCATGGGGAAAAGGTCTAAGTTTGTTAACTCAATCATCATATGCTTTGCATATGGTCATCATAATCTCCTCTTTACGATTCAGGCAAACAAGACAGAAGTTGCTGAGGACAAACTTGATTTGCAGGCTAAATACAGTCACAAACTGAGAATATTCAAGGTTTGAATCCTGATGGTAGTGCAAGGGGGAAGCTATCATTGTCAGGTACCATGTAAAGCAAAATACTACGTCAATCAGAATGCTATGATGTGCAAAATGGTCCCCATCATTTTCTTTGATTAAAGTTCTTCTCCAAGAATCAAACGATAAGAAATTATAGAGAAGTGATCTAAATTGAAAATATATGTAAATAATTCGCATAGGTTGTTAAAGAGTCACATCTGACAAAATAAAAAATTATAGAGCTACCTGGCACAACATTTATCGCTCAAGATTCTTGATATTTTCAACCGTTAAATCACATCCAATTGGAAAATCATGTTTGACAGTACTTCGCAAGTGGAAGATGACCTGATTAACAATAATGATTCCTAATCTTTTTCTTTTCACTAGTAAATGATTGACTTTGTAAGTCAAGCAAGAAAGAAAATTAGGAGAGGAAAAAAGAAAAAGTGTACCAATCCCACCGATTAGATCATTTTTGGAACTAAACTGAGCCAGAAGCATCTCATAACAAATATTTCCAGCTTCCTTCTTCTTAAAAAAATACAGGAAATCAGATCAAAACTCAGGCTGACAAACGATGGCCTCCAATGAAGAAAACAACACAGTTGAATTCAAAAAACTACAACTGCTGAAACTAAATAAAAAATTTCTAACTCTTTAGTACTTCGGTTCAATTATGCCAACATATACTTGGAACTAGCAAGGGGAAGATGACCTGGATAATAATAATGATTCCTATTCCCTTTCTTTTTACTAGTAAAATGATTGTGACTTTTTAAGTCAAACTAGGAAAAAAGATTAGGAGAGGGAAAAAGAAAGTGTACCAATCCCATCCCTTATATCATTTTCGTAACCAAACTAAACTTAGAAGCATTTCATAACAAAGATTGTTTGGCTTCCTTCTACTTCAAATTACAGAAAATCAAATCGAAACCCAGGCTGACAAACGATGGCCTCCAGTGAAGAAAACAACACTGTTAGACTGAAATTTCTAGTGGATGAAAAGAGAAATAAAGTGGTTGCTGCTGAGGCTAACAAGGATTTTGTGGATATACTCTTGAGTTTTCTCACCTTGCCATTGGGAACTATAGTTAAGGCCACCAGAAACCAGCCTGTAGCTGAGACCACGGAGACTGGGATCATGGGATGCATGTACAACTTGTATGAAAGTGTGGAAATGCTTAGCAATGAAAATTTTATGACAGATGCAGGCAAGACAGTTCTTTTAAATCCGAGGAATCCGTTAGCAGAATATTGCTTGAATCTGAAAGTTAATGTAGATGATTACCATCCTGGTATAGTCTTTAAATGTTCAAATCCAGCCTGTTATTTTTATTGTAATTCTTGTGAATACAGTCAAGTCAAATGTTACTGTGGCGGGATAATTGATAAACAATCTTTTCTTGAGCCTCCACATAGGGCTGATGATAATCAGGGTGCATTTATCAAGGGTATGATGACATTCATCATCAGTGATGATTTAAAGGTGACACGTAGTCCTCTTAGTTATTTTGTTCAATTATTCAACGATCTGGTCTTTCTGACATGAATCAGATTGCTGAGATCTCAGTGGATGCCGGCTTGGATGAGGTAAATTAAATTAAGTACCTTAGTTTGGTCGAACATTATTTATTAAAACATGCTAAACTATATATAATTGGATGTTATTGGAGAAATTCAAGTTGTAAAAATCTGCGGGTGCAAAATTATTTTTTCTTCGAAGCTAATTGTGACAAGAATGTTTGAATCGTATAATGAATAGGATTAAACATTTCATACTAATCGAGATGAAATTTTTTTTTATTTTCTAATGTTCGACATCATTTTTGTTACAAAATGAATGACTAGGGTAGAATATTTTTTCACCATCAATGTCTGCTTTTAGTTTGATTGAGCACCATTTGTTAAAACAGTGAAAAATCAAGTCATACAAATTTAATATGAAATCGGCTGCAGCTGCTAAAGAATTTTGTTTCACCTTGGTAGGATGATAACGTCAAATCTGGAAAAAGAAACCACCAAATATTTCTCACTAAAAGTGTGTTTAATCCTCTGATAATTGTCCTTGTTCCATTAAAAAAACATTTTAGTATGCGTGATATAACATTGTACTGATGCTTGGGTTTGATGTCCAGATATCACGTTTGCTCAAATATTCACTGATCTCAACGTCTCCCATGACTGATGCCTTTCTTCCTAAGAAAAGGGGAACCAACAACACTGTTCCACCTATTCCAGGATACATACCTCCATCTCTTTCTGAAGTCCGGGAAGCCTCTACCTGTAAATTGAACCTGAAAATAGTTATGAGGAAGTCTACAAATAGAATATTATTTGCTGAAACCAACGAAGATTTTGTTGACTTCTTATTTAGCTTCTTCACTTTCCCACTTGGATCAGTGGTGAAACTTCTTGACGGCAATTCTCGATTAGGATGTGTTGATAACTTGTTTGGAAATGTGAAGTGCTTGGACACCAAATGGCTTACTATTTCCCCGTACCAAATACTTGATGCCGGGATTAAGAGACGCTATAAATGCCTGAATCAACCACTTAGATTTCAGGTAGATCCCTCTGATGGGCCGTTTGTTGACCCGAGATACCCTCCTGGTCAATCAAATTTGTCTGGTAGATTTGTCAAGACGCCTTCCTTATTTATAGTATCAGACAATTTGACAGTGATACCTTTTTCTTCTGCATCATTTATTGGCTTCCTTAGAGAGCTCAATGTGCCTGTTTTTGATATTGAAGAGCAAGCCATAACTGTTGGTGAGGCAGAGGTAATTTATATGTTCATTTGCAAAATATACTCGCTGATATTATAAAGAATTAAGGTTTTTTAACAAGATGATAAATACTTCTATTTCTAATGTCAGAAACGGGTTATCTCACTCAAACCTTTAACAACATTTTTTAGTTTTTCAACTCTTGCTAGCGTGACAAACAGAAGCCCAAATGATTATGTCATCGTAATCTCTTCATTTAATTAAAGCTTTGACTAATGTGAGTTTCTGCTGCAGGCACTGTGCATATTGAAGGCCTCTTTAACATCATCTGCGGTTTTAACAGATAGCCTGCAGTCTCTCTTGTGAAGTCTGAATCATGGATTTTAGCCAATGGTCTGGAATGTCAATCTATATAGCTTCTGGCTGATTAAGAATTTATAGCACAGTTTAGTCTTGAAATCTCTGCTTTTTGTCTTATTGAATCATCCCCTGAATGTGTTATAAAACTATATTTGTTTGCTTATTAATGAAAAAGAAATATAATGCCTGAGTGTGAGTTGAGGATTGTCATAATTCAAAACTGGACTTTGCTTGCTTAAACATCATTTTGTCACTATTGCCAATGGTTTCCCGTTGTTGCCAAGAGAATTGCATTTAAAACTGCTTTGAATCAGCCGTGATAGTATCTAATTAACCTACATGAACACTTGGAACTTGTAGGGATCTTTGCTTGTAACATGTTTTGTGAACTGAGCTATGTGACTTCACCCCGTTGTAAAATCAAAAGGAACACATGATATTAAGGCCAATCCAACATGCCATTTCAATACAAGTTAACAAAAACAATAATTCTACTATGGTACCTGGAAAAGCATGTCATGATTGGCTGCACATAGAAACAAAGAGAGATGATTACATGCATCACAACCTTGAGGGAAAACTAAAACAAACCTGCTTGTGAAGCTAGAATCAGAAACAATCCATGCCAAAACCTTGTTGTCAAATCACTGAAAAAACATGTCATTGTTGACATATATCCTACTTTCACGAAAGAATTAGGATGTAAGTGCAACTAACTCAGTCCAATTAGTCTATTCAGGTATAAAATGGGTTCTTGTTCCTGATATACATATATCAGTGGAGGCGTTTTACAAAGTTAATCCGTGAGACAGCACGTTTACCTTGTAGATGTATGCATAAGAGGTAGGGGTGGCAATCGGGTCGGGTTTCGGGTTGGCGGGTCGGAGTAAGCCATAGGTATAACACCTAACCTACCAACCTGAACCCGACCCGACTCGAGTTGGCGGGTTGGCCAGGCGAGCTTCTGACCCAGAAAAAAGAAAATAAGAGGAAGGAGAAGAAGAAAAAGAAAAGAGGACAAAGAAAAAGAAGAAAATAGATTAACACACACAAGGATCAAATACATTTTTTTCACACACTAACATACACTTGATTTCTTTTACAATTTACTCTTCATAAACCTAAGTAGAATTCTTAATTTCTCTTACTATTTACTTGATTAATTATCTAAGGTGAAATTTGTGTTTGAATGTAGATGGATGAGACAAAGTTACAAAATATCAGTTTTTTTTTTCGGGTTCGCGAGTCAGTCGAGTCCGACCTAATTTCGACCTAACCCGCCAAGCTTAAACTTAAACCTGCTATTTTTGAGTTAGGTTTGTGTAGTGTTTTCAGGTTGCATCGAAAATTGGATACTCTTAGGAATGTTGGTAGGAAAAGTCTCTAGATTCCTATTACAGTGTTTGGTTCATTATAATGTAACAAGTAATGTAATGTATATTTGCACTATGTAGTCAAATATGCCCTTACAATTATAATATGTGAGATGTCTGATTGAATAATGTTATTTTAAAATGCAAACTATTAATAAATTATAAGTTAATAAATCATACATTAACTAGTATTATTATTTAATTAAAATACTTATTGCCATTGTAATTAATAAATTCAATTAGAGACTGCTTGTTCCATTTGATTTGATGAAAATCAAGTTTTATCTAGAGTTAAATTATTTGACAATAAAATATAGTATTTTTAAGGCATATTCAGCTGCTATTCATATGTAACCACAATTAATCATACAAGATATAAAATATAATAAATATTTATTGAAACTAAATCATTAAAACAAAATGTCAAACATTATTTATTTTAAAATTATTTAAACGAATAAATACGACAACTCTTTCATAACTAACTGCTAATTTAAAGTTGTCCTCAAAAATTGTTCTTTTTCAGAGTCTGTGATAGTGAAAAAATAATCTAATAAATTTGGATCGCGCACAAGTTTCATTCCAAATGTGTGACGCTCATAATCTGACAATCCATCTAATTTTTGAAGTTCTTCATTAAGCTTGTGCTTGTTGTCAACTTTCAGTTGGTCTGGACCAACAATCATTTCGGCAAGTTTAGCCATTTGCTCACTGTTTTTATCCATGCGAGCACTTAGTACGTCAGTCATACGCTCCAAACTAGAAACTATGGGCATCTTTTATGGGCATGTGGAAATCAAATTGTGGGCATCTTTTAATCATTGAAATAGGATAATCAATTCAATCATCCCAGAAACAGCAATATTTTCCTATATAATTTCATATAGAGAACTCCGAGAAAAGATCAATTCAAAGAAAATTTTACACACTTTATGTTTGTAAAACAAGAACAGAGTGTCCATTAGTTCAACGATACTTTTTAACCCTAAATCCTAAAAAATAAACAAGTAAATATAAACAAACTAATAAAAACACAACTTTAATATTAAAATATAGAACTTGTTCCTAACCTGGAATATGTGCAGCGATTACGTTATGAAGGAGTTGTGGAATTTTGATGAAGTTTGGGAGTATGAATTTCTTCGTTGTTGGATGAAAGAGACAACTGTTTTATTTTGAGAGGAGAGAGGAAAGATTAAAACGTTTTGAGCGTGTTTTTTAATTAAAATACTAGGGAAAGTAATCAGAATACCAACAAAACCACAGGATTTAGAATCCTAGGATTGTGTAACTACTTTCCTTGGTTTGAGGAAAGTTTTTACTTTCCCATTAAGACAAGGGGTGAACCAAACAGTGAATTTTTAATTTTAGAAAAAAGATTACTTTCCTTCTACAGATTCCTTGCCAACCAAACGAGGCCTATATAGTGATCCTAATGTGTTTACTGCTATTTTAGTAGCTGACACAATCTGTTTCTCAGAGATAAAGCATACTAATGAATGATGTCAATCAACAACTCCAGAATGATAAATGTACTAATAATAATGTTTCGCAACAAAGTTAATGTAACATTTGTCTCGTTTAAACCATAAAAGTTAACTAATTATTATCTTACAAGCCTGATGTTTTGCCCACGTATATCCATAAGAAAAGAACAATATCCACAAGACCGCACTAGATATTTAGGTGACATGATAACTTTTTATCTTGTTTAACAAAAGATGAAGAGTTATTTATTGTTACTTTTGTAATATTCAAAAGTTTTTTTTAAAGAGGAAGATTATTCAAGATTTATTTGTAAGACTTTACAAACTTATTGAGACTACTCGCCAAGACAGTCCAATAATTGCTTTATCAAGCTCAACCAATCTTGATCTCGGCTTAACTGCTAAATGAATGATATCAAGCTTTCCTTCAAGCGAAGGTCTTAGTTTGTAACTCCATCGTTAATTTATTTACACTATGGTTTTGCGAAATGTAACATTTTTTAGATATTAAATTTTTTAAAGTTTTTCTATATAAATACCACGTGATGCTTTTGCAAAATGTAACAACTTTTAGATATTAAATTTTTTGAAATTTTTTAGTATAAATACAATAGTAAAGTGATTATGTACTCTTTTTTTCTTGATATAATTGTTGTTGAAAAACATAATTTCAAGTCATAATCAAAATGTTTGAACTATTTCTTAAAAGTTCTGTAGAAAATGCATAGCTGGCACAATAATGCAAATTTCGACACTAAAATCTTTATCGGACTTATCATGTAAGACTCACCATGCATTTATAGATATATATAGCGTGTGTGTACACACACACACACATATATATATAGACACACACACACAGATATATGGTCATTATATTCTCCTCTTTACGATTCAGGCAAACAAGATAGAATTTGCCAAGAATGAACTTGATTTGCATGCTACATACAGTCACAAACTGAGAATATACAAGGTTTTAATCCTAATAGTAGTTCAAGGGGGAAGCAATCATTGTCAAGTACCGAGTAAAGTAAAATACTATGTCAATTAGAATGCTATGATGTGCAAAATGGTCCCCTTCATTTTCTTTGATTAAAGTTCTTCTCCAAGAATCGGACGACAGCAACTTAAAAAGAGAAGCGATCCAAATTGAAAGCAAATGTAAATAATTCGCATAGGTTGTTAAAGAGGAATTTTTCTCAAATGTATCGGGTCAGAATTTACGAGTCCTCAAATGGATTGAGTTTACGATCCTCATTAGTGAATCTAATAGTTCAGATTTGAGACACTAAGGCTCGGTAGATTTACGGACCTTTGATAACTCAGATTTGAATCGTTGAATACACGATTAAGTCCGTAGACGCACTCTATGATTGAACCTCTCTTGACAGTCACATCTGACAAAATTAAAAAAAGAAATTAAAGACTACGGGGCACAACATTTATCAGTCAAGACTCTTGATATTTGCAGTCGATAAATCATGTCAAATTGAAAAGCATCTTCGACAGTACCTCACACCTGATTAACAATAATGATTCCTGTTCCTTTTCTTTTCACTAGTAGATGATTGACTTTGTAAGCCAAGCTAGAAAGAAAATTAGGAGAGGAAAAAAGAAAAAGTGTTCCAAACCCACCTCTGAGATCCTTACTGGAACCAAACTAGATAACAAATATTTTCCGCTTCCTCCTCCTTAAAAAATACAGAAAATCAGATCCAAACTTAGGCTGACAAACGATGGCGTCCGATGAAGAAAACAACACAGTTGGATTAAAACTTTTGGTGGATGAAAAGAGAAATAAAGTGGTTGCTGCTGAGGCTAATAAGGATTTTGTGGATATACTCTTGAGTTTTCTTACCTTGCCATTGGGAACTATAGTTAAAGCCACCACCAGCAGAAACCAGCTTGTAGCTGAGACCACAGAGACTGGGATCATGGGATGCATGTACAACTTGTATGAAAGTGTGGAAAAGCTTAGCCATGAAAATTTTGTGACAGATACATGCAAGACCATGCTGTTAAATCCGAGGAACCCGTTAGCAGCATATTGCTTGAATCTGAAAGTTAACGTTGATGATTACTGTCCTGGTATGGTTTTTAAATGTTCAAATTCAACATATTCTTGTCGTTCGTGTGACTACGGTCAAGTCAAATGCCCCTGTGGCGGGATAATTGATAAACAAAGTTTTCTTAATCCTCCGCATAGCACTGATGATTATTGGGGTGCATTTATCAAGGGAAAGTTGACATTCATCATCAGTGATGATTTAAAGGTGACAACAAATTCTCCCAGTTCTCTTGTTCAATTATTCAGCAATCTTGGTCTTTCTGACGTGAATCAGATCACTAAAATGCATGTGGATGCCGGCTTGGATAAGGTAAATTAAATTAAATATCTTACTTTTGTCAAATATTAGTTATTGAAACATGTTAAGCTATATATAATTGGATGTTATTGGGGAAATTCGCGTTGTAGAATTCTGCAGGTGCAAAAACATTTTTCTTCAAAGCTATTTGTGACAAGAAATTTTGAATGGCATACTGAACATGATTAAACATTTTATACTAATCGAGATGAATTTAATTTTTTATTTTCTGGCTTTGAAGATCTTTTTTGCTATAAAGTGCGTGATGAAGATTGAATGTTTTCACACAATCAATGTCCCGCTTTTAGTTTAACTGAACACCATTTGTTAAAAACAGTAAAATTTTTTGTGAAGTAATACTTCTTGGGATTGAAATCAAGTCATACAAACGTAATATGAAATCAGCTGCAGCTGCAAAAGAATTTTGTTTCCCCTTGCTAGGCTGATTACCTCAAATCTTGGGAAAAGAAATCACCAAGGATTCTTATTAAAAGTGTGTAACACTCTGCTAATTCTCCCTGTTTCATTAACAAAATCATTTTAGTATGCATGATACAATGTTGTACTGATTCTTGGGTTTGATGTCCAGATTTCAAGTTTGCTCAAGTATTCACTGATCTCAAAGTCTCCCATGAGTGATGTCTTTCTTCCTAAGAAAAGGAAAATCAACAACAATGTTCTACCTGAGTCAGGATACATACCCCCATCTCTTTCTGAAGTTCAGGGAGCCTCTACCTGCAAATTGAGCCTAAAGATAGTAATCAGGAAGTCTACAAATAGTGTATTATTCGCTGAAGCCAACAACGATTTTGTTGATTTCCTATTTAGCTTCTTCACTTTCCCTCTTGGATCAACGTTGAAGCTTCTTGATGGCAATTCTGGATTAGGGTGTGTTGATAACTTGTTTAGAAATGTGCAGTGCTTGGACTCTGAATTGCTCACTCTTCCCTCAAACAGCTTGCTTAATACCAAAATTAAAGACTACTATAAATGCCTGAAACAGCCGCTTAGAATTCAATATTATGATACAAGCTTTTCTGTGTTTGTTGACCCAAGATATAGTGCTGGTCAAAAAAACTTTCCTGGTAGATATGTCAAGGCGCCTTCCTTATTTGTGGCATCAGACAATTTGACAGTGATACCTTTCTCTTCTGCATCATCTATTGACTTTCTCCAAGAGCTCAATGTGCCTGTTTCTGATATTGAAGAGCGAGTGATAATCATTGGTGAGGCAGAGGTAATTTATATGTTCATTTGGCAAAATTTACTTGCCGACATTGTAAAGAACAAAAGTTTTTTTTTCAGGATCATAGATCCTTGCATTTCTACATGTCAGAAATGGGTTGAATCTCACTCAAATCTTTAACAGTATTTTTTTAGTTTTACAACTCTTGCTAGCGTGATAAACAGAAGCTGTAACGATTATGTTAGCCTAATGACTTCATTTAGTTAAAGTTTTTACTGATGTGAGTTTCTGCTGCAGGCACTGTGCATACTGAAGGCTTCTTTAACATCATCTGCAGCTTTAACAGATAGCCTGAAGTATTTCTTGTGAAGTCTGAATCAAAATGTTTTAGCCAATCTTCTGGATGTATGGATAACTTGTTTAGAAATGTGAAATGCTTGGACTCTGAATGGCTTACTCTTCACCCGGACGACTTGCTTGATGCCAAAACTTTCTTGTCATGTAACTTAACAAAACCTGTCTTTATTGACATATATCCTACTTTCACAAAGAACTAGTGGTGGCACAAATGGGAATTAGGATATAAGTGCAACTAACTCAATAGGAAGTCAAATCAGCGTATTCAGTCCATTTAGTCTATCTAGGTTGAAAACGGGTTCTTATACCTGTTATACAGGTATCAGTACGGGCATTTTACAAAATTTATAAGACCGCGGGGTTATCTTGCCGATGTATGCATAAAAGATGGCGATTTCAACTCTTTTATGGTACGTTTGGTTCATGGGATGATATGGGATTGGATAACTAATCCCATGTCATCCCATGTTTAGTTAGTTTTTTTACACGGTATTACTTATCCTACTGAACTACTTTAATCCCATATACATAGGATAAAATAATTCTATGGGGGCTTGTTTGGTTCACGGATAGGATGAGATGGAATAACTCATCCCCGGATTATAAATCTTGGGATGAGTTATCCCTGGATTCACAATCTCACCTATCTTGTGTTTGGTTGGTAAGAGATTTGATGGGTTGAATCCTGGGATGAGCCATCTCGTGCTTGGTTGAAGAATAGATTATCATTTTATTGACTTAAATAATCTTATATTTGTGTGATTGTTTTTATTTGATAATTCAACATATATTTAAATAATAATTAAATAATATATCAGAATATGTTAAAATATAAAAATGGAGATTAGATTGAAAAATATTAAGGCCTAGAACATATATATTAACTATTAATAATTTGAACAATAATCATATCATATAAATTAGCCATTAATAATTTGAAAAATAATCATCATTGATATGTGTGTGCGTGTGTTATGATGCATTCTTGGCATCCTATGTGATTATTATGCCAATTATTTTCGTATCTGGTGAGCCAATCAGTGATAGATGAGAGGAAGATGACAGAAGAATCTGAATAGGACAAATTGAGAATTGAGAAAAATAAACCCATTTGCAAATAACAACTTCAAAATTAATTTTTTCCATTTACAAATAACAAAATCTAGATTAATTTTTAGTTTGATAAATTAAACAACTTCAAAAAAAAATAATTTGGAAGATTTAAGATCACAATAAATCACACAATAGAAGCCCAACATTCATAAAGAAAAAAATAATTAAATATTATTTAGCACCACACATAATGATTAACATGAAATAATGTGCATATTAAAATCCATAATCATCCAAAAACAGCTTCATGTCATAGCATGAAGTTGATTATTAATATTTGAATGCTTGAAATAAACAGAAAAAGTTCATAAATACTTTTATTTATTAATAACTAAACGAACTCAATCAAATGGTCCCATCGAGTATCATCTGTATGATATTAGGTTTGTCTTCGTCAGGAAGGCTAAAAAATAGATCAAGGCTTTAATGATCATTGATTATACGTGAAGCAACTCTCAACTTTTCTTGCTTAGATAGCCAGGTCATAGGAGCCAAAGTAGCATAAATCTCACTTGAGCTTGGGAATAAATATGTATTGCTTAGCAATTACTTAATTCAAGTCTTTTATAAAATAGTATTTCTTGGCAGAGTACAAACTACAAAAAGCATCAGATTTGTATCAGCTGACTCTTGAAACTCTTTCAAACTACATAGAACATCAGACTAAGGACACTTACATTATATACATCTTTGACGTGGACTTGTCTATACATTCATGCCGAAGCTTCTAATCTAGAGTAATTCCTAAGATTAGGATGCTTTTTGAATCAATTCTACAAATAGGACAAATTTGCGCCGTGTTTCTGGTTAAGGGATCATCGCATTTCCTGAATGCGATGTCATGTTTTTTTTTTTTTTCAATTTTTGTTGATTTCGGGCAGTCCGGAATTTAACGCAAAATCGCGTTTGTAGAATGCGATGTCTTCAGACATCGCATTCCACAAATGCGATTTTGACTTTTCCTAATTTTGACCATACAAGCCTTTACTTTTTAATTTTTTTTAATTTTAAGATTAGGGTTTGGTTTTTGACTTTTTGACATTAGGGTTTTGAGTTTTACCTTAATTTTTTAGAATAGGTTCAAGGTGGTTTAACATTATTAGTTTTGGGTTTAGGGTATTTATAGTTTATTATTATACTTATAGTTTCTATTATTGGGTATATGATTTGGAATTTATATTTTATTTTTTGAGGCGAGAATTTAGGATTTGGGTTTTTTCTTGTTGGTTTTGCTTTTAGGATCCGAATTTTTTGTTTTAGCATTTAGGATAGCATATATAATTACACCTTAATTAGGGATTAAAAGTTAAAATTCAAATACATAATTGTAGAGTTTAAAGTTGGTAGATAATTATAAAATTTAAAATATAGAATTAGGGTTTAGGGTTTATTAGATCTTAGGATTCGGAGTATATTAGATTATATGTGAATAGAACGATAAATGAGTAAAAATAAAATGACATAAAAGTGAAAAGAAGACATCGCATTCTTCAAATGCGATTTTGGACCATCCGAACCTTTATTTTTTAATTTTTTAAAATTTTAGGATTAGGGTTTGGTTTTTAACTTTTTGACATTAGGGTTTTGAGTTTTACCTTAATTTTTTACCTTAAGGTTTCTATTATTGGGTATATGATTTTGGAATTTATATTTTATTTTTTGAGGCGAGAATTTAGGATTTGGGTTTTTTCTTGTTTGGTTTTGCTTTTAGGATCTGAATTTTTTGTTTTAGGGTTTAGGATAGCATATATAATTACACCTTAATTAGGGATTCAAAGTTAAAATTCAAATACATAATTGTAGAGTTTAAAGTTGGTAGATAATTATAAAATTTAGAATATAGAATTAGGGTTTAGTGTTTATTAGATCTTAGGATTCGAAATATATTAGATTATATGTGAATAGAACGATAAATGAGTAAAAATAAAATAACATAAAAGTGAAAAGAGTTGCAAGTACTACATAATGAAAGTATTATAGATAATTAACAATATATAATAACAACATTAAAAGAAATAAAAATAATATATAAAGAGTCTAATGTGGCCCTAATGTACCATATGTCCCGCATCTAGTCGGCCTACGAATTCTACGTGTCCTACGAGGTATGTCTCTGGATACATGTTGGGCCTCTTGGTCATCGTGCATAGTGTCCTTAGACTCTGAAGTGAAGCTTGCAAAAGGCACTGGTGAAGTAGAAATGCCTGTTGTGGAGGCTTGCATAATATAGGATGGACCAAATGCTGGGAATGGTAAAGTCGTCGAAACTTGATTTTGCACATAATGAGGCGGAGTGATCGGGGATGATATGATAGGCTGCTGTGATGTGCCTTCACCGTGACCATACAAATGAGACGAGATATAACCAGGCTGATTGGAAGGCTCACCATGATAATACGACTGAGAAGGACCTTCATCGTGATGGTATGACTGAGAAGTACCATAACCAGTCGGTTGGGAAGGGCTTTCACCGCAATCAGTCTGCTCGCCAGATCGAACACAACGGCGACGTCCTCCACCATGATTGCTTACCGGGACATTTCGAGCAGCCCTACGAACTCGACGAGCACTAATGTGATCATCAGCACCGGGAAAATGCAAATCTACAAGGCGATGTGAAAGACGGTTTAACTCTCCAACCCCACGTAGCGTCTCATAGGTCATGTCTCGAACGATAGTCCATACATCAGCTACTGCCGGCTCAGCATCGGGCAAGTTATCAATAGATAGATGATGCATGCGGGACATCATGTCAAACTGCAAAAAAAAAATTTAAAAATAATAATTTTCATTAAACATAATACAAAATTTAAAGAAAATTTAAATCACTTACAACGTAATTTGTTCTCGAGCCGTCACCCTGATAACCTTTCGGTTGAGTAGGAGGTGACTGGGATTGGAAACGTACAACACTGTCCTCTCTCTGTACCAACGGATGTACTCATGTGATGGACTTCTGGTATCGACAGCCGATGTGCCTTGAACAACCGTATCATGACGTTCCATCCATGAATTGATATATGTTTGGTGGAATAAACACCAGTTGGTAGAAGTATGACCACGACGATCAATTGTATATAGGTGAGGTTGTGCATCCATAAGTAATTGCTGTGGTATAGTCTGCTCTATACAGAATTGACGTAAAACCCTGTGAGGAAAGTGAGCCTCCACAATCTCCCAACAAATAAGATAGGTTACTGATTGCCAAATGCTACTACCGGCAGTAAGCAAATTTTTATTGCTACTACCTTAGTAAGCAAATTTTTATTAAATTTTTAATTATTTTTCTAATTATAAATTACACAATTTTAAAAATTTTAAACTACATCATGCTATCATAATTACAAGAGAGTAATTAAAAATTTTAATTAGTTCCTCACTTATTCCTACTTTTTTATAAATTATGTCACATGCAATCAATAATATTATTTCCTAATTATTCCTAATTTCTTTTCACTTCTTATTCATTTTTCTAATTATCTATGTTGCATTTTTTTAAACCCTAAACCAATGACTACATCATACTATCATAATTACAAGAGAGTAATTAAAAATTTTAATTAGTTCCTTACTTATTCCTACTTTTTTATAAATTATGTCACATGCAATCAATTATATTATTTCATAATTATTCCTAATTTCTTTTCACTTCTTATTCATTTTTCTAATTATCTATGTTGCATTTTTTTTAACCCTAAACCAATGACTACATCATGCTATCATAATTACAAGAGAGTAATTAAAAATTTTAATTAGTTCCTCACTTATTTCTACTTTTTTATAAATTATGTCTCATGCAATCAATTATATTATTTCCTAATTATTCCTAATTTCTTTTCACTTCTTATTCATTTTTCTAATTATCTATGTTGCATTTTTTTAAACCCTAAACCAATGACTACGTCATGCTATCATAATTACAAGAGAGTAATTAAAAATTTTAATTAGTTCCTCACTTATTCTTACTTTTTTATAAATTATGTCACATGCAATCAATTATATTATTTCTTAATTATTTCCTAATTATTCCTAGAAATGTTTCCTTTTCCCCAGCAATTTCTCCCTCCCATGTCCATGAAGCTGAGATAAACCATTCTCATAATCTTAAACCTTTATCTGATAACATCTCAGCATTCTTAATTACACCTATATTAAAGATGACAAAGTCCAAAGAAAGGGGAATAGGATTTTCCAATGGTTCTCGTTATCTTATGGCCCCAGAGATCCTTAAATCAATTGGAAAATTGTGCGGCAAGTTAAGCACCGGAAATTAACCCAATATGCATAAAACTACATACATCATCAAAAATAAATGCAGAATAAACCCAAACAAATAACAATTAAAACAAAGAAAGTATCTTTTCTTCCAGTTACTGCAATAAATTAAATCTTTTCTTTCATTTACTGCAATAAATTAACCCTCAATAAAAGCTGTGTCATTTTTTGTCATTTACTTAGATTCTTTTCCGTTTTCATGCAATAAAATTAACAAAGTAGTGTGGCAACACACGATAAGATCCACAACAGAGAAGCTAAACAGAACAAGAAGAACCATTAACATGAGAAATCAGCCAAATGGGAATAACCATAAATGATTACAACAGTCCATATGCATGGTAAGAATGAAGTGAACGGAAGGTACCTAAAGAAGAAAGGGACAGAAGGGGGTTCAGCAGCAGCAAAACACCATTGTTGTTGGGGGGCCAGCAGCAAGTGAATCTGGAGCAAACAATGGACACAAAATTGAAGGAAGAAAACAACAACCACTGGCTGCACCAGAGAGCAAAAATGAAGAATGAATGAAGATTGCAAAATGGAGCAGACGGCGTCTGGGGGGAGTCGGTATAAACCAGCGAGAGAGCACATTCCAGGAATGCGCTGTCTACAGAGACAACACATTCCTGGAATGCGCTCTCTCTCCCGTGACCTGCAAAGCTGTAGCAAACAGTTTGCTGAAGCTTTGCAGCTTTGCTGTTTGCTGTAGCTTTGCAGCCCGGTTAGCGGGCACGCGACATCGCATTCCAGGAATGCGATGTCTCTTTAGACATCGCATTTTTGGAATGCGATGATCACAATGCTAGAATCACTCAGCAAAAGTATCCTATTTTTGGAATTTATTCAAAAAATAATCACAATTTTAGGAATTACTCTTCTAATCTATGCAATAGTAGCATTCCTTCCTACGCAAACACATAATCACCAGCGCACAAACCACACCTTCTCAACTAAGCAAAAATACTTTATGGCATATGCTAATTGAGCAAATCTTATTTAATTACAAAGTTCCAATTGATGATAATATATAACTAGAAAAAGAGTACCGACAAAACTAAACCCTAAACCCTAAAACATAAGCACATTCTAGTCAGCCTGGATCTAATTACAAAGACGTGAAGCCTAAGCTTTCTATTTCTCAATACCCATTAAAAGTTTCCAGGATTACAGAAGAAGTTTTATAGACTACTATTTAGGATGATTTTTACTGTAAATCCTCAAATTTGGATTCCAAAAAAGTCATACAACTATGATCATACTCATCTTCAACAAGACAAGAAACAAATCATACAAATCAACTCCATTATTTGCCAATTCAGTAACTTAGTCAAGATCCTCTATTTGTAAATAATTCATGTTCTGTACAGTGAATTATCTAATGTATTATATAAGCAAAATTAATAAAACTACTCAAAACAACAAGAAAACCCTTGCATATTCCAACACATCAATTCTCAATACGTAAAGATATAAGTAAACCTTCAATCAACATGTAAAAACAAAAATGTATAAATGTAAGTAAACCTTCAATCAAACTAATGGTCGATGTCATTAGTTTATATTCCAATTGATAGAGCTAAAAAACGTAATTTCATGACAACAATAGTAGTTAAAAAATTGTTCAATGAAAAAGAATAAAAATCAAACCTTTTTGAGAGAGGAGTATTGGAGATGATTTGAGAAGCTGCCAAAACAATTGGAGAGTCCAGCAAAAATTTTATCCTGTGTATGCCAAAACAAATTTTTTGGAGGATTTAAGAAGACGCCAAGGGGAGTTTTATTAAGATGGCGGATTTATTTTGATTGGGTTAGGGTTAATTTTGTCTAATTTTTTTTAATCCAACGTACGCTTCATCCCTGGATAAGTAATACCAACCCTCCCATGGGATTATTTTTTCCCATGAATGAAGGATTATGTTAGTTAAGTAGGATTACTAATACTACTTAAAAATTCAACCAAACATAGGATGGTGTGGAATATTAGCTATCCTATCCCATGTCATCCCACGAACCAAACGTACCTTGGGGGGTTGGTATTAGTTATCCTGGGATGAAAGTGTATGTAAGATAACAATAATTTAAACTAATTTAGTTGTAGACATATCTTATAATAATCAAAACATGTTGTCTTCCTAAATCCTCCATAGTACTTTCTTTTGTAAAAGGTACAATTTAATATTTTTCGTTTAAAAATTGTTTTCTAAATTGTATCACGTTTTTAATTTTGTTCATATTATTATTTTATGTTTCCAATGAATTTTTTTTTGTGAGTATAAACACCAAATTTTGGCATACTGCTCGTTTTCTAACATTAGGGGATCTTTTCTTACTATTTGGAATCAAATGTTGATTTTTAGGTAAAAATGGAAAAGTCAGCAATTTTGAAGGATAGAATAGTAATTTTTTAATTGTAAATATTTTTCATTAGTTTTGGGGGGTTTAAATTTATTTTTTATACTTTTATACATATTTTTAAATTTTTGTGATTTTTTTTAATTTAATTGATATTTTTCGTATATTTTGACAGTATAAGGGCAAAACAGTAATTTCGCCTCCTGAATATTTTTTTCCTTTTTTTTCTTTTTCTTCGCCATCTTTGGGTCCCAAATTCATTTTTAAGTTTTTAAGCATGTTTTTAAGTTTTTTTAACTTTTATTCGGGGTGAATTGCTAATTTATTATTTACATTTTTCTTGATTTTTTTCATTTTTGTGAGAGAATATAGATTTTTTTTTGTAAGGGTAAAGTTGTAATTTTGGTAGTCAAGGGCGTTTTGGTTTTTTAGTCATTTCTTGGAAGATAAGTCTTTTGTGCACTATAAATAGCCCATTTTTGGGATAAACGAAAAAAAAAAAAAGCCTAGGGAGAGTTTTTAGTTTTTTAGTTTTTAGTTTTATCTATTACACCACGAACACAAAAAACACACATTTTTTTCCTACATTTATCTTCAAATTTTCACCAAGAACACCTACTAGGTTTTAGTACATCTTCAAGTTTACACTTAGAACACCTAGAACACACACTAGTATATTTTCAAGTTTACACCTAGAATCCCCAGAACACACACTAATATATCTTCAAACCTACACCCAGAACATCAAGAACACACACTAGCTAATCTCACACACTTATTCACTTTCTCTTGCACACACTACACACAGTTACACACACTACACACACTATTAGCTGACACACTCCCCCCAAATTCACACAATACACACGCACACTTTACACACTTACACACACTCTCTCTCACACACCACACACCACACACAGTTTTCCAATTTCACTCATATACATCAGAAACACACACAAGCACACACAGAACATACACCAGCCCCACACGCTTTCATCCATGAAACACACATACGCTCACACAAACACATACAGAATCAATCCTTCCAAACACACTGTCACACACACTGACTCACACAGGCACACAATCACACTCTAGTTCAAAAACACACACACACACCACCACGCACACAGCTTACACATATTTTACACACACAACCAAACACAAACCACTCTCTCAGTTCCTTGAACGCCATTAACAAACCTTGAGCCAACATTACAAACACAAGCTAGAAACACTAATGCCAGAAAACGTTCCAAGCCACACACCTCCTACGCCTATTTCGACAAACCACACAAACCACCATCTGTCCCCCTCGTTCCATCCAGTATGTAATAACCCACCATCACTATCCATTCTCCTTCTCTTGACCAAGCATAGCTTAACTAAATTACTGTAGCCACCAGTTAATCAACGAGCCTCTACCATCACACAAAACACCTATCACCAATAATTCCAACCAACAGCAATCCAAACCCACTACCCAACCTCTTCCTCTGCAACCAAATCATCATTATCACACACTTTCAACCTGCATAAAAACAAATAAAATAGCCGAAACACATTCCAGAATCACAACACCAAAACCACCTAATACACACTATAAACTCCAGCAATATCTAACCAAACTCTGTTGAATCTGCCTTAATCACAATCGAAACCAAACCTCACATCCACTAAGCCATGACAACCTATTGATTGCATTATATTCACCTATAACAAGCTGTCAAACCACTTTCAAAACTAGTCACCATTAGCCTATGAATCACCATCTTTCAACTTGCAAAACTATTCATTCATTCACTTACAAAAATGGCAACCAAATCCAAAATTAGAGCCCCCTGCAAATGACATTAACCACCAAGGACTATCCATTCCCACCATTTTGCAGCCCCAAAATCAACCAAAAGAATCAGTCCAAATCAACCCACAGCTAACTCCAAATGCCCATATTCCCCTGCCAACTTGCACACAACCACTAGACGAGAATTTGAAAAGTCACACATAAACAACTCCACATCACTGGATGCAACCCACCCTTTTTCCTCCACACGCCCAACTAAGACTGTTACCACTGCCCATAGCAACTCTAAAATAGCCATTCAACCAGCCTGAACAAACCCTTGTATCACCTAAATCACCATAAAGCCACACACAACTACACACAAAAGCATTAGAAACAGCAAAACCAACACCCAAATTTACCGAACAACAACCTAAAACGTCACTCAAAGATAGCCAAAACTCCAATCACAACCCCAACCACCAGTGACGTCACCTGCTTCATCACCAAAGCTCGCTACCACAAATAGCTTTATCACCGTCGCTGCTATTCCTCTGCAACCAGATTTGCCATCTGTCCATTAAGTAAAGTCTTCTTTCAAATTTTCTCTTAATCAGTGACTTATGCTTGGATTTTCTGTCAATTTCCTTAGATGATATTGGGGGGGGGGTGATTTCTAGGTGTAAAGTTTTAACGGTATTGGTGATGATTCGAGTTATTTGGGTAATTAAGGGAGAGAATTTAGGAATTGAAAATTTGACTGCTCAAAGGAAGTTAGCTTAGGGAGAGAGGAGAGTAGGGGTAAAAAAAGAAAGAACAAATGGAAGGAATTTGAAGGAGAAGCAGAGAGAAGCAGCGAGTGAGAGAAGATAGAGAGGGAAAAAGAAAACTGAGAGGGAGAGGGAAAATAGAGAATCAGGTGAGAGTGATGGAAAGTGAGAACAAGGAGAAAACAGAGAGAATAGGAGAGAAGAAAAAACTGAAGAAGTTGAGAAGAAGAAGAGCAAAGGGAACGGACCAGAAAAGAGACAAAGGAGGTGAGCCAGAAAGTGAGGAAAGAAAGAATAGAAAGAATAAGAAAAAGAGAAATCGAAGGGGAAAATGGAGAGCAGATAGGGGAAAGAGGGAGAGAGAAAGATGAGATAATCTGGGAATGAGGATTTGTTTGTCTAAGCTTTTAATTATTTTGGTAATCTTTGGTTAGTTACTTTTATTTTCTTTTCCTTTCCTGGTTTGATCTATTTTAGTTTTAATTTGGTAAACTAACCTTGTAATTAAGTTAATTTAATTAATCGGTCCAGTTTGAATTTAGTTTGACATTAACGTTTTGTTTGGGTACTTTATTATAAACATGGATATTTATATTTTAAACCCGCAGAATTTGATTGTTTTCACAATGCCCCTTGATTTCCTTTTGTTTTATGCAATTAAGTCTTCATTAAATTACATATTGACCCCCTTTATGTTTAATTTTAGTCAATTGAGTTTGAATTAATTGCACCTTGGTCTTTCAATTTGCGTGAATTACTATTTTATTCCCCGTTTTGCTTTAATTTAAATATTTGCCCCTTAGATTTGTATAAATTTTTAATTTTGCCCCTTGATTAGTTAGAATTTTCAATTTTACATTTTGGCCCCTATATCTGCTTGAATTTTTAAAAATATTTTTAGGCCCCTTAGTTTAATAGAATTCGCATTTTCAACCCCCAATTTGTTAGAGTTTATTTTATGTTTTGTGATTTATTTTATTAAATAGTGGTACCATTAACGCGTTTGCTCATTTTCTTAGCATTTGGTACTAGGTCATCAAAAAGGTAATCCCCATTAGTTGTTAATTCCTCTCTATATGCTCCAATGTACCCCTATGTGACTTATTATACATTTTCTTTATACGTCTCGTATTTTATGCACTTTTGCGTATTTATTTGCTTTATGTAATTTCGAATTTTATTATTCTGACAAAAATGTAACATTTTTGTATTTAGCTAGCCAATGTAATAGTTAGATTACATTTCTCGTATTTTAGTAAAATTTTATATTTAGATAGCAAGTATAATAAATATGTCGTTTTTACTTTTTCTCCCTCTTCCCGAAAAATTGTAGCAAATTCTTCCAATGTAATAGTTAGGGTTTAGCGTGCTTTTGTGTGCTTAGGTACTTACTTGTTTTACTGCTTTCAATTAGGATTTTTGCATCTAGAATAGCATGATTACATGTTATGTGCTCTTATGTACTTTTATATGTCTTTATATGTTTATTTGCTTTCAATTTATGTTTATTATTTTGATTTATGTTTTATTAGTTCTTATTATTCCGTCACCACACTAGTCCAATGCTAGTTGTGGCTTTATCGTTTCTCCGCTAGTCCAACGCTAGTAAGAATCTCTAGAAAGGGCTAGTCCAACGCTAGATTCTTAGGGCATTTTAGTGCTAGGTGCACCCGTGTGCATTTTATATCATTTCACACACTATTCCCTCTTTAGTTTTTTTATCATTTTGCATGATTTTTATATATGTATATAATCATCATTATTATCTATTTTTTTAAGTATTTGACAGTGCATGACATTTAGGTTGCATTTTCACTTAGACTTTTAGGACATTTGTGTGATCCAACTAGAAATAGTCGTCTACTTACGTGGGAAGCAGTGGCGTATATGCCATTCCCCCCTCCATGAGTAGGAACATTCAGTCATGAGATATTAGTTCTCCGCACCTATTATGCTGCATCTCCATTTTTCTTATCACTTATTATTTATATTATTATTTTTCTTTTCTTTTTACATTTCATTTTGCATAGACATTCATGACTCCCTCGAGGCCTCGACTCGGATTTCGCAATTAATGCGATAATCCCGACTAGGTCTCGATGGGATATTTTGACCTTTTCGATACTCACATTTAGATTTAGGATTTACATTCATATAGACACATCCGAATGCGATAGAACTTAGGGTTAATTTAGAAAATTTTGATTAAATCTCGCAACTAACCTCAGTTAGGTTGAGAGGGTGCCTTAAGCGCAAGCCTTTGCCTTCCCTTTCTTCAAATGTGACTTTCGGACCTTTTTCTTTTGTTTTTCGTAGATCGAAAGAGTTTTTAATATTTTTTCTAAAAATTTTTGTTTTTATTTGATTAAACAATTTTTCTAGTGATTTGGAACACCTTAACTCCATACCAAGTGACGACTCTATTTTAAAATAAAACCCTTTTTCAAAATTAGTTGGCCAAAACTGTCACACTTTTAATCCTGGCCTTAGTTTCTTTTAAAAACACCATTTTTCTAAACAACACTTTTTTCACTAAAAATTCAATTTTTTCTCACACACGCACAGTTTTTTCCAAAAACTTATTTTTTAAAAAGGGTCACCGGACCGGACCGCCTTTTCGGGACACGACGGTCACGAACCCCACATGTACTTTATCAATTTTAGGACGTGACAGTTGGTTTGTACTTAGTTTTCAATTTCACTTTTAATTCGTCATGATTTTATTTTCTCATATAAATCATTTCATTTTCAAGTTTAAAATAAATCAAAAACTTATATATCATATGTGATCTTTCTTTTTTTTTAATTTTAATTTGTATATTATTTCTTTTTTTTATACTCTAATTATCATATTTTTTTTAGAACAACTAAAAAATTATTTTGATATAACTTAAATGCGGAATATGGACAATAACATAAGTATTTTTTACTTGTATTATGAAAAATTTTGACTTCTAACTTTTTTATTTTAAAAAGAGTGGATACAAAAGTTTCAATTTGTAATTTTATTGCTTATTTTTTCAAAATAATTGAAATTGTACAAGTAGCCTTTTTTAATTTGAACAAGTATTTATGTTATAATATTTTTTATCTATTTTTTAAATTTTACTTAATATTATATGATTCTGGCTACCCACGATACCCAACCCTCTTTAACCAGTTACCGATAAGTGGTTAACAGATCAATGAGAGTTGGAAACGATTGGATGAACCGATACAAGCTATTCTGATTAGGAATTTAGGTGTGTGAACCGGTTAATTGGTTCATGCCTATCTCTACATGAAGGTTTTTTTGGATGATTGTAGATCTTAACATGCATATTATTTAGTGTTGATCATTACGTATTGTGTTGAACAACAGTTAATTAATTTTGTTGTTTATGATTGTTAGGCTTCTATTTTGTGATTAATTGGAATCTTCAAGCTCCCAATTTTTTATTTAAAAAATTATTCTTATTCTTAGTTTATTGTAGTAATGTATTTAATTATTATTTTTTTATTGATATGATGATTCATATAATACCATTTGAACATTATTTTTTTGAATTATCAAATAAAAATAGTAATTCATCTTATTTCTATTTTTATATTTTACCATATTATAATTATTATAATATTATTTGAATATGTGTTAGATTCCCAAATAAAAATAATTATATAAATATATGGTACTTTAGCCAATAAAACAATAATCTAATTTCCAACCAAATACAGGATGAGACTATTTCCTAAGAGATCTCACCAAATCCAGTACCAACCAAACACTGGATTAAAAGAATTGTCATTTTGAGGATGACTCATTCCAGGATTATGGATTCTAGGATGAGTTATTTAGTCTCATCCTGTCTACGAACCAAACAAGATGGAACAGTGACGAAGTCTTAAAGTAATAGTAATGTTTCAATTGTACTGTGAATATAGATAATTAATTACAAGACACTAGCAAAATTCTAAAAGATGTGAAAGATCTCCTCCTAGCTGTACATATGACTTTCATTGAATGCGGCTTTCTGAAAAGTTCTACATGCATCTATGGGACGGCTGCTACTCGCTTTAAAGTGAGTATACCTTCTCTACTAAGATTGAAAATCCTATATTTCCATATCGATACGAGAATCTGAGTCCTTAGGTTTTTGAAACACTGTTAAAAGAAGTGTTTGGGATCATTGCTATTTGACGCATGCCTGTTCTCAATTGTACTGCGAGTATAGGCAATTAATTACAAGAAACTATAAAATCTGAATTTTAACGTTAGCCATTAGAAATGTACAAACATCAACTACAATGCATCAGCGAGAATTATTTTGTGTGTCGACAGAAAGCTCCTAACATAAGCAAAGACTAAGTTGAACAAATCAGAAATGGATGCAAAGTCAAACCATACTTATAATTACAAACGGATTTAAATAAAATAGTATTTAATATTTCTTTTAATGGGTAGCTAAGTGCCACTCAAGATAACATCTATATGTTGACGACTGGTGAAGAACGGGGAAGAATAATATATTAGCAATGAAGTTTATTAATTTCAGAACCATGCCACAGCAGCAAGTATGACCCTTTTTGTGTCTAGCATGCTGCTTAACATTTGCACATTAATTGTGGATATGCTTTCTCACTGCATCCTATAATTCTTGAAAAGAGACACTGCCTACGACAAAAAAAAGCATTGGAACAGAAGAACACATTTTTAATAACAAGTACTTTTAATTGACAGTCATGATTCATGCCAAGTTCGCAAATTTTGTTTGAAATAACTCACTTTAGCTAGTGGTTGAGGCTAACTGGTTTTGGACTAAATATTTGACCTATAATCGACGTTACCATTTGGTAAAGAACAAGTAAACAGAGTTCATATGTGAGTGACAATGTAATGATCAATCCAGAACCTTTAGAGCCCGAACAAGCTTCTATTGATTCGAGCTCGAGTAACTTGACTTCTTTATATGAGCTCCAAATTTTTTTCTTTATGCAGCTGAACAACGAGTTAAGCTAATTTTTACAAGAACATTAAATCTTTTCTCAGACGTATTTGATTAGCTTATTAACTAATACACAGAATTTGAGATAGCTTGGCTGTAATATAATACATCTATCGAAGATTTTGCTGTGTTCACAACCAAAACAACTGCAAAGAGACAAAGAACAAAGCCCGCCTTTTATGTATTGAGGTTTGCAATCAGTCAAGCACCTTCTCTCGATCCCCTGCCCGGTACAACAAACACTGGGTAAACAACAAAAGTTCATAAAGAGAATACTTACATAAACTTATGACGAGGGATAAAGCTATTAAGAAAATTTACTGTAACCATTGTATTATACCAATCCTGTACCTATTCAAAATATGCAAAATTTAACAGTATGACTTCTAAAAAGTTTTTAGACATTTAATCAACTTAACATGTAAGAATTTTTATCAATGCCGTTCTTATAATCCTTATTATTTAGCTATTTCATATGCCAGAAATAAATTTAAAATTTTATTATACTGTCACCATTATGAAATCAAACGAATATTTTATAATGAAGAGATCTTTTTTTTTTCCCCGAAAATCTCTGTAATAGTTGTTGACTGCCGTAAAAAAGTATCACTAATGATGGTATTTATTAAGTCATGTACGATCTATAAGTTGTTAATAGATTATGTTGTGTTTGTGATGTTATTCTTTTTCATATTCTAATTATACATGTAATTGGCTTGATATAAGTACCCATTTAATCTTTTTTTTCTTTTTTTTTTCCAGATTTTCTGTTTTATTTATCCTATTTCTTTCTTTGTTCACCCCTTTCCTTAGTGTTTGGTTATAAGAAAAAATGTGAGGAAGCGTAGAAAAGTTAGTTATTGTTTGATAAAATTCAAAACCTCATTTCGGTTTTTGCAAAATTTAGACCACTCTCTCATTATTTTTTTTCAAAAATATCCACAAAACTCTTTTTGTTTAGATTGAACAAGATGATGGAAAAAAAGGGTCAAAATTGATAGAAATATATTAAATATCTATAATAACCTCGTATCTTGTCTCATTCTTTCTATTTTGTTTATTTTATTTTTCATTCTTTTTGCTTATTCTTTTTTTTTTGTAGGCTTCTTTTTCAGAATTTCCTCATTCTCTTAAAAAATTTGCAGCTAGAGTATTGTGTAATTTCTGCAAGTATACAGAATCGTGACAAATAATAAATTAATGAGTAGACTATTGTTCCTAAGAGGATTGGTCTTTTAATCATCTATCAATTCTCTTATCTAAAGCTTTCAACTAAATTGAATAAAATTAAAACCAGTTTCTATATTAAAAACTAATCCAAAATTAATTTAATACCAAACTAACTAACATCACAGGCGTTGGTCAAAAGTCCCAAGAATTAAAAAGAAAATTTGATCTTATTAAAAAAACAAAGAAAGAGTTTCAATCAACTAGCTATACCCGGGAGGCTGACGGTAAGACATATGTAGAGATAGAGATGGAGGTTACTACTAATAAACTGGGGCAACAATTCAAGAGAGGCAAACTCCAAAAGAAAGGAAAAATAGCTTAGTTTAATCCAAAAGAAAAGCAAAAGCAACAAGTTTAAAAAAATGAAGAGGACAAAAAAAAGAACCGATGCTGGCTGAATAACAAAAGAAGCAATGCAAGTGAATTGGCTTTTAGCCAGATATGCCATGAGAATAAATATAAAGTTGAGCGGTTAAAATTCTACGATTCTATTTTAAAAGTTAGATGTTCAAATTTCACCAACACCAGTTTACCTCTTTTTATTGTAATAGTATATGTTTGATAAAATAAAAAAAAAACTAGATATGCCACATGTTAACAAATAAAGTTGTTACAATTACTCTTGTGTTCTTTTATTATGTAAGTAGATAATTACAAAAAGAACTTTTTTATATTAAAAAATTACTCATAAATTTTATAACTTCATTATGTCACCTCATGTAATTAAATTTATATTTATAATTAATTTTTATGTAAAAAGCACAAAGTGTCCTAATTAGTAATGTATTTCGGTTGTTGTATATGCTTATAAAGATACTAAAAAATAATCAAAAAATTAAAAATTATAAAAAAGATTCATACCGAATCAAAAAATGATGGTAACCAAATTAAAAGCGATTAGGTTAAATAAATTTTATTGACAAAAATATTTTTGATTTGAGTATGCGATTTTAAAAACTCCGATTAATCAAAATTAATCCACACATATATCTTATAAATGCGAGATACAATTAGTAAATTAATTGAGTTACTATAATCGATTCTCGATTCTGATAAGAACACTAGATTTATAGATCAATTAACCAATTTATACTCATCCATGAATGTTTATCATTTGATATAAATAACATTTAAAAATTTGTGCTCAACATTATAAAAATATATTATGCCAATCACCTCATCTAGATTGTTTTTAGACTTGGTTTTCAAAAATATTAACTTTATTTGTTTGTTGGTATTTTTTAAGAAGTTTTAATATATTTTTTAACTTATATTTTTAATTTATATACACGTCTATCAAAAATATTTTTTAAAACTGTTACAATAATTACTTTTTAAAAAAATTTATATTAGATAATTTAAAAACGTATTTAAAATTTTTTAAATGCATAACTTTAAGAAAAAAAAAAAATAGAGTCATTAGTCTTTTTTTCAATTAAAAAAAAAACAAGTTCCAAACAAAAAAATCACTTCTACAATTGGGACTTCCTCACACACCAAAATTTTGGAAGACATCGTCCAGAGAATCCACCGCTCAAAAGCTTCAGAGATCCGTGCACTCGCTCCTTTGAATCAATCCGTCTTCTCCTTTCTTGCAATCCTACTCATCTCTTCTTGTAGCTAAAATTCTTTCCTCCCTCAATCCTCTGTCCATCTCAGCAAGTCTCCAGAATCTTCGCTTGCCTTCTACCTGCCTCTCCAGTTTCCAATTGAAAATTTTCACTTTTGTCTATTTTTTTTTTAGCTGTGAGTAGTCGGGGCTTGGCTCCGACCAATCCCACAGCCCCAGCAAACCCAGGTGAAGCAGGCTTCGCCGATACTCAAGAAACGTCATGAGTGGGAGTCAGACTGGCAAGCACCAAAATACTACAATTATACCAGCCGAACCTCCCCTCGGCGGCTCTCACTTTTTTTAATGCCCAACCGAATTTTAAGCCCAGACCCCATCCCCTAGGATTCCTTGTTTGATGGGACTATCGGTAATCTGCTTACGGAACTGGGTACGTCATCATATCGATATTCTATCTTTTTAATAAAGTGGTCACGTGTATTCATCGAATGCGTCTTTCAAGGAGGGGACGCGTGGTGCGTTTTAAATTTCGAAACCACGAGGGACATTTTGGTAATTCAACGTCCGGGTAGCCATGCTATTTATTGTGCGTCTTGGTGCGTTGTTTCTTATAGGGTTTCTTTTCCCTTCTCCTCCAAATCAGTCTGCTGCTTTTGTTTTTTTATTTATAATTTCTTATTTTTTCTTCAAAGTTTGGTGAGTGCTCAAGACTTCTGGGTTTGTAGATCTGAAATTTGGGAACAGATATTTGTCAAAGGTAAATTATATTGAGATGTGTTTTTGATTGATTTATTTTGTGTTCTTTAGATCTAGTATGAGGTGGAGAGATCTAAAAAAATAGTACTTTAGTTGGCTTGTAACAATAGATTAACATTGGACAAGTTTATTGTTGAGACTTAGGATTTGGATGCAAGGGAGGAACAATCCAAAGATGAGGAGTTAAAGAATTGGTTATGAAAGATAATTAGTTTGTAAAACATTGGATACCTATCTAAGATTTAGAAGGATAGTTTGTATTTAGTCTTTTTTTTATTTGTGATTATGGAGACATCCCTTCTCATTAGGTCATATGTTGGATTCTCATTCTCAAATAATGAGAACCAAGCTTTGGATTATAATAGATCTGGGTGTAGGATTGAAAGGATTTGGGTCTATGGAAAATAAGAATTTACAAGTTAAAACATCCTTAAACATCACTAATCTATAAAAAGTGGCATTACTAGCATTGCATTGAAATTGTTACTACTAATGTTAAGATTGGCTCTGTTTAGATTGCGTTATGTCTTGTTAGAATTATTTTTAGACGTATTGGAGATACTATAAGGGCATTGGATATACAAGATAAGGGGAAAATATGAGGCTCAACATTCTTAGGGGATGGTAAGAAATGTAGGTCAATAGTTTCTTGGGGCATAAAGTGTGAAAGAGAATAAGTTAGTTATATGCGGGTAGACTTAAATACCGACCCTGTTGATCTATCCAACTCTGTTGTTGTCATCCATAAGTTCTGCTCAAGAAATTGTTTAATAAACAAGGGTTAAAAATCTATTAGTTTAAACTTTTGGGTGAAATTTGAGTTTCAATTTAGATATTGAGTGTTTTTAATTTTTTTGTAGAGTTTCTCTGGTTTTTTCTCCCTAAGGAGTGGTTTCAAACTAATGGTTAACATCTTGGGCCATTTTTTCGCAAGTTATTTCTTTTTGGTGTTCGACTTATGAATTGTTATTTTCTTGGTATTGGACTATGGGCCTTGGGGTCCGCTGGTGTTTGACCAACGAACTTGGAGTTAGGCTGGAGATCCAAGTTGTTTATAATTGAAAAAGATGTTAGGGTCCATGTATGAGTTGATGAGGAGTGAGATTGCATTTAGTGATAATGTGGACTCGAGGAAGAATTTGGTTTCAATGTTTAGTCACCTCATGAAGGGCGAGATTAGTTAGGCTCTTGATTAATTGTGTTATCCCACGTTGTGATTTGAGAAAGAAAGTTTTTAATATATAAGGGTCAAAACTTATTGATTTAAGCTTTTGGATTTTTCTTCCCAATAATATTTTATAGGTATCTGTGATTAAAGCTGTAAACGAGTCAAATTGAGTATTTTTGATTTTGGCTCATGCTTGTTTAATAAACAAGACAAAATTTATGTTCAAGTTTTGTTCGTTTAGCTATACGAATGAGCCGAACTCGAGTTTTCACGAGTTGAGCCTAGTTGTGTTCGGAAACATCTTTGTTCAAATAAATTTAGAAGTGTTATTTGAGCCGAGTCGAGTCGAGTATCCATTGTTCGAATTCGAGTTTGCTTATTTATTAAACGAGTCAAAATTTATATTTGAGTTTGACTCATTTAGTTATACGAATGAGCTGAACTTGAGTTTTTATGAGTTGGGTTGCGTTCGCTAACAACTCGGTTCATTTACAGGTCTACCCATGATAAACTTTATTAAAAATTGGTTTTCATGTTTGCCATTTTTGGATGAGACAAAACTTAGAACAATATAATTGTGTATCTAGTTTCTCCTATTCATTTAATTTATTCTTGAAAACAACCCAAACACAAGAACACTAGTTCCTTTTTTCCTTCCCTTGCTATTCCATTAGTATAGATGATACTTTTGCAACTTGGGGCAGACATTTATATCAAAATTTCATATTTAAAGTTCGAGAAATTCTTTTACTATTCCCATTTTTGAATTGGTTTGAGATGACGATGGTTGTGTTGTGTTTGGATGGTTTTTGGTGAAAGTGTTTTTAAACAATGGTTACTGTAACACTATTTTAGGTAAACGTGTCTAATGATTTGAAAATGTGTTCGAAATCTTCTAATTTTTTTAAATAGTCCCATCTAAACAAAGATATTACTAGTGAAGGCCAAAATAGTACAAATTTTTCATTATAGTGTTACCAGCGAAGTAGTAACCTCTAAAAAATGTTTCAAGTTAGTTCTATAATTCTTTGTCACCTTTTTTTCTATACATGCCTTTTAACAGAATTAGATTCTAATATTAACTTACACAAATAATTTAGAAACTTCTACATAGAACATCTATAATGTTTAGTTGCAAACACACAAGGTTTGTGAAAATTGTTAGCTATTATGATTCCAATACAATTTTGGAGCCTACCTTTGGCTTCTCATGTGTTTTGGATAAACGTCATAACTTACCATTGTCGTCATATTTCTCATATGTTATTGTGTTAATTGGAGATCAAGTACAAAAACATTGTATTTGCTAAAATACTCATTCATTCATTTCTTTTTTTCAAAAGATGAGCACTCTAGGTACCTCTATCTTTACAAGATTGAAATGTAATTTATTTCCTTAAATTTCTATCCGAGCAGTTCCTGATGTGGTTGTTAATATGCATTTAGGTCACATGAATTATACAAACCGTTGACTGTTATGTTGACCATTGTGTATTTCCTCTAGTCACATGAGTGTTAGGATTCGTTTGAGAAAACTGAAGTCTGAAGTTTGAATTTTCAAATTTGAAATTTAATTGTTGAAAGTCCTAATTTGGTCAGTTGATAAAGTTAGATCTGTTTGGTAATTAAACGAACTTAAGTATTGAAATTAAATATCTCAACTCTTAAATATAACAACTATATTATAAAAAATGAAACAGTTAGAGATAATGCGTGCGTGAGAATGATAAAGAGAAACTACGTGTTTATATATGAGAGTGAACGAGTGTATTTGTGTGTGATAGAAAGTGTGTGTGTGTGAAAGTGCCTATATGAATGAGAGATTTCATGCATGTGTGTGCGAGAGAAAAAAATTTATGTATGTGCTTGTGTGTGAGAGAGAGAGAGAGATGCGTGTTTAAGAGTGTATGTGTAAGGAAATATGTATATGTGTGAAAGAGACTATGTGGGGGAGAGAGAGTGTGAGAAAGAGAGAAAAAGAGAGAATGTATGTATTTATGTGAAGGTGTGTGTAGCTGTGCATGTGAGAGTGAGAGTGAGAGAGCAAGAGCTTCTATATGAGGAGGAGTCTGTGTGTAAAGAACGAAAAATTTATGTACTTACGTGTGCAAAAGTAAAAAAAAAAAAAAAAAAAAAAAAGCGCTTGTGCTTGGAAGTTTGAGTGTGTGCAAATGTGTGAGAGAGATATTGTGTATATGTGCATGAGAGTGTGTTTGTTTGAGGGAAAGAAGGAGAGGGTATGCTATATGTGCTCAAAGTTCATCAAATTAGGTGAAAATTATTCACTTAAAGTTTATACACAAATCAAGTAGTGCTTAATCTATTCAATGCTAGGCTTTGTTTATCTGTAGTGTTTTTAAGGAACATGTTTTTTTGAAACTTTAAACATGTTTTCTAGCTACCTTTTTATCTCACATACATATTTATCAAAAAGAATCTTTAAAACTACTACAGTAAGATTTTTTAAAAAAAATCTCAAAAAAATCCGTCCACACGCAGCCTTTATTATTGAACATGCTGAATTTAAAAAGTTCTTAATTAATTAATTTCAATATTAAGTTGAGTTGTCGATTAGCCTGCTACTGTTTAACATGCCTTAAACTAGAGGGTGTTGGTAATTTTGTCAAATATTTTGAAATTAATTTTATAAAGAATTACAAAGAGCTATTGGACTTTAATCTTTAGAAAATTGTTTTGGTACGTTAGTATAAATATAAATAGATGCACTTTTCTTATTAAGAAAATTGAACTGAGAAGCCAATGGCTTTGTTTGAAGTCATGTTTTGGATTTTTTTTTTTGAATTTTTTTAAGCATGCCTTTTTATCTCATGAACATCACATCTTAAAAAGTGCTACAATATTATTTTGTAAATATTACTTTAAGAAATATGCAATTCTAATAGAGCCAATGCTTTTCTAGTGAAATGATATAAATAGTTGTTTCAATATCTGGATTAAGCTCATGAGCGTATGTATACAGATTACTTAGTCTATGTTGTGTTATTTTCTGATACTTCTTTGGTTGAAGCTTATGTGAGGAAGAAAGCGCACTGTTTAATGAATTTAACTTCAAGTTGTGATGTAACAACAAAGATTTTGACAATTCTAAATTTAATAAATTTCTGTCTAAGAGGATTTAATTTCTCCAGAATCATTAAGTGGCAGAGAGGTTATCGTAATTGTAGCATAGTATGTTGTAGTATGTATCCTGATATGTTGTTTGAAACCTTCTACATGTATATATAGATTATTTGCTATCATGATGGAGAAGGATAATGATCACTATTTTGAAGTTGGGCAATTGGTTGAGGCAAGAACCTTCGTGACTGGTTTCCGTGGTGCATGGTTCCGGTGCAAGGTATTTTAAGATGTGTATCCTAAAAATGTTTTTTATAAAATCTATCTTACTTGTGTGGTCCCAATTCTTTGAGTTTGTTATATATGCTATACGTGTTGCATTTAGGAGATGGTTTAGCTTTTGTTGTCCTCCAAGTGCTTTCAACTCGTCCTTTTTGGGGTAGCAGCAGAGCAAAATCATGAATCTATTGGTTACTTCTAGGAATTCTCGCAAATGCCCTTGGCTAACCCAGCATATATTGCGGGAGGCCCCAAGGGTTTGCTTTTGGTGGGATTAGAATCTTGGGCCCATGCCCTTGGCTTATTATCATTTGAGCAACTTAGGGTTGCTTTCAACTCATTTCTTGAAAATATGGAATGACAACCATGCTCTCATCTCCTTTCAAACTGCTTTGTCTAGAATTCTTGCAAATGTATGTAGGATTGTCAATTGGGCCCCATCAGGCTCGCCCAACCTTTAAAATGAGGCTGAGCCTAAAGTAACAAGGGATTAGCTGGGCTCGGGCAAAATTTTTAGACTTGATTTTAAAAAATGGGCAGAGCTTGATCTTACAATGCTCAGTCCTTTCTTGTCCAGGTCCTAATAATGCATGTATAAACTAGTGTATTTGTCATCTATTGGGAGCATTTGTTTGTCTGTTGTATTTATGTTAAAGTGTTGTTAATGAATATATTAAATATTGGATATTTTTTTTTTTTGTGTACCACAACATCTAATTTATACTCTACAAGAAATCTGACCAATACTTTATTGTTAAATAATGCTAAAATTATATAAGTTGACTCAAATAATCATAATTTATTTTATTTTTTGATAAATACAGTAACTTTTGCACAAGAATTATCTTCTCTCTCAATAAAGTATTATGATAATGAAGTTAAAAAGTAAGTGTAATGCTGAGTTTGGGCAGCTCAAAGCTTGTTTTAAATTTTGAGTTGAGAATGAGCATCACATTTGCTCATTCTAGTGTTCACAGCTAGTCTAAAAGAAAGTCAATATACAACCATTTTGAGCTTTGGTGAGCTGAGCTTGGTCCTAAAAGTTTTCTGTTTTAAATGGGCCAAGCTTGTGTTTGTCAAAGCCCGGCTCACAAATTGGCACCCCTAGATGTGTGCTATTATCATATGGGGAAATTTACCTTTTTCGGTAGAATATCTTGGCCATTAGAATATGCTTTCTCATGCATTCTTGTGGGTTTGAGTATCTGATAATTAAGGACATTTTTTCCATCACAAATATGTATATATACCATTAGATTGTAAAGGACATTTTTCCATCACAAATATGTATATATGCCATTATATAATAAAGGGAAGTTCCAGACCTTTCTACAAAGAGATTTTGAAAGAATCTTCTGAATAACTGTCTCTCTTATCCTCCTTTTTTTTTTTTTTTTTTTGTTTTATTTGGGGTGTGTGATTGGTTCGAGCTGGCAGTTTATCTTTTGATGTGGATATTGCTGTTTTGACAGTATGAGATGTGGCCGGAGTAAGAGCTGTCATTTGCACGCTATTTTAGATTTTTTTTTTCTTAAATTTAACTTGATGACCTACTCTGTTTACCTTCCCTAGATGTTGAACTCATGATGTATAATGTGACTACAGTCAACGGTTTCCTAACTTCAACCATAATACAACTGATTACAAGAATTATGGGATATTGATTTGAGATGGAAGCTTATCTTTTCCCCTTTTTGGGAGGGGAATGAGGGATGATGGGTTTTTCTATCATTAGAGAATCTAGGTCACTTGTTTATGTTTGCCATTATGAAGGTCATGTCCTGTGCCTTGCTATGACATATTAAGTTTGACAGTGATATGGATGCATCTATCATGACTATTGTTTAGTGTAGAGATACGAATTGCAGTTCCTTGAATAAATTTCTTGTAATCGTGCTCTGGGCTTGTGTATGGTTGTAATAAGGGATTCTCCATTTTCAACAGCTAGAGAGTTGGCATATTTATATGTTTTTCATACCTAATTTCCTTGTGAGTTGCACGTTCTTCATACCTAAGATTTTCTTGTTGATATTATATGTTGATGAATCATGTAGTTCTCTTACAAAATAAAGGGATGCCAAGTACTGAATTTGAGAAATAAAAGTTTTCCTTGTTTCTTTCTTTTCTTTTTTTCTTTTTTTTTTTTAAATACCTTGCTGCTGTAAATAACTTGATTGTTTTCTGTAACTTCTTATTAGGCAAGAACTCTTTTGTTCAATTATAGTTCTTGTATCTCTTGTATCAGATTACAGATATAAAGAGGAGGGATGGGCACATCGGTCATGTATTGCGTTACCTTGATTTTCCAGATGAAAGTAAGTTGTTGTAGTATGTTCGATCATCTTTCTAAGATCCTTGAATATTTTTTTTTAGCTAATCTTGTCATTTTGCTTGTTCATTTAGTTTTCATATTTGAAAGTCAATGTTTTTATTTTCCCTTTTTAGTTGAATTTAAAGAGTTGTACATTGTTGAAATTAGAGTAGTGAGAGCTCCATAGCTTGTTTGAGACTCTTTTCCTGTAGTTTTGAGGTTATTATATGTTAAACCACACATCAAGAAATGAGAATAAAAATGGGTGTCTATATATGACCAGAAGTTGGTAAACATGAAAATTGTGGCCTTTGTAGATCAGTTGAGCTAACTATGTAGCTTTGTAAGCCTTTGGAGTTACTGGTAAGATCAACAGGGAAAAAGTTTGTAGCTAGTTTTATTTACTTAAAAAGTACAGATTATGCATTTCCAACTCATTAACTCCTCCTGCCACTAAAAAAAAAGCCTTCTCGTGCTATTGCTAGCCTTTCCCTATTTGATTAGCATCTCCTCAATCTACATCTACTGTTTGGATTCACGAGGTATTGGTTGTCTGGGAGTTCCAATGTACAGGGTTTATAATAACAATTTGAGAAACTTATTTAGAACTCCGTATGCTGAATCTTAGTTGACAAAGCTTCTTAGTCAAAAGCAGGTTCCCGGGGTTCTTACATATACTTGTGTGTTAGACACTCAAATGGCAAGTTGTAGGACAATCACCTTGTCGTATTCTGCTCGATTAAGCAAGCGCTAGTGAGGATTTTCCCTGTTTGCTAGGAGGCAGGGAGACTTCGGGTGTAATAGGTAGTAAGGGGAGTTTGCAGACACTGCAACACTTTAGATAATGTTAGGATCTGATAACTTGATTTGAGAGGTATGTTATGGACTCTGTTAAAATATAACATTAATATCTTCCGTTCATCTAGTCTCAGAACCTATATTCGTAAAAGATTCATATGCAAGTCTTTTGATTATTTATAAACCGGAATCTGCAGCATTATTTCATGGATTATCTGTCATACATCATTGGAGGACCATTTTTTTCATTTTTTTTTTTTTTTGGTTGTATTGCATGTCCGCAGAGGATAAATGGATAAGATTATACCAAATTCCTCCCACTGGACGGAGGAGGGGGACTGAAAGGCAAATAATGGTGCGGCCCCCATTTCCACCCATCTACAGTGAGAGTCAAATACCTCCTGTTGATGAAATTTCTGAAGTGATAGTTGTTACTGAACATGCTTGGAATGTGGGTCATCTTGTGGATTGGTGGCAAGATGACTGTTATTGGTCTGCAAAAGTTACACAAATACTAGGCAATGAAAAAGCTATGGTAATTGTTTTAAATCAGTTCACTTTCTCTACATAAGTGCATTGATTATTATGTTTATAATATGAATCTGATATTTTGTCGCTTGCATAACATGATGATGAAGGGGTGATATGGATTTGAAAGGTGTAAACCTTGCCCTTTGTGCACTACATGGATTGACCCCTAATCTATGAGGGATGGGTTGACAGGGCTTAACCTCAATTTAATTGGGCAAGAACTATAAACTGATGAGACTAAAATTTCTCTATTTGATTGAAGTCATTTCAGGTTGAAGGTCTATTATTCAAAGCAGATCTGGATTAATTTTCTACTTTTTTCAAAGAGTACTTGTCAAATTTGCATGAAAGTATAGCATTAGGAATTAAAGTACTTATTGTTCTATAGCTCACTGAGCCTGAGTGCCTTGGCCAGTTTACGTGCATAAATACAAGTTATGTCATGTTTTCCATTTCATATGCCCATTGTGTCTTCTAAGATCACTTTCTTATTTTGGAACCCTGGTAGAGAAGCATCAAACTACCATATGCCTTGCCATTAGCATAGAGGAGAAACTGAAGAGAAAGAAGAATAGGGTGTTCCACCTGGTAGCTCTTAAATTTATTACGATTGTAAGGGAGCTGTCTATCCATGATTAATTCAAAATGAGGCAGGAACGATACCAGTTGACTTTTTCTCTGGTCCGACTTTAAATTTTATTTGTCATAGACTATTCTATTCTCAAATTAAAGAATCCATAAATCATAACAATTTTCACGTTGGGACATTGCGTCACTCTAGTGGATGCTGCTTAGTACATTCAATTTGTCTTCTCATTGCTGAATGATAAGGTTCAATGACCGAATAAAGCTTCACAAGAAGGAAGACCTGGAGAGTGAATCTATTTTTTAGTGGCTATATAAACTTCCTGCATTCTTTCTATTTTTGTGAAATGCTATGATGACTTCACAAGCACTTCTGTGATATTCAATTCCTTTTTGTGGTTGAAGTACAAAGCCCAGTGACGACCATTCAATGATTGTAGGTTGAGTTGATGCCACCGCCTGTGGGTGAAGGCTTGTCATATGTAGCGTCTTTTAGCGATCTACGCCCATCTTTAGATTGGTCACTGGAAGGTGGTTGGACACTACCTACTCCTAAGGTTGCTACTACTCTCTGCCATGTGAATTATTTAGCTATTATGTCTCAAGTTTTACTTAGCAGATCATCTTTGAAATTCTACATTGCTTTCATATCGTGTCTTGGAGTAGGTCAGTTGTTAAATTATGTCACATAAGTTTGCTTGTCTTTTGATTTTCCTATTCATCAGTTATTGATGCTATAGCCATAGCTTATAAATAGTAGCTATGTTTTGGCTAATGTCTGTTTCTGCTGATGAATATTCCATGTTAATTACTTCTTATGTTTGTCCTGTTGGAATGTCTTGAGCTTTCTCCCCCTTTTATGAGTACTTTTATGAGTTCAGAATGTTTGGATGCTTTTTTAAATTTTATGTTGTTTTTGACTCTGTTTTGGAAGTTTCTGTTACCCCTTTTAGCGCTTCTTGTTGGTCTTTTATTCAATAATTCCTAATTATTTAAAATCTGAGACACCGTAAACTCCAGTTGAAGATACTGATGCTGTTTGGTTAATTCCATATCACAGGATGGTGGAAACTATCGTCAATGTGCACGACTTATTCATCCAGTGAATCAATGTAAGATCATGTCAAAGTATTATCTCAGATCCAGATCTTTTTTGTTTATAAACTTCAAGAGTCTTTCTTGTGTTTTTCCGATTTCCTGTTATGTCTCCTGTACTTTCTGATTTCTCCCAAGTAGGGATGGTGCTCTGTAGGTATCTCTCCATTGCCCTAAAAAACCTGTGGTTGACTGAGCATTGAGTTCTACCTTTCTTTCTCCTTGCTTAACGGCATCCATTGCTTAGTTCTGCAAGCTTCTTCTTTTTCTTCCTTGAAGAAGCTTTATTTTACAACTTTACATATCAGTGCTATACATTTTGCTGTTTAAAAATGGGAACTCTGCATATGTTTGCTACGAATGTAGTTGTGTGAGCTATTTTGTTTTCTTTTGTGGATACAGCCATTATTGGTTTAAGTCTTTTCAGGGTGAACACGATATTGCAATTAATAGTTCAACATCTTTTGAAAAGCAATGTTCAAATTTTGATACTTATTGCGTGTGATATCGGCAAAAGCTATTGCTTAATGTCACAAGTAGATGGCCTTTTGAAATGGGAAGATAAAATCTTTTTTGGTTTAAAACAGGATCTACAGGCTTGTCAGAGATTGTGAAGTTATCTAGCTTTGGTAGATTAGCAGATCTATAGTTGGAGCCTGGAGTTATACTGGAAATTTTATGTTGCCAAACCAAATTGCTTCTTGTTTGTGGCATTTTCAATTATAATACATTATAATACACACTCCATTGCAATTAATTTTGTGTATAGCTGCCCCGATTGCAGTGGATATGAGAACAAAGGGGTGAGCATTGATGTCCTGTACTGTAGAAACACTTTGGCTCCTAATTTAGCGCTAACTATTGTAGAGAGTTCTTTGCTGAGAGTTGATAAAATATGACCTTTTCCAGCATATTTATCTTTGTGTATCTGGAATATGGTAGCATGAAGAAGTCTGTACTGTTGCGCTTGACAGGATCAGCATTCTTTTTTATATCTAAACCTTTTGTAATATCAGCAGTTTTAGTTTGCCTTTATCAAGATCAAAGTAGATGGAAACCCCATACCCCTTTAAGAGGTCGAATTGCTTGTACAACTAGCCTGCTACCTCTAATAAATCTTAGTAGTATCAAGGAAGTGAGCCAAAATGAGTAGCGAAAAACCCCATTTCTTTAGCAAAGAATGAACAACATCGAGCTAGCACGTTAGACTTCCCTGTCTACTTGAGAGAAGGTGTGAATCCTGTCTTCTTTGAACAGCAATTGCGTAATCATTCTCCCCTCTTATTGTCGGGTTTGGCTAGCCCATTTCTTGTCAGTATAAACTTAGAGTTGTTAGTTTCATTATCAAACAATCAGTTTTTCACAAACTTCGTGTGGGGTTAATGGTTTTCATTTCCCATCTCATAGAAAACCCTTTTCGTTCTGCTTAGCCTTATCCCCTCTAGGGGTATTTACCAATCTTCCATACCGTCCCCCTTTCTCTCTCTCTTAAAAAAAAAAAAAAAAGCCTGGGGGAGGTGCGAAGAGCTAAGTCACTAATGTCGCGTCGAAGGTTATACCTCATGAAGTTTTTTATATCCTCTTGATCGAGCAAGAACTTCGTTTCCTTCATTGCCCTTAAAAAAATTAAAAAAGAAAAAAAGAAGGAGCACTAGGGAAATGGAGAGAGAAAAAGTTGCAGAAGTGCTTATAGATCTCACTAAATAAGGCAGAATTTAGAACAAATGCCAAAACAGAAATACCAAGATATATCTTTTGCCCATCGAGTCAGAATCTCTTATTTGCCAACAATCTAAGCAGCAGTTCTGATCTTTCAATTCCTGCGTTGTTAATTAGCTTTTCATGATTTCCAATTTGTTATTTAAATATTGTTTGTCCAGTAGCTATTCATGGTGGTCTAGCATAGTCTGTTCCTTTATTGTCCTTTCTTTTAGTTTGTTATTTAGATGTTTTTTCCTCTTTAGGAGGAAGTCCTTTAGAAGATACCTTAAGACAGAAGTACTAGATTTTAGTCTAGGGAATGAAGCACATTGTAAGAAACTGGGCAAGGCACTATAAGGAATTGAAGTAGGTCGGTAAATGTAGGCTTCCCTTTTACTAAAAGATCTCCTCGCTTAACCCATTTTTCTGTGACTAAAAGGTGTTCCAATAACTCCGATTGAGGTTCAAGCAAGAAGCTAGCTTACCTTGTTTGTTTAGTGACATGCTGCCTCTTCTTTAATTGATTTATTTATGGACTCCAACCCCTTATCCCTCCCCCTCGGGACCTCTCCCCCCCCTCCCCCCCCCCCCCCCCCCCCCCCCCCCCCCGCCCCCCAAAACAAAAAAAAAAAGGCATTTGCTTATGGAATTTTTTTCCTTTCTACTGTTCCATCCTATCTAGAAAAGTAGTACTTGAATGTAAACTCAGACTTCTGGTATTAGACCTTTTAGCTTTATAGAAGAGCTCTTTTGATTGAGAAGAGTGATGTCGAATAGTTTTTTTTTGCTGGAATATTTGTAAGGTCTTGATTTCCAACTTGCATACTACTAGGAGGTCTGCTTCTTAGTTTGGTCTCCATAACATTGCTCAAGAGATGATGCCTTTTCTCTTTCACATTCTAAATTGATGTCATATTTTCAATCCCAATCTATGCGCAACTAAAAATTAAGAAATAATTTTTCTCTACAACTACTTTCTTTGTCTTTAATCAGAAGATCACATGAGCCATTGTATCCCAGGGAATGAAAATGACATATTCTGAGTTGCACCATATAGCTTTCTTCTCAAAACTTTTCTTTGGCCTGCAAAATCATAGAAAATGGATTAGATGGCTTTATGATTGTAGGTAACCTGCTTATTAACCTGAATCTAGTGCTGATGACCGTTCTATGTTCTGTTCTAGTAAAAACTAATACATTTCAGTTACCTAATATTTTTTAAACTTAATTTCTTGGAATAAACTTGATTGACATCCAATGCAGCTGGTGGTGGTAGGTTGGCACTAGAAATGGAGGGTGAAGGAACAGTGGATAGTGAGGTTGCAGCTGGATTGTCATCGGCTGGAACTCTTTGTTCTCATGTTGCCACAAAGTCATTAGCTGCCTCAGAAAAAGTGAAGACCGGGGGCACAAATGAGAGGGTCAAAGCATCTCTGGGCCTTCCAAAGGAGGTGATGGGCACACCAGAAGATAATACAAACTTCATGCGAGGCAATAGTGATTCTAGGAAAACAAGCTTTTCAGATAGGGCTTATCCTTCTCACATTAGAGATGCTTCAGCTGAAACTGCAGGACCCTTAATTGGAGAACCCTTATCTGATATTAGTTCTTTGCAGAAGAAGTTGAGAACCAGTCTGGGGATTCCTTTAAATTCCAACAGGTGTGACACATTGGAAGCTGCAATTGTGGATTTGGAAGAACTTGCAAACAAGATTAAATGGCTCAAAAGTATCTTAAAACTCAGATCTCCTCTGTCCGATGCTGTGGAGACTTCATGGATGTTTGTTAAACACCGTGGACCTTCGATGTCATAATTAGCTTCTTGATAATGTGTAAGTTCTTAATTCCCTTGGCTTTTCAGATGCTTTTAAATAGACATATGCCTTTAAAAGAAAATGCAGTTTGGTGGGTGAGGAATATTATGCTTATTTGCCTTGCTGTATTTAGTGGATCTAATAAGTTGAGTCTGACTCTAAAATCTTAGCGAGTTTTACTTCAAGAGAAAAATTTTTGAGACATTGTTACGTGCATGATTTTAAGTTTTCACAGAAGGATTCCTGTTTTCAAATCAAACTGTGGAATTTTGTTGTGCCTGTGAATCTTCTTATATTTGTGCTTCCCATTCTAGTGGGGTCATTTTGGGTCTGTTGGTATAGACAGATTTGGACCCCAATATCTGTCATTTGTCATTAGATGGTATACATCTAGAAGGATTTGATATTTTATGTGCAAATGGAAGGATTTGAAAACTGAATTATGGGGACTAGCTTCATCAACCTATATATACACACCATTGCTCACATGTATAGCAACCAATGGTGACTTGCTAAAAAGCCATGGTAAATACACAACTATCTTTGTGTACAATCACACACTTGCATTGTTATGAGACCACCAGAACTCGTTCGCCTAGCCCACATATATACGTCTAGCCATCTCTCTACACACGTTTATGAGCGTGAGGTGCATACAACTACATGCTAACGCCTACATGCAATCTAAACATTGTTATGTACTCCAGAGATACAAACGCACAAGCACCTGTGCAAGATTACAACTAGATGACTATAAGTGCCAGGTCAGTACTCACTCAATTACGGGCACACACACATCAAATGTATATACACAATACACCTACAAACCTACACGTCTCACCCAGTTGTGCAAGTGTGCAATTGTTTAATTTTTTCTTTCCTTCTTCCCTTTTGTGGCACTTGTCTCGTGGCATTCCATAAATTAGGGAAACTTATGTTAGTCTTTATAGTGTAGTGCTTGTTAACATCAATCGAAAGTTTTTTCATAGTAGTGCATGACATTGTTGTCTATATCTTGATTTGTTTTCTTAAGTTTTCGCTTTGATAAATAGATATGCGTAGATGCGTAACACAATTCAATGTTTTGTATTTTAACTAGATTAACCATTGTTAGAGTACTTTGGATCTTTCCATATGAAAAGGGTTTGATGTTATGTTTTAGAAGAATGTTGGTCAGTTTCTGATGCTTAACATAGTAAGTATCTTATTTTGTAGTCTTTTTGCATTGACTGTTGAGGATCTTTGTATGATCTTGGTTTCTCAAGCTTGATTGCAGTATCTGTTTGTCAATACTTCTCTCAAGTTGTCAGTTGAGGCCTTTGATGGAAGCCTACTAATCAAGCTAAAGTTTTGGGCGAGGCTATCCTAACAACTTCCACAAGTTCTTCTTACCAATCTTACCCTTGGAATGCAGCCAATTGAACTTAAGCTAGCAACTTCTGTTTGATTCTTGAAGATAACAATAAGCATATGGTGTGAAAATTAGTGTGTGGTTGGTTTAATGAGTTACATTATTTACCATTTGGAGGTGGTTGATAGTGATGATTGGTTCCATGTCTGCTATATTAAATACTAGAGAGGCATAAAAAAATTTACGCAAGTTCTTGTTAGCTTGACCTTACAATTGTTAAAACATGTTAACAACCACCAATCGCCTGGAAATTCATCCAACAAATGATTGACCAATTTGTTCAAAGTTGGATGTAATAATTATTCTATGTTACTCTTTTGATTGTTAGTCATGATTAATGGGTGGGATTTTTTTCAATTATTATTATCTTTTTTTGAGTAAAGCTATTAATGATTCAAGGAGATGGTTAGTGATTGGATGTAGCATGCTACTAGGGAATGGGGATGTAATATACAGAGGGGAGGGGTTTCGTATAGTTGTTTTTCATTTGTCTTTGTACATAACCATTAACATTTGAACAAAGGAGAGAAAATGAAGAGAATCGTATGGAGAATAGTAGAGCAAAAGCTACAGCATTTTTGTAGAGGAGAGGAGGGGGTGCAAGTGAGTTATGGCCTGTTTTAGGCAAATTTATTGCTTTTGTGCTTGATAAACAAGATAAACAATTGTTTAAGGTAGCAAATGACAATAGAAATGGTTTACATGTGTCAACATGTATTTTGGAAGAAAAAACATTCAGCCACCGTATTATGAGTGACCTACTAATATTTATATGAGTAGCATAAACCTAATAAACTATTTACAATAATACTCTTACTAGCCTAATATGTACAATAATACTCATACTCTCTTAACACTCCCCCTCAAGTTGGAGCATATATATCATAAGCGCCCAACTTGTTACAAATGTATTTCACCCTAGAGCTCCCTAAACTCTTAGTGAACAAATCAGCCAATTGATCTTCAGATGGTACATGAGATGTCCTAATTACCCGCTCAAGCAATTTCTCTCGAACGAAGTGACAATCAACTTCAATATGTTTTGTTCTCTCGTGAAAGACTGGGTTAGATGCAATATGAACAGTTGCCTGATTATCACACACCAAATTCATAGGTTGTTTATGATCAAACCCAAACTCAAGTAACATGCTCTTCAACCAGACCAACTCACACGTGGTGTGAGCCATGGCGCGATATTCAGATTCTGCACTTGATCTAGAAACAACTGTTTGCTTCTTACTCTTCCATGACACTAAATTACCACCCACAAACACACAATATCCTGTGGTCGACCGTCAATCTGAGGCAGAACCAAGCCCAATCTACATCACTGTATCCTTCAATATCAGTAATGTCCATGACTTCGATACAACAATCCTCGTCCTAGGAGCACTTTTAAGATACCTATAGAATTCGTATAACAGCATCCCAATGACTAGGTGCGAGGAGTCTCAAGAAATTGACTCACGACACTCACTGACAAACGAAATGTCAGGCCTCGTCACAGTGAGATAATTTAGCTTGCCCACAAGTCTCCGATATTGCCCTAGGATCATCTAGTAATGCACCTTGGTCTCCTACTAATTTCACATTAGGATCCATAGGAGTATCCACAGGACGACAACCTAACATCCAACTTCACTCATCATATCAAGTACATATTTTCTTTGACATAAATAAATCCCATCTCTGGAACGAGCTACTTCAATACCCAGAAAATATTGTAAGTGACCCAAATCCTTTGTCTGAAAGTTCACCTGAAGATTGGACATTAAGTTTTTGGATACCTATAACATCATCACCGGTTATCACAATATCATCTACATAAACAACTAATAAAATCTTACCAGCATTAGAATGCCGATAGAATATAGAGTGATCTACTCCACACCTTGTCAGACCAAACTTTATGACAACACTACTAAATCGACCAAACCAAGCCCTCGGAGATTGCTTCAATCCATATAAGGACTTCTTCAGACGACAAACCAAACGAGAATTCTCCCCCTGAGCAACAAACCTAGGAGGTTGCTCCATATATACCTCTTCTTCCAAATCGCCAGTGTAAAAATGCATTTTTCAAGTCCAACTGATGCAAGGGCCAATTAAAAGTTGCCGCCAAAGAGATAAAGTCTCCTAAGTAGTCTATCCCGTACACCTGAGTATATCCTTTAGCCACCAAATGTGCCTTCAATCTATCAATAGAACCATTAGGCTGCACTTTTATAGTGTACACCCATTTACAGCCAACAACGGGCTTACCTAGAAGGAAGAGGGACAAGATCCCAAGTGCCATTTTTCTCCAAAGCAAGCATCTCCTCTTGCATAGCTAATCTCCAACTCGGATGATGGAGAGCATGGGTAACAGACTTAGGAATGGTTACAGAGTCAAGTGAAACAACAAAAGAAGAATACAATGGAGAAATACGAGAATAAGAAACAAAATTAGAAATAGGATGAGAAGTACATTGCCTCTTACCTTTGCGTAAAGCAATAGGAAGATCTAACTCACAGGAGGATGGCACAATCGGATCTGAAGACTGAGAGTTAATTGGTGGAGCACATGGCGCATCAGGTGCTTTCTCAACTATAGAACGACGAGAATAAACTTTGAGGTTTAGGACGAGATAGCCGAGTCGTGGAGTTTGGTGGACTAGACAGCTTAGGTAATAAAGACAACGAGGCTAGGTAAAACAGGAGAAGGAAAAGAAGAAGCATTGTTCTAACTCATTAGGCATACCTTGCTTTACAAAGTAAGGAGTAGACTCGAAAAAAGTAACATCAACACAAGTGAAAAACCGATTTAAATCTAGACTACTAACATCTATATCCTTTTTGTGCTCGTGTGTATCCTAAGAAAATACACTTAATAGCACGAGGATCTAACTTATCCATTCCTGGGTGCAAGCTAATGAACAAAACACACACATCCAAAAATACGAGGAGGTAAATTAAAAACGGGTTCATGAAGGAAAAAGGATGGAGTGAGGTAATTGGCCTCCAAGAATGCTAGACGGCATACTGATTTATTAAATAACATGCAGTTAAAATTGCATCACTCCAAAACTGTTTAGGCACACTCATTGTGCAACAAAAGTGTTCGAGCAACCTCAACTAGATGCCCAATCTTTCTTTCAGCAACTCCATTCTGTTGCGGAGTGCGGGGACAAGAAGACTGATGAATAATACCAGATTTAGTCATAAAGGTATCAAAATGAGTGGAAAAATATTCTTTCGCATTATCACTCCGAAGTATACGTATAGGTACACCAAATTGATTCTTTATTTCTGTAACAAATGCACAAAAAAATAGAATATAATTCTGAACGATCTTTCATTAAATAGAGCCATGTAACTTCTGGAAAAGTCATCAACAAAGATTACAAAATATTTAAAAACTAACTTTGAAGTGACACGACTAGGACCCTATACATCAGAATGAACTAATAGAAATGGTTCAGAAACACGTTTATTGACTCTAGGGGCAAAAGAAACACGATGATGCTTTCCTAACTGACAGGACTCACACTCTATTGAAGACAAATGACTTAAAGTAGGAACCAACTTCTTCAAATTTTGTAGAGACGGATGACCCAAACGGCAGTGAATTTCAAGAGGAGAAACAGTAGCAGGACACACAACCGGACCATTGGAATTAAGAAAATAAAGACCATTATGCTCATGTCCTCCACCAATTGTCCTCTTGTCTTCAAATCATGAATGACAACATAATCAGGAGAAAAGGTAACTAAACACTAGAGACGTTTAGTAAGCTTACTAACAGACATTAGATTAAAAGGTAAACTTGGGTATGTAGAGAACAGAAGATAGCGGAAGAGATGGATTAAGCTCTACAGTGCCTATTCCTTCAACTTTAGTTGTAGATCCATTAGCTAAAGTGACATAGGAAAAGAAGTAGACTTTTGAATATCAGAAAAATTTCTAGAAGTACCTGACATGTGGTCAGTAAGCTCCAGAGTCAATAACCCATGAGTCAGAATTAGAGGATGTGGAGAGACAAGCTATAGCATTACCTTTTTGTGCTAAAGAAGTAGAGGGAAGAGATTGATTTGTAGTTTGGTACTGTAGGAATTTGACATAGTCTTCCTCAGATATGGTAAAAATTTTCTGAGACCTCGTGTTAAAGAACCTAATTCAACTTGGTTAGTAGTGGCTGTATTAGCAAACTGAGGAGGTTTTCCAACTAAATCCCAACAAGTATCACGAGTGTGATTTTCAAATCACAATGAGTGCATTCACGAGTACCTCGGCCTCCACGACCCCCATGACCTCCTCTGCTTCTTCCTCCATGAGAGCCACGTCCAAGACCAAGTTGCTCACGTCCAGGACCAAATTGCTCCACCCGATTGTTGTTAGCAACTAAAGCAGACTTGTCATTAACCACAACACCATCACCCTGTGCATTATCCTTGGATGTAGAACGTAAGACACGAGCATATGCCTCTGCAAAGGATGGTAATTGTTCACCGGCTAAAATTTGAGATTTGATTGGCTCAAATTCTGGCTTAAGGCTAGCCAAGAATTTAAGCACAAGCATTTGTTCTCTTTGCCTCTGCATAACTGTAATGTCATTCGAAAGAGGCAATAGCACATTTAACTCTTCTGAAATTCGCTTGAGATCAGCAAAGTATTCAGTTACCGTCTTGTTATCTTGTTGCAACTGAAAATATTCCAAAGAAACATCATACATCCGTGAAAGATTATTGCAGTATAATAACCTGATATAATTCCAAACTTCTTTTGTTGTCTCATAATGAGAACACATGTAAGCAATTTGTGGCTCCATAGAATTCCACAGTGCTCCAAGAATTTGAGCATTCTCTTGAATCCACACCAGTTTCTTGTTATCCTCTGTAGGAGAATCATCCGTGAGATGCCATTGCTTTCCCAAATCTATCAGATAAATTTTAATGCTTTTGACCATTGTTGATAATTAGTGTCGTTCAACTTCCAATTTGTGATTTGAGGCATCGCCATTGTCATAACATAAGTGGACGCCACGACGCCTTTTGATGAACTTTCAGCCATGACAAATAGCACTTTAAAGCCAAAAACAAAACGAAGTATGTGGTGAACAGTAACTGCGATCAACAGTAATCGCGTGATAGTGACGCGATGAACAGTAATCTCGGGAACAGGAATTGATAAACAGGAATCGCGTGAACAGTAATTGCGTGAATAGTACTTTACTCGATGTTTAACCCTAACTCTAGGACTTTATGCTCTGATACCATGTCAACATGTATTTTGGAAGAAAAACATTCAGCCACCGTATTATGAGTGACCTACTAATATTTATATAAGTAGCATAAACCTAATAAACTATATACAATAATACCCTTACTAGCCTAATATATACAAGAATACTCATACTCTCTTAACAATATGTATTGAAGAATATAACATGTATTATTTAGAAAATTTGTTTGCTGAACATCTACTTTCAATTGGGGTGGTCTTTATAAAAAGAGGCTATGAGAACATTAGGTTTTGGCTTAATAGTGTCAAAAGTCTTCCTTTGAGATGATTCAAGTATATTTTTAACCCAATAACCCATTGGAGTTACAAGTATGAGCCGAAAGTGCTTAAGCCCGAGCGACGTGTAGTACACTACTTACAACCCTGTCTAGAAGCCATTCAAACAATTATTGTCCATACGCTCAATACATGACAATCATTTGGGATGTTAAATGAGTGTGATGTACTGAACAGTAAGTGGTTGAGGTCTCTTTGTTTTGGTACTAACTTGGGTCTACAGAATAGCATGCAATAAAATAACTTGTCGAAACTAAAAGCTTTTGGACAAATGTGAAACGCAATATTGTTGAGAGTATTCCATCCCATTTTTGTTGGGCAGATTCCTTTTTCAATGGTCCCAAAAAGATTTTTTAGTAGTTTATACTTGGTTGGCAAATTCTATAAAACCCCTTTTAGTGGATGCTCAGTTTGCAAGGCTTTTGAGTTGTTTAAGTAAAGGGTAAGTTAAGCTTACTGTGACAAAAGCTGGAAAGTATAGATGTGATGATGCGTCTTTCTTAGGTGCATGGTGGAAGTGGACAGGAAAATTGGATTGTGGGGGTAGTATGAGAATGCAGAGGCAAACATTTGCCTAAGGGAGAAAACCCTTGACTGATTGGCTTTTAGTTCAAGATGCCGTTTGGATGGCGTCTCTTTCTTGGGGAAAAGAAATTAATTTCCATTTTCCATTTGAATGTTAGAAATAATACATGAACTAGGATGGCATAAAACTTTTGCTGCTATAGTTCTTCAAGTGGCAATGGAAGACTGAGGAGAAACAAATCAAGACGAGGTACAGATGTTCATACTAAAAAATGTATAGGAATTGGGTGATAAACCCTTGACTGATTGGCTTTTATTTCCAGAATGCCATATGGAAGGCAACTCTTCATATGGATGGCAACTCTTTCTTAGAGAAAAAGAAATTAATTTCCATTTTCCATTTGAATGTTAGAGACAATACACCAACAAGGATGGCATAAAACTTTTCGCATATTTCTTCAAGTGGCAATTGAGGGCCGAGGAGGAACAAATCAAGATGAGGTAAAGAAGGCCATACTCAAAAAATGTACAGGAATTGGGTGATAAACCTCCATAATGTGCTAATATTGTTGTTTGTAAGGCTCTTGAGTCCTTGCACTCTAAACACCCCCCCCCCTAAAACCCAAAAAAAAAAAAAAAAAGCCAAAATGTTGCGCGGACTCGTTCTTAGACCTCATTGCACCCACATGGATGCTATAGGCCTTAGAGACAGCTGTGGAATGTGTCTCTAACATAGTTCAGAATTGGGTGCCTTGACTATGCAAGAGATGTTGCATTGACTTTTATTCCAGCACAGGATGCTGATGGTATGAATGGAGGTAACATTGTTGGTTCGGTACTTTGGGTCTGAGGAGATGAGATGGTGAGATGGGGATAGGAACATGATGATTCAAGTCTCATGAGAAGGTGAATATTCTAGTCTCTTTGATTTTTATTGATAGCCGTTGCCTCATATAGAACATTTTTTTTATATCATTAAACTGCAATTGGAGAAATTTTTTTGGGTGGGGGGTTTGCTTTATTTAGTTGAACAAAAAGACAAAAGCAAAAAGATGGTGTGCTTGTAAATTGAATTTGTCTATCATCTAATATACTCATATATAAGTTCTCTGATAACCTATGTCATCCGCCAATGGCCTCACTTCTTGGAGTTCCAATACCTAAATCATTTGGTGGTCATCTTAAAGTATCACAAGTACTTCTATCGGTTCAAAGAAGATGATTGATTTTAAACTTTTTTTTACTTCACTGTAATGTAATTGTCAATTAGTATAAGGTAGATCTAACATTTTTACTACCAAAGAGATACTCTCCATTTATATGGGTTGTTACTCCATGCCTCCACATTAATGTTTGTGTTTTGGGTTTTCAACAACAATGGATGGATAGGGAAGGTATTGGGTGCTAATCTTGTTTTATCTTTTGTTCATAATATATAAATTTTAGCTGAACGGTGGATTTGACATGTGGGATAACCTTGTCTTATGTGAAGTTCCACGACACTCCTTAGTAAAAGGACTATTCGTGCACTCTGTGCACGTGTATGCAGCATAGTTACATGCTTCAATTTTTAAAATTGGACCCTTGTATGCACTACATAATCAGAAAAATAGAAGGGTATGTGCAAAGAATTTCCTTAACATGTTGGGATAGACCACAAATAAAGTAGAACAATATCAATGGGACGAAAGCAGTGAAATTTCTAAATGTCATGAAACAGAATGATGAAAATTGATAGAAATGTATGATACCTACAACAATGTCGTTATGTGTCAACAGTATGCTTGCATTCTAGTTTCTCAATTTAGGGAACTTAATGAATTCAGCATTTAGATATGTTTACGTGCTTAATGGATATAGCTGCATATCGGCCTTGTAGACTCTGAAGGCTTGTGGTTAATTTATCAAATTTTTACTTGTTTAATTAATTAATTATTTATTTGTTTATACAACTACTGGGTTCAGGATATGTGATGATTTTAGTGATTTATTGGACACTTAATGAAGTTATTTACCAAGTTATTATATGATGAACTAGGAAAACAAAAGAAAGGACGGAAATGAGACTAGAGAACCGGCTGTCAAGTTTAAAAAATAGGAAATTGGAGCTGAAAATTGAGGAGAAACAAGTCAGGATGAGCTGTCACTTTGTGAGAGGAGGAAGGATAAAACAAGTTGATGTAAGCTTCTCAATGCCTGCATTGTTAAGCTAAGAAAATACAAGAAAAGAAAACAAGAAATGCAAGTAAAGACCGGTTGGATTGGTGTAAATCAAGCGGGCATGAGGTGGCTGAAAGAAAGAGGTTTAATTGTGATGCAAAGAAGTGAAACAAGCCGCTTAACCTAACAAGAGCTTTAACTTATAGAGTAATGAAGGAAAACAAAGGGAATTTGAGAGAAATCTGCAGGAGAGAGCTGGGAGAAAGAAGAGAAGCAAGAAAAAAAGAAAGAAAGGAAAGAAGATTGTAAAGAAAATTTCAAGGTCCAGTTCTCATGACTTCTTGATTACTTATATGTGTTATCTAGTTGAGTAAAGGGCTTAATTAACAAGTGAAGATGTTGTATTTATTGGTTTGGAAGAAAAAAAGAACTTGAAGGGTCGTGGAAAAGAGCAAAGAAAACTTGGAAAACAAAGCTGGAAAGTTGGGAAGAAACTTGAGGAACTTGAAGTTTGGGGAAAGATGAAGGTAATTTTTTGGTTTTTTTGATTGTTTTCTATATGTTAATAAGGAAAGAATGTAATTTACAAGAGGAGATGCTATACTTGCTCATTGGAAAATCAACAAGAAACTAGGTTCTTTATGGTTAAGATAAGAAAAGATGCTTGAACACAAACCAAAACTCATATATACAATCAGCTTCATACAATTATGGAAAATTGGTCATTCCTTGACATAGAAAACTTAAAATTAATTGATCTTCCCAACGGTATAAAATTCATTATTTGGTTCCTCGTGGTAGGCCAACTATGGTTAGTGATGTTCCAAATTGTAGGCCAATTTTAATTATGCTATGATTCAAATATAAAGTTGAGCTTTTCATAAGAGTTTTGCTGCTTGGATTGCAATTTCCATTTCTATAAATATCATGTTCTGGTGAATTATATTTTGAAATATATATTGAGTTGAATATCAACCCTTGATTAGACTGAAATATGAATTTGCACAACATATGGTTTGAGATTGAGTTAACTTGTGGCTGAGTTTTAACTTGGTCACGGCCCGAATCATGAAATGTATTTTTCTAGAAAATTGATGTAAATTGAATCTAGCATCTAACAGTACTAAGTTTGTGATTTTTTTATAAGAATAGCCTGGGTTATACTGATTTGAATTGCATTGGTCATGGATCTGCGACCCAAATCCGCGGAGTTGAACACGTTGATTGACCTCGCGGGTAAACTTCTGGGAGCTATTGATATGAATCCGCTACTTGAATTCACTACCCTGTGCTCGCAGATCGTGTCTATGGATGCTCTTTAGAAAACTCTAATTTTAGTACGTTATTCACTCAATTTTGATTTGTATATTGATAATTTTGTGCTCTGACAATTAGGTATATTTAATAGGTGAACTCGAAAAAATTAGAAAGGATTTTACAAACTCTTGCGTATTTGCTTGTGTATGTTCTAAAACTCATTTTTATTTTCGAGCCATTGCTTTATGAAATTTTGTGGCTTGTTACTAGTACTTGAAAGTGGATGATGTTTTGAAAATTATATGACTTCTTGTTAATGCTTAAAATTGACTGCTAACCTACGGGAAAATGTGAATGATTTGAGACAATGTTAAAGTTTATTGTTTTAGCGATTCAGTTATTGATTACTGGTGATTGATCTAATACTTGTGAATGCTGTAAATCGGTTATGTACTTGTTGCACTAGGGAGTTTTAGGCCCTGCCATGTGAGTTTTTTCAAGTCGGCATCGAGCTTGGTCGAGCGAATCTAGCCATGATGTTTGCACAGCCTCCTTGCCTCGTGGGATATTCATAGGCTTGGGGTGGGTGAGGTGTTTATCTAGTATACTCGAGTATCACCAATTATGCGATATGGCCATAGGGATATTGTGTTAGTGGAGGTGTTAACTGAAGTTGAAGTGATACTAAAGTGTTATTGAAATGATGATGAAATGATGCTGAATCATTACAGAGTAAAAGTCGTAATAGCGGCAAGAGCTAGAAAAAGGGCTTCTCAAGAAGTCCTTCCATGTCCTCCATTGACTATGTGATCAATTGATTTTTACTTCTGGACCCCTATGCGCCAGTTGTTTAAATGTCGTACTTGATTAAAATAAATGCTTCTTGAAGACTTTTCAGGCCTGGTTTTGTTTTTTAAATGGACATCACTAGGCATAAAGCTCACCCTTGTTCAAATTGTTTTTCCTTACAGGTGCTTGACCTATGGGTGAAGGGCAAAGAGTTTTATGAATATATGTTGAGGCCTGGATGGCTTGAACACTGTAACTATTTTGGAGGATTTATGTAAATTCTGAAGTTTGGTTATGTTTCTTGTAGTGACTGCATGTAATTGAAACCTAGCGAGAGTTAGGCAGGTACTCCGACTAAGGGTCAGAGGGCTCCTTGGTTGGACACAAGTAATGTTTTATTTTTTTAATCAAATTTACACTTTTACAATGGGAAAAAAGAATTGTTATTGGTGGAATTTGAGCCTCCTAGCTTTTAGAGTGGAGTTGTAGATATCGTTTGATCCTCTATTTGGTCCCAATGCAAGTAATGTGATGGGTAAGAAGGCTATATTTGGACGAGTGTCTAATGGGCTTTCTTCCAATAGCTTAATATAAGCTATAAGCAGTTTATTCAAAGTTGGGAAAAATTGATTTTTAAAAATTAGCCTTGGGGTTGTTTATTGGGAACAATTTCTAACTTTTCAAAACATGAAATGCAATAACATTTTTCAAAATCTTCAATAGATTTTCAAGATTAACTTATATATGCTTAATTTTTTTTTTCAAATTGAATGTCTTACTTTCATTTTTATTTTGTTCCAAAATAATGTCCATTTCCTCAAATAAAACATTTAAAATATAAAAAATAAGTGGATCTACACATTCCTTGCTATCTCCTTACATATTAATTAACTAATGTAAGGGATACAACATAATTCTCATTAAAAATTTAAAGGGTTAATCTCATAAGCTTCCCTTAATGTTCGGTAAAAATTGCAGCTTGTTCCCTAACTTTTAATTCTTCTCACTTTATCACCAATTTCAGTCCATTTCATCAACTTAACATTTAAATATTGTGAGTTGATCTTGTTTCTTTAATTTTTTTTCTTTTCCCTTTTTTTTAGTCTAAAACTCCTAAAATTAGTTGTAAATTTTATAACTTTTTTGCCAAAAAATATCAAGAAAAAGTTTATCTTTTAGTTCACTACTTTAGTTATATATATATATATATATATATATATATATATATATATATAATTATATGTAAGTTCTTGGATAGCTAGACTCTCGAAATTCTTATAGTATTTATATGTAAGCTCTTAGAAGTTTATTGGATAATTCCTTTCTTTTTCAGCTATAAAATTGCAAAGATGAAAGCAATACTTTAGAGCTCAAAATACGGAGCAATTGGATTACAGAGCTAATAAACTTGGAGCTATTGGCTTTCAAGCTTGTGGGGATTGTTTTTTTAACAAACATATAAAGCGGCCTTTTTCGGTATGAAATTTTAGTAGTTATAAAGAGGTGGCATTTTTTGTCAACCCACAATGTTTTAAATCTTGAGTTGATGAGGTGGATAGAAATTAGGGATAAAATGAAAAGAATCAAAGGTGTACGGTTAAATTGCAATTTAATCCAAACGTTAAGGAGAGTTTCTAAGATTAACCCTAATTTAAACTATTAATTTTAACTCTTGTTTTCTTGTAACACTTGTTGAGTCAAACTAAGATTTGAAATTTGGAATGGGCAAGTATAAGCTATTGACAATACACCCTAAGTTGCTCAAGTACCAAGGGGAAAAAAAAGAACAAATTCCACCATGTTCCGTTATCGGCCCAAATTGGTATTTGACATCTAACTCTCTCCTTATCCCTTGGGCCATTGACTTTGGATTGATTTTGGTGCTATGGTTTACATGCCTAGCACTTGTGGTTACTTTGGGTTGACTAGAGCTCTTGAGTTTCTATGTACACATTCTTATATTTACATCAAGTTGATTTTATTGATTAAAGAATGATAATACTGAATTTGCACATTTCTGGCTGGTGACCTTGCTAAAACTTAATGCCACAACTGTTGTTGAGCTAACCACTAAGGGGGTGTTTAGGTGAACCAAGGAGCGGAATGGGTATGAGTAGTAATGACACTCATTATTCATGTTTGAAAAATAACTATCACTATCATTTAATTAGAATGAAATTGATTAATTGGGGTATCTATTATTCTCTCAAAATATTACTCTATCAAATTTATTAACCCTTTTTGGGGAAATGATACTTATTTCATTACTAAATCAAACATGTTAGGGAGAATCGTCAAAATCTATACTCATAGTTGGGTTAATGATACCCATAGTGATAATGATTGAGGAATGTGAACCAAATGCCTCCTAAATTCCTGAACCTAATCCATTGTGGCCTAAATTTTGAAGTCAAGTTCTTAGCATCCCACGGCTTGAGGTGCCTAACACGTTCCAATGTGGATTCTGGACTTCAGGCGGATATTATCATGTCATGGTTATTGATTGAGCTTTGTTTGGAAAGTGGAAAGAAAGAATAATAAATAATTAGTTCAACTTCTATGAGACACTAGGGTATTTTCTTCACTTCCAAAGGAATTCATTGAAATGACATCAAATTTTCAAATTCTGTTGCTTTACCTATAGTTTGGAGAAAATTTTCCAGAATTAAGAGCTTTTTGCTACTGGTTTGTTTCGTTTTCTTTGAAACATGAAGTACCTAATCCCTGCTATTCCTCTTCGTTCAATACTTTAATGCTTCCATTAATTCGCCCACTCCCAAGGCTCTCATTGGCAAAACTGAAAACAAAAGCAAGTGTTAAAAGTATGAAGCTGTTGAATTGGTGAGGTCATAGCTGTATGATTATTAGCTGCATTTAAGTAATGAATTGAAATGTCTCATTTGATATCTCATAATTTAATATAAAAGAGTTCTATTCTATTGTTTATTCCTACAGAGTATCAAGTGAAAGCTTTTAAAAACTATCACTTTTAACGTTAATAGACCATGTGTGATAAGGAGCATGTGCGCCTGTTGGGAGAGAGAGAGCAGAATGTGTGTGTGACAGAGTGGGAGAGAGACTTGTGTGAGATAAGAGATGGGGAGATGGGAATGATAAAACATCTTCTGCGGCTGGGTTTTGGCTCCTCACTCCAGGAAGATCTTATTCTTACTTTTCCTACTTATGATATGTAGGCTTCAAAGTATACACGCAATCATAAGCGTGAGTGAAATCAGTTTAATTTATTACATTGTTCACGGAAATGACTTGAGAAAGTAACTGGGCTGAAAATTCGTTGCTTTCTTAGCTGCTTTGTTCTTTCTCTCTCTCTCTCTCTCTCATTTCCTGTTTTCCCATTCGTAAATTAGGCTCTTATGCTAAAGAATTGGATTATAGTGTCTGTGTGCTTACACAAAGCAAGGGCAAAATCCTTTCGGCACTTTTAAATAATGATTGGGATGTCCCACGATTGGCCCAGTTTGGCAGATGGCCTAATTACATAGGTAACCTACTTTTTTTGGTCTCTTTTCTTTTACTCATCCCCACCCCCCAAACACACAAACCCACAAAAATCTTAGACCTGCATGTTTTGCAATTGATGCAGAGATTTTAAAGGATGTTGGATGATTCAGTATCCTTTGATCAGTAATGTCTTCCTACTGAGCAAAATGATGCTGGTCGGACTTACCCTGCTGATGGTTTATTGTTTGTGCTTCGCGTCAGCTTGTCAGATCTCTCCTGTTATTAGCTTTTTAACTTTTGGTTGTCTGAGTTTATTACTTTCACTTAGCTCTCGGCCCCTCCACGAAATTTTAGGCATTTATAAGAAATGTTATAGGCGAAAATAACATTCAAAATGGTTATCGTAGAGGCAAAAATCTTCTTCTTTGAGGCTTGCAGGGTGGTTGATCCTACCAATCTCCTGCCTTTCTTGGCTAAAACCCCATGAAAACTGTTGCAGACTTAAAAGCCTGGTATACTTATCTTGGAAAGAATTGCAAATGAGTGGGGGAAAAGATGGTTCTTGATTTTGCCAATTTATGTTGTATGGCAGTGCAAACTATGTCTAGATTTTGGTTGGTGGAATCAGTATTTGGGTGGCATCTGTACTATTTTTAAGAGCTGATCCAGTGACTAGAAGCTTTAAACTCGCCAGGTCACCGAGTCTGGATTTTATTTCATAATCTAAGGAATTGGTTAGTTCACATTCCTCAATCATTATCAATATGGATATCATTGGCTTTACTATGCGTATGGGTTTTGACAATTTCCGTTAACATGTTTAGTTTAGTAATAGAATGTGTATCATTTCTTGCAAAAGATTTTAATTAATGAGTTTAATATAATAGTATTTTGGAAGGGAATTATAAAGATTCTAATTAATTACTTTCATACTGATTGATTGATAGTGATAGTTGTTTACAAACATCAACAATAAGTGTCATCACTACTCGTACTCATTCCCCTCCTTGATTTTCCTAAACCAAACACCCATTAAATGTTTAATCTGATTTGAAGTGTAAAAAGGAGTACTTAGGAGTTTTAACACGGAGACTTGATTAGAATGGGAAATTATGGTCTGAAAATTGTCAAATGAAAGCTTTTTGAATCAACTGTAAACAATGATTAGTTCCCACTAATGAAAAGAAGAATATTTTTTCCACCTCAAATGCTTTATATTGAGATTATTGTTTTGTGTGGTCAGTGCATGGCCACTGATGTCTCAATAATTTTGTAACTATTTATTGAACTACGATGAAGCATTTATTGAAACTTATAACTTTTTTATGAAAACGTATTATTTATAAGGTAGAGTTGGTAACGCTGTGTTATTGTAGCATTATTTTGTAGGACAATCCCCTAATGTCTGTATATGAAGGGCAGGTATAATTCTAAGGATATCTATGCTCTTCAATGTCTTTTTGATCCATGAAACTTATATGGGATCTTGGATTCTGTATTGGGCTGGTTGGATCTCCAAGTTGGTGGGTTTTGTTCCATTGTCACGAACTTGGTACTTGTTCAATTAAACCTGAACAAGGTCCAAGTTTTGGGGGTCATTGTATAATCACAATAGGCCGGAAAGAAATGAAATCCCGTGATTGTTGAACTTTGTTAGGTGGGCTAGGCAATGGACTCAAATGCCGTCCATAAACTATCGAAGTCCAAGCCCAAGGTCAAACTTAAGCCGGTATCTGTGTAGTTCACCAATACGTGGATTGTTAAGGGTTTTGTAAATTCATGATGTCCATTGTAAATCCCAAACCTCATTGTATATAGAGTGCATGTCAAAGGACATATTTCGCTAAATTAATGGAAGAGTTTGAAAGACTTGACATGCCTCTCCATTGCACGAGCGTGTTGTTTTTTTTTTTTTTTTTTAATTTTAAAAAACAAAAAGTAGAAAAGGTCACTAATTGAAGAGTCCAAAAGATATTTTTCCTGGTTTGTAAAATTAGATTTAGGTTATAGAATTCTGTAGTGTTTTAAATAATTGAGATGAGTCTTACTTTTGTTAAGCATGGCAATGCAAGTGTCATGTGAAGTCCATGCATATTAATATTTTCTGATTTTATTCTACTTGGAAGAAATGCAATGGAAAGTTGATTAGTGCTAAGTAATTAGCTTAGAAGTACAATATATGCATTGATATGGGGATTGGTGTGATAAAAAGACTGATTGGCAGTATTCATTCTCATTGATGGCACTATCGATTTTAATAAAGAAGAATGCCCACGTCAAATGCCAAAATAGTTAGTTTGTTATTAATTAAAAAAAACAAGAATATGATTGTCATCATTCAAATGCTTTCAAAATAGTGATTTAAATTACTCTTCAAGCCCTATCATGATTTCTGTTCCACCATATGAGAAAATGATAATTGAATTCAACACTTCTATTGTGTATAGAGAAATTTAAGAGCTGTTTGGTTCAAATTTCTCAATCTCTATCAATATAAGTATCATTAACTTTACTATGAGTATGGGTTTTGAAAATTTCACTCAACATGTTTGATTTAGCAATGAAATGTGTATTATTCCATCTAAAATGGTTAATGAGTTTAATAGAATAGTATTTTTGAAGAATTATAGAGACCTCAATTTTTAATTTTCATTCTGATTGAAGTATAGTAATAATTTTCGAAACATCAATAATGAGTGTTATTATTATTGACATTCATTCTCTTCCCTGATTTTCCTAAACCAAACTCCCTCCCCCCAAAACTTTTAATAAATTCCTAAATGTATCAAAGATGACTTTTATTTTAAAGAAAAAGAAGGTTAGAAGAAAGTTTTAGAAGTCAGGAACCAAATTATAAGTATATATCAATATACTCATACGAAAGGAGAACATAATGGAAATGAGCTCATCGAAATTCCTCTAATGACCAATTTTTTTTTTTTTTTTTGAGAAAGTTTTAATGGCCAACTTATGGTCATAGACTCATAAAAACAAGAAGTAATCCGATGCTTAAAAACAAGATCAAGTACGGAGCTCATACAAGCAAGCTTGCAACCGCATACAACCATGAGTGGTTCAGATTAGGTTGCGTCACTCAAGAATCAATTTAAACCGTTAATTTTATTTTATTTATTTATAAATTTGATTTTGTTCGGCCTAAATCTTAGTCACATCAATTGTGGTCTGATCCTGAAAATTTGCAGTTACAAGTGGCAGCGGTGGAGCCAAAAAATTAATCATGGGAGGTGAGTCTAAGGGGTGCAATCGAGCCAAGTCAAGTTCAAGTAGCACTATGCTCAAACTCAAATTCAATCACTATTGGTAATGCTCGAACTTGACTCGAGCTCGATTGAGCTAAAAAGTGCAAAGCTCAAGCTTAAAGTAGCATTTGATTACTCGAGCTTGACTAAAAAAACTTATTTGCACTCTTTTTTTTTTTAAACTTGCAAGCCTACTCGAGTACTCAAGTGTCAATTTATAGATTTTTCATGTCTTTCAAAATAAATAAATAAATAAAACATGTTCGATAAGGCTTGATGAGACTTTGAGTTTGCAAATCTAATACTAGAACTCGCGATCATCACTACTCGAACTCGCGTACTGAGTTCGAGTCAAGTAGTTGACCCAAGCTCGCGAGCAGCTTGGTTCGATAGCAGCCCTAGTTTAGAGTTATGGTCAGTCAAGTAAAATATATGAAAAAAGTTATGTGAATATAGATGTCACAAAATGTAATTTTTAAATAGAAGGAAATTACTTGTATAATTAGCATATATAAAAATACTATCTTATTTACAAGTTTATGTAAGTGTATGAGACACATAAAATTGGCATGACGACTTTTGATTGTATCAAAGTCCAAAGTCGGTGGTGATTGAATCTATCAATAAAATGTATTTTTCTAATGAAAAATCAATTGGCAATTTTCAAATGGTAGGCTCAAATTATTTTGTATTCTTCTAATTAAAAACTAACAAGTAGTTAGGTCCAAATCTAAGTAACTTATGAAGGCAATGGCCTTGGGAGGAGAGGGAGGAGGCATAGTTGTTTTTTGTTTTGTTATTTTTTTTTGGGGGGGGGGGGGGGGGGGGGGGGACAGTTGTTTTTTTGTTAATTTTTGGGGAGGCAAACTATAATAATGTAAAAATTTTTACTTGCAAAACAAAATTTTTTCAAGATGAAGGTACCCCTTCCCTCTGCCCCATGATATAGTGGACTTATAGACGGCTCAGATCCAGTGGCAGAGCAAGGAATTTTTCATAGGGGTGAGTGGTTAGGAAATGTTAGGTCCAAATTTAAGTAACTTAATAATGACTTGGGGACATGGTTAATTTTTTGGTTAATTTTTGAGGGGACAAATTATAGTTATAAAAAAAATTTTACTTACAAAAATTGTTTTTTACACGTTGGAGGGGGCGGCTGCCCCCTGGTCCCCTTAGATGCCATGTCTACAATTTTATGACCTAGGTCTACTACAATACCTCCAAAACTTACTATCGTGATGTTACACATATAAGAGAGAAAAAGTGCCATTACGTGGATAAAATTGGGAGTTACAAAAAGTACAAGAATTGGTGACTTTCGGTGGGTTGATCGAGGTAAACTTAGAGATGATGGAGAAAACAAAGTGGTAAGATACAGATATTGATGCTTCTTTATGTACAGAAATCTCCTGGATTTTAGGAAGTGGACGAATATATGTATAAATATAGGTTATTAATAATATTGGGAAGTTGTAAAATAGAAACAATTGGCAACTGATGATCTAAGATGCTAACCAAGCAAGGCTATATATACCTTCAATTATGGTATTATATTCCATGAACGACTTTGATCTATACAATATACAAAGGTTCAAGGATTTGTCTTCAAGTTTAACTGATTTTTATTTATTGATGTAATATTTTGAGACAGCTTGATTATTTTAATGTTTTTTTTTCAATCTGCTGGACGGACCGAGGGTATTAGTTTATTCGAAAAAAAATCTCTATCAAGATATTTATTTCAGAGTGAACAAGGGAAAAAAGAAATTAATTGACTACAAGTTACGAGATAAATTTATTTCCTTCTCTAGTAGAGAACTAAGGGTTTGTTTGATTCATAGACAAAATAAGACAGGATGACTCATCCTAGGATCCATAATCCTGGGATGAGTCATCCTCGGATTGACAATCCTTTCAATTTAGTGTTTGGTTGGTACTGGATTTGATGAGATTTCTTAAGAAATAGTCTCATTCTATGTTTGGTTGGAAATTGGATTTTTGTTTTATTGGCTAAAATACTATATATGTATACAATTATTTTTACTTGACAATCTAACACATATTCAAATAATATTATAAGAATTATAATATGGTAAAATATAAAAATAGAAATAAGATGAATTACTATTTTTATTTGATAATTCAAAAAAAATAACGTTCAAATGGTATTATATGAATCATCATATCAATAAAAAAATATAATAATTAAATACATTACTAAATAGACTAAGAATAAAAAATAATTATTAAATAAAAAATTGGGAGCTTTATGATCTCAATTAATCACAAAATAGAAGCCCAACAATCATAAACAATAAAATTAATTAATTATTATTCAACACAATACATAATAATCAACACTAAATAATATGCATATTAAGATCCACAATCATCCAAAAAAACCTTCATGTAGAGGTAGGCATGAACCAATTAATCGGTTCATACACCCAAATTCCTAATCGGAACAATTTGTATCGGTTCGTCTAACCGTTTTCGGACTCTCATTGATCTGTTGACCAATTATCGATCACCGGTTAAAGAGGGTTGGGTACCGTGGTTAACCAGAATCATATAATATTAAATAAAATTTAAAAAATAGATAACAAAATATTATAACATAAATACTTGTTCAAATTAAAAAAAAAGCTACTTGTACAATTTAATTATTTTGAAAAATAAGCAATAAAATTACAAATTGAAATTTTTGCATCCACTCTTTTTAAAATAAAAAAGTTAGAAATCAAAATTTTTCATAATACAAGTAAAAAATACTTATGCTATTTTCATATTCCGTATCTAAGTTATATCAAAGTAATTTTTTAGTTGTTCTAAAAAATATGATAATTAGAGTATAAAAAGAAGGAATAATATACAAATTAAAATTAAATAGAAAGAAAGATCAAATATGATATTTAAGTTTTTGATTTATTTTAAACTTGAAAATGAAATAATTTATATGAGAAAATAAAATCATGACGGAATTCAAAGTGGAATTGAAAACTAAATACAAACCCACAAAAAAAAAAATCATTGGAAACATAAATAATAATATTAACAAAATTAAAAACTGAATACAATTTACAAAACAATTTTTGAACGAGAAAATATTAAAGTTGTATCTTTTACAAAAGAGAGTACTATGGAGGATTTAGGAAGACAACATATTAATCTTGATTATTACAAGATATGTTTACAACTAAATTAGTTTAAATTATTGTTATCTCACATACACTTTCATCCCAGGATAACTAATACCAACCCCCAATGGGATTATTTTATTCCATGTTTATGGGATTAAAGTAGTTAAGTAGGATAAGTAATATCATGTAAAAAATCAACCAAACATGGGATGACATGGGATTAGTTATTCAATCCCATGTCATCCCATGAACCAAACATACCCTAAAGGACGCTAAGAAATCATTAATATGGATAATTCTTATCTAAAAAGATAAAAATGAATAAATAAATAAAATAAACAGGCTCCGTCTGGAGTCTGGACAAACTCGGTTTGTTTGTGCATTTTTTCTTCCAAAAATTTATTATTAGACACATTTTTCAATTGTTAAAAGAACAATGAGTGGAGTGACCTATGAATTTTATTAATTGGCATTAGATTCTTTTAGTAATTGACATTCCCTCTCACATGTGAATCATATTTGGGAAAGCCTATGGGCTAACGGAGAGTTCGGCACTAGTTTAAAGCTCATGGTATGAAGGCTAAAGAGGACCAGAAACATGCGTAGGCTGTAAAAGAGGAGTGTAGAGTTTAGATTCCAAATCTAGCTTTGATACCATACCAATGAATATAGATTTCGAAACCAATTGGTTTTGAAATGAAGACCCATGTTCCTCAACACTCTCATCCAACACTTTACATGCATCATGTGTCTTGGGCTCACTATAAGCTCACCATCATTATGGGCTCTCAACTAGCCCTAGGGTCTACGCTAGTCATAAGCTTTCAACAAACTTGAGTACACGTGTGAGAAGAAGGACAAGAGACATAGATGCATATCAATTGCCCAATGAATATTATCCCAATTAATAAAGTACATGGGCTACTCCTATCACTGCTAATTGACTATGTTTTCAGACTTGAATGGGTTATCAACCCGCCTGAGCTCAAAGATCAATGGCTAATGGGTTTGCTGGGGTCTACTCGAGGTCTAACCAAATGACATCATAAATACGTCAAACATATATAATATGTAAATATAGGTATATATCTATATATATTTCCTTTTTCCTCAATTTTAATTGTTAATCAAGAGTGAAAAAAAAGTCAACGAGTCCAAAAAAATCATAACCAGTTAAAAATATTAAAAAACCCGATCTTTTTCTAATCCAACCTGATTTTTTAACTTTCAATTTTTTAATTTGACTTGAACTGAATGCTTGACCTGTTTCCAATCTAACCGGTTCGATCGGCCAATCCTATACGAGTCTTAGGTGCTGTTTAGTAAAGCTACAGTCTGAAATTTGAAATTTAAGTGCTGAAAGTGTTAAGTTGTTGAATTGATAAAGTTTTACTTGTTTGATAATTAACTAGATATATGCACTGAATTTAAATATCTCCCCTCATAAATATAATTATTTTATCTTAAAAATTTAAAATAATTTATTAATAATGTATATGAGAAAGAAAAATATTGTTTCTTTGTGAGAAATAGAGGATAGGTGTTTTTATGTGTGAGAGAGAAAGTATGTTTATATATGTAAAAATGTATTTAAGTATGTGAGAGGAGAAAAATTAAAATATGTGCACATGTATATGAGAGAAAGAAAATGTATATGTGAAAGTATGTGTGTGTAAAAGTGTTGTGCAAAAACAGTATGTAGATGTGTGCAAGAGAAATTGTGTGGGGAAAGAGAGAGGGAGTGTGTGTTTGTGAGAGAGAGAGAGGGAGGGAGAGAAAATATATGTATTTGTGCGAAAGTGTGTGTGTGTTTATGTGTGTTTATGTGTGAGAGAAAGTGTGTGTGCGTGTGAGAGAGAGAGAGAGAGAGAGAGAGAGAGAGAGAGAGAGATTGCACATATGATAAATAGTATGTACATGTGTGTGCATGGGTGGGTGGGTGGGTGTATGTGTGTGTGTAATAGGGCGAGAGGAAGAGTATCAAAATTCAGCAAATTAAGTGAAAATTTTTCACTTAAAATTTTGTGCACAAATTAAATAAATGTTTAATATATTAAGTGATAAAGAAATTTCGTTATCAAATGCACCGAATTCAAAAAGCTCTTAATACATTAATTTTCAGCATTAAATTGTGTTATCAAACACCTCTTCAGAACACATATAATTGGTCGTGAGGTAGAACGTCATATTCGTTAACATCAACAAATTTTTATTATCTTACCCGTTAACGTCATTGGTGCGAAACCATCTAGAAAGATAAATTTTTTGCCGAGTTCCTTTCTTACTCAACAAAAATAAAAGTAGTCAACCAAAACGGATAATAATCTTGGGTAAAAACACTGAGAGACAAGTAAGACAAGAAATTGACTTCTACGTCAATTTTATTTGGCCGTGTTGGTTTTAACTTACATGTTTTAGCAAAAGAAGCAATTTACTTAATGCATCCAATATGGAATAGTAGTATTTGGCATTATAGTCATGAAGGAGGATCTTTAGTAGTCTTACACATGGGTTGAATTACGTACCCCAAGGTTTAGGTGGGATGCGTGTTGTCTTCAGTGCGAGAAAAGTCAATCCGGGAGTAGATGTTCTTGACCTTAAGTCTGAACTCTGAACAACCTTTCTAGAAGAGTAACAACGCCGGGGGTGAGCGGCTGCTTAACCCTATTAAAATTTATATGATAAAATAATTATAAAGATTAGTGTTAGTGCAAGATTTAGGTGTGATGAAAAATGACAGCCTTCTAGAGATATTTGACTAATAAACATAAATGATCATCAGTGGCGTATATACCACTGAGATTCAAACATACTAGCTTTGCATAATGAAGGGTTAATAACTTATTGATTGAAATTCTTGGACTTTTGGATGAATACTTTTTTATTACCGAAGTTTTAAAAGTGGTGTTTTTAGTGATTAAGGAATCGGAATTGAGTTTCAAATTTGTTCCCATTTTGGAACAACTAATCCATTGTTGGTTTAGGTAACTGCACATGTGCATTATGCTAAAATTTCTATGCAACTTTTCTTGAGTTGTTTTTGGTCCTTGAACAATTTTTTAAAACTTCATTTCAGCTTCTAAACTTTTCAAAACTTTTCAAAACTCATTTATTTAGTACTCCATGTGCCTATATGGAGCTTGTCACATACAACATGAATGCACTTTAGAAGATGACTATAATTAAGCGTTATCTTAGAAGATTTACAAAACCCTTTACAGTTCGTTTCTTACAATATATTTTTGTCATTTGAATATCGACTTTTGCTTCTGTATAAATGCTTTAAAACTGCGAAGGATGTTCAGAAAGTTCCAAACTATCATCCTAATCTCTTACACAAGTAATCAATAAAATCAACACGTTTAATTTTGGGACAGGAGAATCCTAGGAAAAAAAGCGACCAGAATTTGGGCTTTAGATAAAAACCACGATAAAAGAGACGAAACTAAAGACCATTCGCCTGATTTCCCGTAATTCGAGATCTAGGAACACAACATAAGTTCCATTAAAGAACTATTAATCAACCTAGTTTATGCCAACAACGTAATAATCTTTTGGCTAAATTATTTGTCCTTAAGATATTAGATTACATAAAGATATACACATCACCTATCCATGCTGACGCCGTAGTAGTTAGATTGAAAGCGATTTCGGGTTTAATCATTAATTCTATAGGTTGGTAAACAAATATTACTAGAAAATTGACCAGCTTTGACAATATTTAATTGTTTATTGTTGTCATTTAAAAATTCAGGTTCCTTCTATATAAACAAGAAGGGCTATTACTTTGAAACTCAAAATAGAAAGAACAAGAAATAATTGGACAAGATGGCCATAGCCACGGATTGCCTTCACACATGCACAGTTCAACAACCTCGTGCAGCAATTAATAGACTTCATATGTCCTTCCATTTCACAGCCATACTATCCCTTCTTTACTACAGAATTTCTCACCTTTTGCATGGTGATGTACCAATTTTTTCATGGGCTTTAATGACCTCAGCCGAGCTGATTTTCACCTTTATATGGATTGTTACGCAAGCTTTCCGGTGGCGGCCAGTGGCGCGAACCGTAAACTTAGAGAATCTTCCCAAGGATAAGATGATGCCAGGAGTGGATGTGTTCATATGCACAGCTGATCCTAAGAAGGAGCCAGTGATTGAGGTGATGAACACGGTGTTGTCCGCCATGGCACTAGACTATCCACCAGAAAAATTGGCAGTATATTTGTCGGATGATGGTGGTGCTGCGGTGACATTGTATGCTATGAAGGAAGTATATTCTTTTGCTAGGTCTTGGCTTCCATTTTGTAGAAAGTATGGGATCAAGACTAGAAGCCCTGAAGCCCATTTTGCATCCGCAAAGGATGGAGCACATATAAATTGGAGTGAAGAACTGAAGGAAGAGGAAGAAAAGATTAAGGTAGCAATATTTACACAAGTTTATGAATTTCCAGATATAAATCGTGGACCTATACATTTTTTTCCTAGAAAAATTGAGAGTAAAATTTCCACACAATTTTGCACTGCATGCCTTTATTCTCTACAATTTATTGATTTTGAAAAATTTTTGTGACATTTATCCATTTACTTTTACTTATTTCTTGGTCAGTTATACATTTTTTCACGTATTATGATCTGAAAATTTTATTCATTTTGAGAGAAAAAAATAAAGATCATGAAGAAAGGGTTGCTGCTAAATTTTCCTAGTTGTTAAAAAAAATAAAATTGTATTAATCTTATGTGGACAACCTGTCATCAGAAAACCTTACTCATTATATGGCATGTAAAAATTATGTTCTTAATGATATCAGAAATAGTTGGCTGATGTTCAAGTTTTGCCCTTTTTCAGACAGCATATGATTTGTTCAAGAAAAATGTGGAAAAAGTTGGCGAGATTGAGGAATGCTCTGTCAAGCACGACCGATCTTCTCATATTGAGGTACGTAAATAACGCATATGTATGACCAAATGTTAAAAGCCTGAAGCCAAGTGCTGATCAGCAATAAATAAGAAAACCTATATATTAGCAAAATGGTGGGGTACGTAATATGTATATGATCAAATATTAAAAACCTATCTCTCTAGTCCCGGTCACCAAAGTGTAAGCAAACCTATGTATAGATTTTTTCGGTTGCTAGGTATATGGTTATCATTAATTAAATATTTTTTTTTTTGGTTATAGAATGCATTACTGCGATGCGAAAATAATAAATTTTACAATAAAGTGACAATTTATCAAAAAATGTTATTAATTTATTGTTGAAATTTACTACTCATCGTCTAATTTTGCACCACCAAAGCATATTCTGCAACTTATATAGATATTAAAATTAATGCTGTATTATGTTTCGTTATAATCATTTGTCACTAATCAAATGGGACTAAGAACAAGGAAAGAAACTAATTTTGTCCAAAAATAAAAAAGTGAAACTAAGAAAAATTACATTTGCAGGTGATCCATAATAACATGAACGATGGGACTGTGGATGGGGAAAGTAAAATGCCACTTCTCGTTTACGTGTCGCGGGAGAAAAGACCATCACGCCCTCATCGTTTCAAAGCTGGCGCTCTCAATGCTCTTGTATATACTTCTATCTACAATCCATCGTTATCCTTCTTTTTTTGGTTAATTCCAATTATTTTTCTGTTGAAAAGCAAAGAATTTTGTCTCACTAGCTAAAAATTTAATACGATGTTACAGCTTCGAGTTTCTGGAATAATGAGCAATGCACCATATATCTTAGTGCTGGATTGTGACATGTATTGCAATGATCCTATCTCTGCCCGACAAGCAATGTGCTTCCATCTGGATCATGAGATGTCTAGTTCTTTATCTTTCGTACAATATCCTCAAATTTTCTACAATGTCAGCAAGAACGATATTTATGATGGCCAAGCAAGATCTGCTTACAAAGTATGCAATCTTCAATTAATCACTCGAATTCTTGTTGCCTAGTTTTTGTGTTCAGGACTATTTATTTATGTTCTGAATTATAAAATCTTGAATGTTACGATTTTGTTAGACTAAATATCAAGGTATGGATGGAATAAGAGGAACAGTTTGTGCGGGCACAGGGTACTATTTGAAGAAAAAGGCTTTATATTGTTGTCCAAATCATGAGGGTATGTACACACAATTCTATAGTTATGATCAACTATACTTAAAAACTAATGATGTCAATTGCATTTTCTTATCCCTCTTCTTTCTCAAAATTGGCAGATGAAATGCTTGTTGAGCCGGAGCAAAAGTTTGGTTCCTCTAAGATCTTCAATGCTTCACTCAAGAGTTTTAATGAGAGACACCCAAGGACAAGGAGGGAAGAAATCGTATCGGAAGCCACTGTGGAGGAGGCAAAATTCCTTGCTACTTGTACATTTGAAGAAAACACGAATTGGGGAAAAGAAGTATGTATTTACTACTTATTTGTCCATAATCCCACATTTAGGAGCCGTAGGTCCCGTATAACTTTATATGGAAAATAGTGAAATTATAGACACTTCGAATATGACTAAATAACCTGATCAATCTCTCAAAATTAACTGCCCTATTTCTTCGAAATCCATAAAATTTAGGATATCTACCACTATTATGTAGATAATAATTAGGAAGTCATCTAAAAGTTCATGCAGTAGATGGTAACAATTAGGATTTAGACGAGTACATGCATAAAAAATTGCTAACGCATGGTGTGCAATAATCCAGTTCATATTTTTACTCGAGTATTAGCCATAGTATATTCTAACGAATGTATGTTAACGGTTTAATAGGTTGGCTACTCCTACGAATGCTTATTGGAGAGTTCTTTTACGGGTTATCTTTTGCACAATAAAGGATGGAAATCAGTTTATTTTTATCCAAAGACGCCTGGTTTTCTAGGCTGCACTACTATTGACATGAAGGATGCTATGGTTCAGCTCATGAAATGGGCTTCTGGTTTGGTTCAAGTGGGATTTTCAAAGTACAGCCCTCTAGTTTTTGGAATCTCCAATATGTCCATCCTCCAAAGCATGTGCTACTCATACTTGACATTTTGTCACTTGTCCTCCATTCCTTGCATATTGTATGGCATCATTCCTCAGCTCTCTTTCCTAAAGGGAGTTCCGTTGTTCCCCGAGGTAAATAAATTTCTAAAGATCACGCATTAAAGAATTGTAACGTCTGAATTAATAATTAAAGATTTAGAGAGCGCAAAGAATATGATTATTATATCGATTCCATGCACATCAATTTTTGTGGTTTGATATTACATCAATTGCATTGATAGGCACATTCTTACATAAAATATTTTTTGCAGGTCTCCAACAAATGGTTTGCACCATTTGCGGTGGTATACATATCCTCCCTTCTTCAGCATCTATACGAGGTGGTTTCCAGTGGAGGATCAATTCTTCTATGGTGGAATGAACAAAGAATTTGGATGATAAAGACAGTTACTGCTTGCTTCTTTGGATGCATGGATGTGTTGCTAAAACAGATAGGGGTGGCAAAGGCAAGTTTTAGGTTGACAAATAAAGCCGTTGACCAAGACAAGCTTGAGAAATATGAGAAGGGCAAATTTGATTTTCAGGGTGCTACACTTTTCATGATTCCTCTAACGTTATTAGTCATCTTAAATGTGGTCTGCTTTATTATTGGAGTGAAAGGGATGATTTCGAAAGGAAATTATGGGGAGATGTTTGGACAGTTTTTTCTCTCATCCCATATTCTAGCTCTTAGTTATCCCATTCTTGAAGGACTTGTACCAAAGAAAGGGAAGAAGTAGTAATTTCTTTTTTCTTTTTTCTTTTTTCTTTTTTTTTCAAAAAAGGGGTGTATTGTGAATTGCTTGCATATGTCTCTTTTATTGAATGGCATAATAAAATAAATAAGAGATTTTAGGGTGAAATGTAAGTCATTTTGAATGATATAAAATGTACAAGAGAATTCTTCTATTAGTTAATTTAACAAAGTTAGTAAGAGAGATCAGTTACACAAGATAGTAATAATAATCCTAACTACCACCTAATCTTTTAAATAAAGTAGCTTATCATCAAATATTATCTCTAATCTCTAAGTATTAGGATTGTCCATAAGGCCGGGTAGCCCAAGCTCGACTTGCTAGGCTCGAAAAAAGTTTAATGAGCCTAACTTTTCATCGGGTCAATTTGAACTTGAATTTTGATATTAGGTCCAAAGTAATTTTGACCCGAACTTGGGCCTTATTAGGAAGCCCCAACATTGATTTTTAAGCACACATAAATTACAGAATAAATTTGCATATTCCCATTGTTGTCCTTTTACAATTATATGTATATGTATGTGTGTGTGTATATATATATATATATATATATATATTATTTATTTATTTTATTAACAAATTTTCAATTAATACAAACAAAGCGTTACATACTACTACAGTGGTGTGTTACTAAGTATGCACGGTTAAGTTTAACAATTTCAGCATGAAGCAAAAATACAAGAGAAATGTTTTCTCCAAGGCCTTTGGTGATGTAATTGGAACATGTGATAGTGGGAGGTAAGAATTCACCAAGAAGTATGTGTACGTTATCTAGTCAACTAATTATATAAGTATGTATTTAACAGTTATCTCTGAATTTTTTGTTTTCTTGTTTATTCTTAGTACTATTATTTCTCAATTGAAGATTGAATAATATATACACACACACAAAAGCATACTTATTGAATGGTAATAGCCAAGGTATAACAATAATTTTTTTAAAAAATTACATTATATTTTAGTTCCAACGTTCAATCATTTAAAGCATAAATTCTACCATAGTTGAAGCTTCTTTAGAGTATTCGTTTAGAATAAATCAAACTATGCATGTGACTATTGTAATGCAACAACTTTTATGATAAAAAAAAGTGAATCTTTAACTATATGAATTTTCCTTCTACTTTTATCTTATAGGTATTTCCTTTAAACACGAAAAAGTTAAATAACTATAGATTATTCTCCAAGAAAATTTTTGTTTCCTATTGTACTTGAATGCATAATTTTAAAACCTATGCTCCAAACCTTTTTATTCACTTTTGTTTGATTTGTAAAAGTCATCCCTAAGCAATTTTCAAATCTATTTCTTTTACCTAAGGAAATTAATTTCAATAAACTTTTGTTTTTAAATAAATTCAAAAATATTTTCCTTTTTTAAATAAATTTATTTTATATTATTATTTAGTCTCTAAAACTGTTTCCAAAGTGCTTGATAAGAATTATTGTCTATTTTTGTTTGTTTCATTCCAAAATGAAAATCCTAAAACTCTCCAAATATATATATATATATATATATATATGTATATGTATGTATGTATGTGTGTGTGTGTGTAATTTTGAAAACATTTACAAGCATGACAAGCAATTACCTTATATAAGCAAATTTGGGATGTGCCAAATTAAAAAACTTCTAGTATTGTTTCTCTTCAAAGATAAATAAACTCTCCTTTTTCTTATTTCAGTTATGAACAAAGTCTCCTTTTCCTTTTTCTTATATATATATATATATATATATATATATATATATAGACCAATATTTTTATTATTCTTTAGTTTCTAAAAATTTCCTAAGTAATTTCTAAAACTTGAAATTCCTTCCTATTCACAAATTTATACTTTAAAAAAAATTAAGAAACATGCTTCAATAGAACCTAAATTCTTAAATTAAATACTCAATATTATCATTACAGAAATAGCCTAATGACTATTTAAAAAAAAGCATTTAATTTTGGAGATGTAATATTGCCATTAATTTATTTTACGATGGCACTATGGGAAAAAACACCACACACGTTCTTCAATTAACTTTTTATCTCAGCAATACATTTATCGAGAATAATCTTTAAAACTGTTACAGTAATGTTTCTTAAAAAATACCTCAAAAAAATCTATCCAGATGGAGCCTAGATCACTTACAAAACTCTCTCTTTTAATATAGTATAGATAGATAAATTTGGATCGGAGTTGTTGGCTCAATCTGTTAGTAATTACCCAAAAAAGAATTTTATTACATAAAATCTCAGTCAACTTCCTCTCTTTCGTCTCCCTGAATTCATTATTTCTTTAATTAATATATCCTGATTCTTGCTGCCATGCATTCAAAGGATATGACTTCTTCACCCATGCTGTTATTGTTTGGAAAGTATACCCGCGCGGACAAGTAAACTAAAGCTTTTCATTTCCTAGGAGTTAGGAGATCACATAGACTATCCACCTACAACTAGAAGGGGCTGGCTATGCATAGCCCACATATTTTCTACTATATTAAGGTTCTTGCAACTCTAACCAAATGTTTAATGAGTAAACTGTACAATATTGTAAAAGTTAATAAAAAAAATATTCTAACAACTGATATAAAAGTTAGCAAAGTTAACGAAAAACAAAATGTTCAAACAAATGATACAAAACTTAGCAATTACATCCAAGAATATCAAGAATGTAAAAAACAAGTTATTCAAAATCAGTCGCAACGCCTGCTGTTGCAAAACTCAACACTTATATTCAAGAAGCTACTTTTAATTTACAAAATAAAAAGCTATAGGCTAAATTAAATCAATTTATGCTATAAAATTTAGAAAGTCATCAAGTGCTATTATTGAGGCATCAAACGTTACCAATAAATGTTATCAAAAGATTTAAATTCAACTATCCCTTACACCCTAATATAAAATGCTTTGAACATCAAAGAAGAAAATACGAAATAAAAAAAAAGCAATATTTGTTCCATAAACAAATGAATTCATTATTATTTTTTAAATATATCCTCATTCTTGCTGCTGTGCATTTAAAAGATCTGACTTCTTCACCCATGCTGTAAATGGTTGGAAATTGTACCCGCGCAGACAAGTAAACTAAAGCTATTCGTTCTTCACTTAAAAAAAAAAAAAAAGCTATTCGTTTCTTAGGAGTTCGGAGTTCAGAGAGAGTATCTACCTCCTATTAGAAGGGGCTAGGGGCTAGCGTTGTGTCCCACATATATATTTGTTAGGGTTAATTTCAAAAAATCTCCCATAACGTTTAATCAAAGTTACAGTTCACCTCTTAATTTTTAATTTTTTTCACTTTATACCTCATTTTAGTCCACATTATCAATTTAATATTTAAAATATTATGAATTGACAAAAATACCACCTTCTAAATAATTTTTCAAGTTACAAATTCTTTTCCACTTTTATCTTTGCAACTTTATAGTTGAAAAAGAAAGAAATTGTCCAAAAACTTTTAAAAACTTATCGCCCTTGAATTTATTTGATAGGCCTTAAATTCTTATCATACACTATAAGCTTGCCAAAAACTTGTGTTTGATAAATACTACTAAGAATTTTGAAGGTCCAATTATTTAATAACTTGTCCCCAAAAAATACAAGTAGTAAAGTGAAAAATAGATTTTTTTCTTTATATTTTTTAGAAAAAGGGTCTTGATATTTTTAGCGTAAGGATCTTAACTTTTATGACTAGTTTTAGGAAATTTTGGACAAAAAAGGAAAAGAAAAAAACTTTAAAAAAATGTGTTGTTTAGGAGTTTAGAAAAAAATGAATTTTAATATATATATATATATTTCCATTTTATAGTCATTGATGGAAAGTATTGATAATTTAAAAAAATTTATTAAAGAGGTGACATTTTTGTCAATTCACAATATTTTAAATGTTAAGTTGGTGAGTTGGATTGAGATTGGGGATAAAGTGAGAGTAATTAAAGGTTAGGGGGTAAAGTGCAAGTTTGACCAAACGTTAGGAGAATTTTTTGAGATTAGCCCTTTTTGCTACTATAGTATGAATGTACATACATTGCATGGAGTACAATTTTTTTATAATAATTATTTACAATAATATTTTATTAAAATCACTATATTCCTGAATTTATGTAAACTTTATATTTCAAATAATCAAAATACATAAGTTTGTATATTGGCATATAATACATCATAATTTGACTATAAATCCATTAAGCCTCAAGTGAAGGAATAAAAAACTTTATATTCAAGGAATTAAAAGTCTTATATATTGTTTAATACAACTACCTGATCAATGCTATATCTTTCAACTTTGTAGATCATTCAACTTGTACTAATCTATTATGCAATCCAAATTTATCCAAAATTTAACCTACTCTTTTAATTTTTAATCTAGTAGCAATCAAAACTTATCCAAAGGTTAATGTACTCCTCGAGTCATATTTGTCCAGTAGTAAATAACCCACACTTATATGATTGTTAATAAAATTTGGATTATGAATGTGATAAAAAGGACATAGTTACAAGCTACAAAACAATGCTTAATGATTTTTTTGAATGAACACTAATACTTTTAAGTGTGGATTTGGCTATTTATGTGTTTATGACAAAACTCAATTTCACGTCCATTAGAAACTTTCTTTGATAAAAGACGATCTTAAATACAATTTGCGTACTTCATTTGACTTTGTTATTTAGTAAGCCTTGTTTAACTTTTTATTTTATAACCACACATATGTATTTATAATCTATTACTTACAAGCCACCATATAAAGATATATGTAACGCTTACTTTACATGACTAATACTATCCTTATATTAATTCTTTGTTTTTTTTAAATATATAGCTTTTCTTAGCTAGACATATTATTGAAAATCATGTCATAGTAACTAGAACTATAAATAAAGATCAAATGCACTTCCAACCCTAATATAAAAAAAGTAAACTCTAATTCATCAATAAATTGAAAATTTACATATGATTGTCTTTTTTGACAAGTCAATTAGATGTAAAATTTCTGTTCATTGTAAGCTCAACTTTACACAATTCGAAAGTATGAAATTGACCATTGACGTAAAGGTCAAGTAGAGGCGATCTATGCATTTTAACTTTGTTAAGAATTAATTGTTAGAAATATGATTTATTAATTTTGGACTTTTAGATAATGAGTTGGCAAATGTTGTTTGGTTGAATAATTTGAGATAATAATATAAAAGCAATTAACACAACAAAGCCTTAAGTATTAATACTACAGTTGTATCCTAGTAAGTATGTACAGTTTGCTAAAAAAAAAAAAGTATGCACGGTTAAATTTAATTAACAATTTCACATAGAGCAACAAATACAAGAAAGAGGTTTTTTTTCAAGAACTTTGGTGAAGCAATTGGACAATAGAAGATAATATTTCACCAAAAAGTGTGTGTATGTCATCAATCAATTAATTGCATAAGCGTGTATTTGATAGTTGTCTCCAAATATTTTGTTTTCTTGTTTCTTTCTTAGTACTATTATTTTTCAATTGAAAGCTGAATAAATACATTCATAAAAGCATACTTACAGATGGCAGTATCTGAAAACATGATACCAATTACTGTAAAAAAATTTACACTAACTTTTACTTCCAAAATTTAATCATTTAAAGCAAATTCTATCATAGTTAAATCTTTCACAGGGTATTTACTTTGAATAAATCAAACTAACAAATTTTGTAAGTCAATTAGAGACTTCATGATACAATAGCTAACATATTTGAAAACAAAGTAATATGCATAAGAATTCGTATTGAATTTAATATTTTTGACTAAAGTATTTGTTTTTAATTTCTCACTTCCATGTTAGAAAGTAACACATGAATATGAAAATTTGACTGAACAATATACATGATATACCTATTATAAAATAACAAGGAAGACAATAATGTAATGTAAATTTCTAAAAAGAAATCTGCAGCCGTGTTGTTCTTTAGATCAGTTATAAAACACCTTAAATAACGACTCAATGATTTAAAGATACACTATTAACGCTTGAGGTCGTGTTGATAAGGGTGTTAGTAAAAGTGAAAAACTAAAAATATGTTATAATTGAAGAATTTTGAACCCATATTTTAAAATATATTTTTTCTTTTGAATATTGACTGTTTCTTCCATATAAATGCTTCAAAATGACGAAGGATGCTCAGATTTGAAGTTCCAAACTATCATCCTAATTTCACACTGAATACTTTAAGCAAATTACATGCATCTCATATCAAACCAACATGTTCAATTTTGGGACAGGAGAATGCTAGAGAAAAAGGCAACTAGAATTTGGGCTTTCAATAAAGACCACTAAAAATAAAACAAAATTAAAGATCATTCCACTTGTTTTACATAATTTGAGCTCTAGGAAAGTAGCACAAGTCCTATTAAAGAAATATTTGTCCATTTATTTTTTGGCAGCCATGTTCCTTTCTGTTAATTATTTGCCCTTAAGATATTAGATTACATAAATATATACGCACCATCTATCCATGCTGACAACTTAGTAGTTAGATTGAAACCAATTTCAGGTTAATCATTAATTTCTATAAGTTGACAAACACAAAAAAAAAAAAGAAAATTTATTGAATTTTCACGTTGAGTAGGGATGGCAAATGGCTGGAATGAGTGGGATCTGAATGGGACATAATTGGGACTCTATATATCCAAACACTCCTATACTAGTCATGGGATCAATATGATGGGGCCAAAATGGGTTAGACCTCGAGCTATAAACGAATTGAGTTGTACGCGAACACAACTCGACTTGACTCATGAAAGCTTGAGTTTAACTTGTTCGTATAACTAAACGAACGGAGCTTGAATACAAATTTTGGCTACTTTAAAAAATGAGCGAGCTTGAGCTTACTCGTTTATTAAATGAGTAAGAGTTCGAACATGAGATACTCGGCTCGAATAAGACCTTTACACTGATTTAAATCAAGTTGTTCACGAACATAGCTTGACTCTACTCGTGAAAACTTGAGCTCAGCTCGTTCGTATAACTTAATGAATCGAGCTCGAGCACAAATTTGGCTCGTTCAATAAACAAACGAGCTTGAAGTATCCTATGTTCAAACTCATGCTCGTTTAATAAATAAGTGAGCTCGAGTACGATCATGAGATATTCAATTCAAATAACACCTTTAGTTAGACCCATTTTAATACCGTCTAAATACCCAATAATAATTTCTTTGATAGCAAAATAAATAAATTATTAGACATACTCGTATTTGAGTCATTTAAATGATATTTGACTATCAAATATTTAAACTTGTAATTTTGAATCATTTAACTAATATTTAAGTAAAAGACTATCATATCTATAGGAATCCCAAATAAATCCCATTTATACCTATATTTGGATGGGTATTATTGGGTACACTCCCAATTCAGTTCAGATCCTGAGTACTATCTTCTTAGTGCCAACTCCAATGTCACCAATCAGGAGTAACCACCTTGCATTTATACTTATTATTAAGATAAATCAGATAACTATTAAAGTGTGAATGTACAGTGACAACTCCTGATTGGTGGCACTGGAAAAGATGGCATTGGGGATTTGATCTGCTCTCAATTAGACCCAATTTTATATTTTTTATACCCATCCTACTCAAATTAAATTTGGTTATAGTTACCATTCGGTCTTTGGTTATTGTCATTTTAAAATTCAGGTTCCATCTATATAAGCAAGAAGAGCTAATACTTTGAAACTCCAGTTATCTAGCAAGAACAAGAAATAGTTGGACAAGATGGCCCCGGACAGGGATTGCCTTCAGACATGCACGGTTCAACAACCTCGTGCAGCAATTAGTATACTTCATATGTCCTTCCATTTCGCAGCCATACTATCCCTTCTTTACTACAGAATTTCCCACCTTTTGCATGGTAATGTGCCAATTTTTTCATGGGGTTTAATGACTTCAGCCGAGCTTATTTTCACCTTCATTTGGATTGTGGCGCAAGCTTTCCGGTGGCGGCCGGTGGAGCGAACCGTAAACCTAGAGAATCTTCCAAAGGATGAGATGTTGCCAGAAGTGGATGTGTTCATATGCACTGCTGATCCAAAGAAGGAGCCAGTGATTGAGGTGATGAACACGGTGGTGTCCGCCATGGCACTAAACTATCCACCCGAAAAATTGGCAGTATATTTATCGGATGATGGTGGTGCTGCCTTGACATTGTATGCTATGAAGGAAGTATGTTGTTTTGCTAGGTTTTGGCTTCCATTCTCTAGAAAATATGGAATCAAGACTGGAAGTCCTGAGGCCTATTTTGCATCCTTAAAGCCTGGAGCACATACAGGTTGGAGTGAGGAATTGAAGGAAGATGAAGAAAAGATTAAGGTAGCTAGCAATATTTACAATTTATGGATCCAGATACCAATCATGAACCTATTGTTTTGTTCCTAGAAAAGTAGAGGATAAAATTTTTCACACAATTTTGCAGTGCATAACTTTGTTTTCTACAATTTATTGATTTTTTGAAAAATGTTTGTGGCATTTATCTAATTACTTTTACTTAAGTTTTGGGCAGAGAATGGCGTGTCGATTTTTAACATTTTTCCATGTATTATTTTATAAAAGTTTAATTCACATTGAGAGAAAAAAAAAAAAGATCATGAAGAAATGCTTGTGTCAGATTATACTCCAGAAATGAGAATTAGAGTAAGCTGAGAAAAGAACAGATTGAGGAAGAATTAAATAGAGTTGAATTGGATATGAAGATTACACAGAATTCGAGAGATAGAGATGAGAGAGAGAAACAGAATTTGTCGTCATAAATTTCATGCCCTTTTTTTTTTTTTTTCATTTCACGAGGGAAGGGATAAACTTAAATTCTCAAACCAATCTAAACTCCATGCCCCTTTGCTCCCTCCCTTTTCTCATTTAAGCTACCCCTATGGCTCTAGTAACTACCACTCTAATTCCTTGACATTTCCTAACCGTTTCTCTAACTAATTTTTAATTCTTGTAACCTAACTACGGTTATTCTTCACCCTTGGTCTGGTTATCTTCTTGGACTTTGATCCTGACAGCTTGCTGCTAGTATTTCCTAGTAGTTCAAAAAATATTTCCAAATTGCAATAGCCTTATGGAGACAACCTGTCACCGGAAAACCTTACTCATTATATGGCATGTAAAAATTATGTTCTTAATGGTATCCGAAAGAGTAAACTGATGTTTAAGTTTTTTTTTTTTTTTTTTTTCCAGACAGCATATGATTTGTTCAAGAAAAATGTGGAAAAAGCTAGTGAGATTGAAGAATACTCGGTCAGGCACGACCGGCCTCCTCACGTTGAGGTACGTAAATCTATGTGTGAAGTCTAGATCATTTGTCCAATCCTTTATGATGCATAATTATATCCAATATAAAATTACATTGTATCATTAGTTTATATGACGTAGTTTTGTATAATTTTTTTTAATACAACGTAGTTTTATATTAGACACAAATGGACATCTAAAAAATTGAACAGAAAATTTAAACCGTGTATATGTGTGACAAAATGCTAAAAGCCCAAAACCCATGTCCTTGTCTGCAATAAATAAGGTAACCTATATATTAGCAAAATGCATGGTACCACTGAATTTAGGTCCCAACCGGTCTCCCTATATTGATGTACATAACAACGTATGTATGTGATCAAATATTAAAAACCTAAAACTCTAGTCATGCTTTTTTTTTTTTTTAATTTAAAGGTCGTCTAAATATAAAGGTGTTTTTTCTTTTAATCCCTTTCTTTATTTGGTCTGAATTGGAAAAAGATTAAAAGAAAGGAAAATTTTCCGAGATTATGTGAAATCCTGATAATCTTGAGTTCGTTACAAGTTACAACATTGAAGCTGGGAATTTGTCGCCCCCAGAATTCAGAACCAGTAATCTTGAATGCCATCATAAGTTGAGAACGTCCAACATCTTCTATCCTTATTTCTTTCTTTTTTTTCATTTTTCTAGTTTTATTTATATGATTAATTTAACTTTTTGTGGTTATAGAACGTGTTACATCAATACAGCAAGAAAACTAAAATTAGTAAATTTTTACTATAAAGTGACAATTTATCAAAAAAAATTTATTAATTTTTTAAAATCTACCATTCATCACCTAGTTTCGTATTGCCGCAGCATGCTCCGCAGCTTATATAGATGTGAAAACTTAATGCTGTAATATGTTTGTTTTAAATCATTCATTGACTAATCAAATGGGACTGTGGCTGAGGACAAGCTCCAACAAAGAATGGAACTAAGAAGAATTACAATTGCAGGTGATCCATAATAACATAAAAGATGGAACTGTGGATGAGGAAAGTAAAATGCCACTTCTTGTTTATGTGTCTCGGGAGAAAAGACCATCACGTCCTCATCGTTTCAAAGCTGGCGCTCTCAATGCTCTTGTATATACTTCTGTCTACAATCCATATATTTTTTTTATTATTTATATCCAATTTTTATGTTTAAAAAAAATAGAATTTTTTTTTCTCGCTAAAAACTTTATATAATGATGCAGCTTCGAGTTTCTGGAATAATGAGCAATGCACCTTATATTCTAGTGCTGGATTGTGACATGTTTTGCAATGATCCTATCTCTGCCCGACAAGCAATGTGCTTCCATCTGGATCGTGAGATATCTGGTTCTTTGTCTCATGTACAATACCCTCAAATTTTCTACAATGTCAGCAAGAATGATATTTATGATGGTCAAGCAAGATCTGGTTACGCAGTATGGAATCTAAAACTAATCACTCGCATTCTTGTTGCCTAGTTTTTGTGTTCAAGGCTATTTATTTTATAGTCAAATTTATAAATTTCTGAATTTGTTTGATTATTTTTAGACTTTATTTCAAGGCATGGATGGAATAAGAGGACCAGTTTGTGCGGGCACAGGGTATTATTTGAAGAAAAAGGCTTTATATTGTCGTCCAAATCATGAGGGTACTTACACAATCCTATACTTATGATCAATAATTTATGGGTAAATTACTATTAACCCCTGTGGTATCGCCTTCGACCACATAATCCCCTATAGTTTCAATATGATCACGTAACCCCCTTATAGTTTTATGAAATGTGAAAAATGGAAGGAATATTTTGCACTAGGCATGTTTAACTTATTTACCGTTACGAAATATTCCACTATCTACTTACTATTACGAAATATTATGCATCAGCAGAAGAAAATTTGGAAGATTCTGTCCATTTTTCACATTTCATAAAACTACAAGGAGATTATATAGTCATATTGAAACTATAGGGGGTTATGTGGTTGAAAGCGATACCATAGGGGGGTTAATAGTAATTTACCCATAATTTATTTTGTTAATCCTTCTCCAAGTAAATAATTCCTTCTAAAAATTAATTAATGATGTCAATTGCATATTCTTATCCCTCTTCTTTCTCAAAATCGGTAGATGAGATGCTTGTTAAGCCAGTGCAAAAGTTTGGTTCCTCTAATATTTTCAATGCTTCACTCAAGTGTTTGGATGAGAAGCACACCAGGACAACAAAGGAAGAAATCATATCGGATGCCATTGTGGAAGAGGCAAAATCCCTAGCTACTTGTAAATTTGAAGAAAACACGACATGGGGAAAAGAAGTATGTATTTACTACTTATTTGTCCATTATCCCGCATTTAGGAGCCGAAGATCCCATAAAAGTTTTTATGAAAAATAGTAGAATTATAGACGCTTCTAATATGACTAAAATAACCTGATCAATCTCTCAAAATTAAATGCCCTATTTCTTCTAAATGCATAAAATTTAGGATATCTACCACTGTTATGTAGATAAGTAATTAGGAAGTCGTCTAAAAGTCCATGCAGTAGATGGTAACAATTAGAATTTAGACAAGTACATGCATTAAAAATTTCTAACGCATGGTGTACAATAATCTAGTTCATATTTTTACACGAGTATATCCTAACTAATGTATGTTAATGGTTTAACAGGTTGGCTACTCCTACGAATGCTTATTGGAGAGTTCTTTTACGGGTTATCTTTTGCACAATAAAGGATGGAAATCAGTTTATTTTTATCCAAAGACGCCAGGTTTTCTAGGTTGCACCACTATTGACATGAAGGATGCTATGGTTCAGCTCATGAAATGGGCTTCTGGTTTGGTTCAAGTGGGATTTTCAAAGTACAGCCCTCTAGTTTTTGGAATCTCCAATATGTCCATCCTCCAAAGCATGTGCTACTCATACTTGACATTTTGTCACTTGTCCTGCATTTCTTGCATGTTGTATGGCATCATTCCTCAGCTCTGTTTCCTAAAGGGAGTTTCATTGTTCCCCGAGGTAAGTAAATTTCTAAATATCACGCATTAAAGAATTGTAATGTCTGAATTAATAATTAAAGATTTAGAGATTGCAAAAGAATGTGATTCTTATATCAACTCCATGTACATCTTTTTTATGTGGTTTTATGACATGTTTTTCATTGATAGGCACATTCTTACATAAGATATATATATATATATATGTGTGTGTGTGTGTGTGTGTACACACAAATATTTTGCAGGTTTCCAACAAATGGTTTGCACCTTTTGCGGTGGTATACATATCCTCACATCTTCAGCATCTATATGAGGTCGTTTCTAGTGGAGGCTCAATTTTAACATGGTGGAATGAGCAAAGAATTTGGATGATAAAGTCAGTTACTGCTTGCTTCTTTGGATGCATGGATGTTTTGCTAAAACAGATAGGGGTGGCAAAGGCAAGTTTTAGGTTGACGAATAAAGCCGTTGACCAAGACAAGCTTGAGAAATATGAGAAGGGCAAATTTGATTTTCAGGGTGCTACACTTTTCATGATTCCTCTAACGTTATTAGTCATCTTAAATGTGGTCTGTTTCATTATTGGAGTGAAAGGGATGTTTTCGAAAGGGAATTATGGAGAGATGTTTGGACAGTTCTTTCTCTTATCCCATATTCTAGCTCTTAGTTATCCCATTCTTGAAGGGCTTGTACCAAAGAAAGGGAAGAAGAAGTAGTAATTTCTTTTCTCTTTTTTTTTTTTCCAAAAAGGGCTGTATTGTGAATTGCTTGCATATGTCTCTTTTATTGATTGGCATTATAAAATAAATAATAGATTTTAGGGTGAAATGTAAGTCACTTTGAATGATATAAGATGAATAAGAGAATTCTTCTATTAGCTAATTTAACAAAGTTAGTAAGAGAAATAAATTACCCCCCCCCCCCCCACCTCTCTTATCAAGAATGACAATGCCTCTTTTATATAGTCTTACAACAAGATAATAATGATCCTACCATCTAATCTTTTAGATCAAGTAGCTTATCATCAAATGTTATTTCTAATCTCTGAGTATTAGGACTGTCCATAAGACAGAGCACCCAAGCTCGGCTTGCTCAGCCCGAAAAAACCCAATGAGCCTAATATTTCATCTAGTCTATTTGAACTTGGCTTTAAATATTAAGCCTAAAGTAATTTGGACCTGAACTTGGGCCTTATTAGGCTCGGGTCATTGTAGGCCCGGCTTCGGTCCGTTAGGAAGCCTCGGAATTGATTTTTTAGCACACATAAATTATGATATAAATGTGCACATTCCCATTATTGTCCCTTTACAATTATATATTTTTTCTATTTTCTTAACAGTTTTTCAATTAATACAAACAAAGCATTACATACTACTACAGTGGTGTGTTACTAAGTATGCACGGTTAAGTTTAATAATTTCAGCAGCATGAAGCAAAAAAACAAGAGAGATGTTTTCTCCAAGGGCTTTGGTGAAGTAATTATAACATGTGATAGTGGGAGGTAAGAATTCAATAAGTATGTGCACATCATCTAGTCCACTAATTATATGAGTATCTATTTAACAATTGTCTATGAATTTTTTGTTTTCATGTTTATTCTTAGTACGACTATTTCTCAATTGAAGATTGAATAACTATATAAATATATATATATATATATATATATATATCTAGTCCACTAATTATATGAATATCTATTTAACAGTTGTCTATGAATTTTTTGTTTTCTTGTTTATTCTTAGAACTATTATTTCTCAATTGAAGATTGAATAACTATATGTATATATGTGTGTGTGTGTGTGTGTGTGTGTGTGTGTATAAGGATACTTATTGAATGGTAATAGCCAAAGGTATAACAATTATTTTTGAAAAAAAAATTACACTATCTTTTAGTTCCAATGTTCAATCATTTAAAGCAAATATTCTACCATAGTTGTAGCTTCCTTAGAGTATTCGTTTAGAATAAGTCAAACTATTTCACTATTGTAATGCAACAAGTTTTATGATCTAATTAGCGAATCTTTAACAATATGAATTTTCCTTCTACTTTTATCTTATATGTATTTCCTGTAAACACTAAAAAGTTAAATAAGTAAAGATTATTCTCCAAGAGAATTTTTGTTTCCTATTCTGCTTGAATGTATAATTTTAAAAGCTATACTCCAGAACTTTCTTATTCATTTTTGTTTGATTTGTAAAAGTCATCCTAAGCAAAATTTCAAATCTAATTCTTTTACCTAAGGAAATTAATTTCAATAAACTTTTGTTTTTAAATAGATTAAAAAATGTTTGCCTTTTTTTAAGAAATATATTTTGTATTATTATTTAGTTTCTAAAACTGTTTTCCAAAGTGCTTGATAAGGATTATTGTCTATTTTTGTTTGTTTCATTCTAAAATGAAAATCCTAAAAGTCTCCAAATAATTTTCGTCCAAGAAAGCCTACCTAAGTTAAGAAAATTAAAGTAAAAGCTCCATGTTAATATAATATGAATAGCCTCAATGGTATGTGTGTCTGTGTGTGTTTTAAAGGCCAACATATATACACGTTTGTGTGTGTGTGAGTGTGTGTAATTTAGAAAACATTTACAAGCATGATAAACAATTACTTAATATAATTTGGGACGTGCAAAATTAAAAAATTTCTGGTATTGTTTCTCTTCAAAGATAAATATACTCTCATTTTTCTTATTTTAGTTATGAACAAAGCTTACTTTTCCTTTTTCTTTTTTTAAATATATATATAGTCCAATATTTTTATTATTCTTTAGTTTCTAAAAATTTCCAAAGTAATTGCTAAAACTTGAAATTCCTTCCAATTCATAAATTCATGCTTTAAAAAAAAAATTGAGAAACATGCTTCAATAGAACCTACATTCCTAAAGTAAATGCTCAATATTATTATTACAAAAATAGCCTAATGACTATTTTAAAAAAGCATTTAATTTTGGAGACTTAATATTGCCATCAATTTATTTTACAATGGCACTATGGGAAAGAAAATCTAATCACTCACAAAAATCCCTGTTTTAATATAGTATAAATATAAATAAATTTGGATCGGGGTTGTTGGCTCAATCTTTTAGTAATTACCCAAAAAAAATTATTAGATAAAATCTGACAGTCAACTTCCTCTCTTTCGTCTCACTGAGTTCATTATTTCTTCAATTAATATATCCTGATCTTGCTGCCATGCATTCAAAGGATTTGACTTCTTCACGCATGCTGTTAATGGTTGGAAAGTATAGAGTATCCACCTACAACTAGATGGGCTGGCTAGGCATAGCCCACATATTTTCAACTATATTAAGGTTCTTGCAACTCTAACCAAATGTTCAATGAGTAAACTGTACAATATTGCAAAAGTTAATAAAAAAAATATTCAAACGACTGATATAAAACTTAGCAAAATTAATGAAAAAGAAAATGCTCAAACAAATGATACAAAACTTAGCAATTACATCCAAGAATATCAAGAATGTTAAAAACAAGTTCTTCAAAATCAGCAGCAACAGCAGCAAAACTCAACACTTATATTCAAGAAGCAACTTTTAATTTGCAAGATCACAAGCTATAGGCTAAATTAAATCAATTTATGCTGTAAAATTTAGAAAATCATCAAGCATGCTATTATTGAGGCATCAAACATTACCAATAAATGTAATCAAAATATTTAAATTCAACTATCCCTAACACCCTAATATAAAATGCTTTGAACATCATAGAAGAAAATACGAAATAAAAAAAAACAGCAATATGTGTTCCATAAACAAATGAATTCATTATTTTTTTAATACATCCTAATTCTTGCAGCTGTGCATTAAAAGATTTGACTTCTTCATCCATGCTGTAAATGGTTGGAAATTGTACCCGCGCATAAAGTAAACTAAAGCTATTCATTCTTAGGAGTTCGGAGTTCATATAGAGTATCTACCTACTATTAGAAGGGGCTAGCTTTCTTTTTTTTTTTTTTTTCATAAACTTCATTTTCATATATAATTCAAGGTTAATTACAACCAAACTATACAAAAGATCTAGACACTGCCAGTAGATCAGCTTGTGAAGCCTGCAAGACCCACACAGGAAAGCATTCCTTCCACCTAATTTCTTTACAAAGCTTAGTGGTAAATCTAGCCAACTCATGACAGGATGGATTGTTCTTTCTTCCTACAAAAGCAAAATTACAATGCCAAAATGAGAGTTTCAACAACCTAATATCCTGTATAATTCCATTAACCTCTGAGAGATCCTGTTCATCAGAATTTATGGCCTTTATCATGACTTTGCAATCTGAACAGATCAATATGGGGGTTCAATTTTCCTCCAATGCTTTCAACAAGGCTTCACGAATGGCCAATGCTTCCAATAAGGCTGGATTTCCTTTGATTAGACATGGAATAGTCCAAGTGCCCATTATCTTGCCTTCCTGATCTCTGGCCCATAATCCAAGACCATTCTTATCTTTCTTTGAATCTGCAGCTGCATCAACTTGCATGGTGATTTCATGATGTCTTTGCAGTTCGTTTACACTACATATTCCATCCAGCTCAGTCGAACTCACTGACATGCCTTCTTTTGGTTTTGTTTGATTTGCTTCCTTGAACTCCAACCAATCAGAAATTGCCATTTCGGGAATCAAGTATCCGTGTTGTTGTACTAAGTTGAAATTTCAATTATTTCGTGCTTTCCAAATGTACCACAGCAGGTTTGCTGTTGCAGCTATATGCTCTTTGCCACTGTCCCTCTGCCTAGCTTTCTGAGCTCCTTCCCACCACTCCCAAAAATTCTGCTTCAGCTTTGACAGTCTATCCCAGTTGATGGGAAACGTTTCCTACATCATGGTATTTGCTGAGCAGAAGAAAAACAAATGCTCTATTGTTTCTACCTCGTCTCCACATCTCTTGCAGCATGACTCGCCTTTTCCAGTTCTCCTGTAGATGTTCTCATGGGTTGGAAGAATGTCATGCATATACTTCCATATAAAATGTTTCACTTTGTGTTTGATGTTGAGATCCCATACTTGCTGCCACAACTTTGAACCTAGTTTGTTCTTGCTTGATCCAGCTTCAGCTTGACGATTTCCATTTCTGTCCATCCACCTTTTTGCTCTCACATAACCAGATTTTGTGGTATACATGCCATGCTCAGTATCAGTCCAAGACAGCTTGTCTTTCATCCCATAAATGCTTAGAGGAATAGTCTGAATTTTTATGACTTCCTCCGATGAAAACATTGAATTTAATAGCCTGGTATTCCATCTTTGCCTGTGTATCAGCTTATCCACTCTTTCCAGCTGACAATTCTGAGGTTTAGGAGAATAAATTCTACCTGACTCGGTATTCCGGAGCCACTTATCATTCCATACGTCAATGGATTTACCATCCCCTAACTGTTTCCTTAGGCCATCTTCCAAAAATTCAATTGAGCTATGAAAGCTTCTCCAAATCCACGGTGCCCCATTATTGCACTTAGCTTCTAATATTGATGAATTAGGGAAATACTTGCCTTTTACTACCTTACTAACTAACAAGTTCGGCATTGTTAATAATCACCAAACTTGTTTAGCTAATAAAGCAATGTTAAAGCAACGAATATCTCTAAATCCCAATCCACCTTTCTCCTTAACATCAGCCATCTCTTTCCAAATTTTCCAATGCATTTTGTTTTCTTTGGCTCCATTTCCCCACCAGAATTTAGTCATCATTGTATTCAAATCTTTGCATAACTTTATTGGGAGTTTAAAGACCGACATAGCATAACTTGGTAACGCAGATGTCACCGATTTAATGAGGATCTTGTAGATATCAAATTTGGGCACACCTTTTAATTTTTTAATATTTTAGTGTACTTTTTGTTTTTCAGGGATCAATTACAATTTTTATGTAAATTATGACTAATTAGTCACATTAGGAGCAAAATAGTAAGTTTAACTTCTACATACCTTTTATTTTGTTCTTATTCTAAATTCATATTTTTATGGTTTTTATCAATTTTCTAATTTTAAATATTTTTAAGTGTCATTTAGTAAATTATTTAAAATTTTAATATTTTTCAAGTTAAAGGCACGTTCTTTAATGCGTCTTTTTTATTAAGAATTTTTGTATAAAAAATTTTATATATGTAATTTTATATATTTATAAATTTTCTATACAAATTTTATAATTTTTAAAGATTGTTTGTATTTATTTCAATTTTTAGTCATTTTGTCTATTGATAGCATGTCTACCAATATTACATTATCTTCGAATTTTTACATTAAATTTTCTTTCTTCTACTGACGCTGAATTTTTTTTTTTATTTGATAATTTTAAGGAGTTCACGTTCTTTTATTATTTAATTTTTTAAACAACTTGCACCAAAAAAAAAAAAAAAAAAAAGAGGGACACAGCAGCAGCCGCTACTGCTGCTGCTGCAATGGCTGCAAAGCCATTCCATCACCACCTAAAACCAGATTTTAGGAGATTTGCTTGATTTTCTTCAGCCACTCCCCATTATCACAATCACTCATTTTCATCCTAAAACTCTCATCTTCTCCGTCTCTCGGCTCTCTCTTCACACAATTCACACTCTCACACTCTCACAATACACCTATGCACTCACAACCCACCTTTCTACACAGACTCCATTTTACCATCCCTCTCAGCTTTCCTCACCTTCATCACCCAACCATTCACAAGCTCACACATCACTCACAAAATACATACACAACTCACTTCCTCTCCCTCTCGGATCACAGAAAACACACAACAATCCAGCTCACCAGTTCCCTCAATCACTCTCGGCCAACTTCATTTTTTATTCACCTGACCATTACAATTTCAGACTCAACTTCATCCCAATACTTTCACTTATCACAACACTCTTGCACTCACACAACCTACATCATCCTCACAGCACTCCCTTTCAGATTCACCATTCAATCACACAACATCACAAACACACACTAGTTTGTCAGAATTGCAAAAAGCACACACTACCATTCACAACTACACATATATACATGCATACAATCAGTACACATACCAGCAATATCAGTCCATTAACTACTAGCTAATCACCACCACAAACGCAGCCACCAAACACCATTAAAACACCACCAAAGTAGCCTAAAATCACCCCCACCATCAGGCCTAAACTACCTGCAAAATACCATCAAATTGCGGCCACAATTACTGCCCTCAATCAAGCATACAACATCCCCAAATCTGCGACCCAAAAGCCACTAAAACTAGATCCAATTCGCCTCAATTCGCAGCTCCATAACCCCCAAAAATTAACCTCCATGACTGCCCAACAAATCTGTACAACCCCTATAATCACTTCACCATCACCCCCTATCAGCCATCACAAATTGCGCCACTCTTTACTGCCTTCCGTCTTCATTTTCACCATTCAACAGCCATCATCTCTATCACTCTCACTATTGAATCCTCCACAGCCATAATCATACACACACAACACTTTTAAACAACCACATACGCATAAAATCTCACATACAGACATTGTCACAAACACACACATACACACACACACACTCTTAAACAACCACTCCATCTCCACATCCACCTGAACCCAAAAAACCATAGTGACAAACACTATCGCCCACGCGCTAATCCAGTGACTTCCATACTGGTCACATACTAGCTCACCTGTTACCGCCACTACCGAAAGCTGCAACCCCTCTGATTTTCACAGCGACACACTACCACACACGAAGCTCCCTTGCCCGGCCATCACAGCATCTCTAAAATAGCAGCTGGAAGCCCATCCATCTCCATCTCCACACCTTCCCAAATCAGGTAGTTCTTGGCCCTACTCCATTTTTTTTTTTGAATGACTTGTAATCAATTGAATTATGTTTAGGTGTTTTTGATTTTGTGACAAATAAGCTTACGAGTTGAGAGATTGAGATTTTTTGACTTTCGATTTCGAGGAAATTTAGGTTGAAGAAAAGAGGTTTTTGGTGATTTTTCTAGGAAGTGCTCAATTCAGATGAAGAAGATAATTGAGGATTTGGGGGGAAGTTTTAGGCAGAGAGGAGAAGAGAGATTACAGAGAACGAAGAGAGAGAGAGAGAGAGAGAGAGAGAGAGAGAGAGAGAGAGAGAGAGAGAGAGAGAGAGAGAGAGAGAGATCTGGAGAAGATACAAGAGAAGAGAGAAACGAGACGAAGGGAGAAAGAAAGAAATCTGGAGTAGGAAAGAAGAGAGAAATAGAGAAAAAGAAAGAAAAATAGAAAAAGCAGAAAGAAGAAGAAAAAGGAAAAAACGGACAAGAAAGAGGGAATTTTTTGGGAGGGAGGAATTTCTTTTAGTCTATTTAATTTCTTGATTTAACTTAATTTGATTTTAGTTTAGTAGTTAATTAAGTGACTTTAGTTAATTTGGTTAATTAAGATAGTTTAGTTAGTTTAGCAGGTTAGTTTAGTTGGTTAGTTGATTAAATTACTTTAGTTATGTAGTTAGTTTTATCTCATTTGGTATTTTATTTTCCAGTTATTTTATTTCATAAATTTTCATTTTTGGCCCTTTTAGGTCTTATTTTCTTTTAGTTGCATCCTAATTGGTTTATAATTCTTGCTTATAATTGTTATGAATTAGAATTTGAACGCCTCAAGTTGTTGAATTTGTTTTAGGATTTAATCCCTAAATTTTTTGAAATTATATCTTTACCCTTTAGCTCGCTGGAAATTTGATTTTTTGCCCCCCAAGATTGCTGAAATTACATTTTACCCCTTTTTATTGCTGGAAATTACAAATTAATGTTTAATGTTGCTGTAATTTACAAATTGAACCTTGAATGTTGCTGGCAATTGGAATTTGGTTTTTAAAACTTGCTGGAAATTGTATTTTTATATTTTAGCTTGCTATAAATTGCATTTTTAGTCCGAAAGCATTGCTGGAAAGACTTGCTGAAATTCATGTTTTGTCCCCCCCCCCCCCCCCCCCCAATTTGCTAAACTTTACACTTTTTGCCATAGAACATTGTTAGAACTCATATTTTAACTTTAGGCTTGTTAAAATTGACATTTTTAATCCCTAAAGTTTTTCTGAAATTATATCTTTGACCCTAATTTTGGGATATTTGCATTTTTAGCCCAAAATTTTAGAAAAATCTTATTTTTGATTCAAAGCTTTTCTTTTTATCTAATTAAGGTACTTTCAATTACGCCCTTTGTGTTTCTAAATTTTAATCAATGACCCAATTTAAATTTTTATTTATTTAATTAATGGTCATATTAGTTTCTTTGTTCCTTTTTTAGTTATTTTGTGTTTTTTTATTTGTGTTAAAAGTTTAATTATATGTTATTGTATTTTCTTTATTTTTTTATTAAATATATTTTCCCTAAATGTTAATTGATGCTTTTAACTTTTTGTTTGTTATTATTATAATTCCCTTGTGTTTTATCCCTTGATTATAGTGATTAATATTGTACTATTTACTTTATAATTTGTTTATCCTAAAATGTTGGTACCTTGACGTATTTATTCGTTTTGTTAGCATTTATACCAAGTTTACGAATGGGAGGTACCTTTTTCTATCCTTCAATGTCTCTTTATGTGCTCCTATGTGTTTTTCCTATGTGTTTTATTTTTTATTTTTTTATGTATCTTTTTGTGTTTATTGTTTTTTATTTATGTGTGAGCATTTATTTATGTCATGTTATTTATTTGAATTTAATTTTAATTATTCAAAGAAATGTTATAGATAGGTGATATTTTATTTAATAAAATTTGTATTTCAATAGTTAATGTAATAGATAGGTTATATTCTTATTTATTTAACAAAACTTTGTATTTGAGACAGAAAATGTAACAGATAGGTTAGATAGGTTATTTTCTTATCTTTTTCCCCGTTTAGAGTGTAATTAGGCTTTCGCAATGTAATAGATAGGGCTTGGTGTGTTATGTGTTTTTGCATGAATATGTGCTTACCTGTTTACCCTTTTTCCTTATGATTTGGCATCTAGAATATTATACTTATGTGTTATGTGCTCCTATATACTATTATCTACTCCTATGTGTTTATTGCTTTAATTTATGTATTTTATTTTCTTTATTATAATATATGTGTACCGTTGCTACACTAGTCCAATGCTAGTTGTGGTTCATTCTTGTTTCCTCGTTAATCCAACGCTAATGAGGAATTTACAGAAAATGGGTTAGTCTAACGCTAGACCTTTAAGCTCCTTACGTGTTAGTCTCATTCGTATGCTATCCATCACATTTTCATGCATTTTTATATTTTTTGGCCTTTCTCTATTTGCATGATATTTTTCTTATATTACCTTATTTTCCATATATATATATAATACACAGCAATTAGATTGCATTTAACATAGAACTTTAGTACTTAGATAGATCATTTGCTTGTTTAGGTTAGGAAGAGTCAACCCTTCAAACATGAGAATAGCGAATATGATTTTCGTAATCTTAGCATGCTATTTATCTCTCTGTAAGATGGAATGTTTTGTCATGAGTTTTTGTTTCCCGTATTCATTATGTTGCATTCCTTTTCTTTGATCACTTATATCTATACTTATATTTTATTTTTCACTTTTGCATCTCATCTTACATTACTCGTGACTTTTTCGAGATCTCATTTTGGATTACGTAATTAATGCGTTAATCTCAATTAAATCTCAAAGGGGCATTTCACCTTGCAATAGAGTTTAGGGTTATGTTAAGAAAATTTCGACTAAACCTCGCAATTAGTTTCGGCCAGGTTGAATAGGTGCCTTAGGTGTAAACCTTTGCCTTCCCTTTATTCAACTATGACTCCCGAACCTTTTTTCTTGTTTTCAAAGACTTGAAGTTGTCTAAAAAAGGGTTTTTGCTTAATTTTTCTTACTTTTTCCTAAAAATGTCTTTGTAAAATTTTTTTAGTTTTATCACTCTTTTTTCAGTAAAACATTTTTCTAGTAACTTAGTACACCAATACTCAATACCTAAGTGGCAACTCTGTTGTTTCTTAAAAATCATTTTTAGACTCTATTTTCAGGCTCAAACTGTCACATTTTTAAAGTTTCATTTTAGGCTCTTTATCTTGTTTTGCATTAATTTTCAAAAACTAAAAACCAATTTCTAAAAAACTCTTTTACAAAAAAACCATCAAAACTTTCTTTTCCACACCAAATCTATTTTCGTCTTTCGAAAAATGGGGCGTGACAGATCTCTTTACTCGCAGAGCTAAGCATCTTACTTTTCCAACTGGTTAGCCTGTTTGCCATTTTCTCCTTTATGAAATTCAAGGTGTTGCACCTGGATCTTCCAATTACTAGTGGTAACCCAAGATACTTGCTTTGTTGTACCACCTTCATATCTCCCAAAGGCCTAATGATTTCTTCAATCTTATCCTTGTCTATGTTTTTGCTGCAAAAAATTGAAGATTTCTCACAATTGACCTCTTGACCAGAAGCCTTCCCACAAACCTATAGGATTCTCATGACTTCTCGAGCTTCCTTTGTTGTGGCCTTGCAACGGCTTGTCTCAACAAATCTGGAGATTTTAATTCTGGATATTTTGCCATTTGCAATAGCTTGTCTCAACAAACTTGACAAATCTTCTGTGCAAGAGAGAAATAAGTAGGGAGATAGGGGATCTCTTTGTTTCTCGAGATGGACAAAAGTAACCAAATTTATTACCATTAACATTAAAAGAAAAAGACATTGGCTCAAGACAACCTCTAACCCATTTAATCCAAAAAGGACAAAATCCCATTCTTGCCATAACATTTAAGAGAAATTTCCGCTCCGCTCGATGATAAGCTTTCGACATATCAATCTTTAAGGCCGTATAAGCATCCATACCATTCCTCTTATTATTTAACCAGTGAATGAATTCATGACCAATAACAAGATTATCAACAATTTGTTGGCCAGGAATGAAAGCAGCTTGAGTTTGGTCAATACACACTTTTAACAAAGGCTTAACTCTATTCACAAGAATCTTGTAAATGATTTTATACACCATGTTGCAAAGACTAATAGGTCTAAAATGAGACAGATTCAACGGGCTATCAATTTTTGGAATTAAAGTCACCAAGGTCTCATTAAAAGATTTTGGCATACAACCAGATTTAAAGAAATTAGAAACAACATTGATGATATCAACCTAGACTACATGCTAGAAATTTTGAAAAAATAAGGGAGACATACCATCTAGACTCGGTGCTTTATTAGGATTCATTGAGAATAGAGCAGCTTGAATTTTAACTTCCTTGACAGGCTTTGTTAGCTGCAAATTCATTTGATTAGTGATTGTTCTCGAAATGTCATTTAATATTTCGTCATAGTCATTAGGCATAGAACTGGTAAATAGTTGGCTGTAAAAATCTGCTATCTCTTTTCCAATTTCCTCTTCACTTTCACACCAACCCCCATGTGCTTTTTACAAAGTTGAAATTTTTTCTTTTTCCTTCTTGCTGCAACTAAAGCATGGAAAAACGTAGCTTTTCTATCTCCGTCTTTTAACCAACTAACTCTGGCTTTTTGTGACCAATATTTCTCCTCATTCTTATATGCACTAGCCAACTGCCCCTTTTTTCTCAGCAATTTTTCCTTGGTTCCCAGCTCGATCCACTTTGTTCAGCTGCTCAATCTCTTTTTTCAATTTATTTATTTCAATTTTACTATTCATCCTAATTCTTTTACTCCATATTGTAAGAGCAAATATGCATTCCTTTACTTTCTTTGTCACTTTGTATCCTCGTGATCCTTCCCACATTTTTGTTTTATGAATCAACCACTTCCCTTACCTTAGCATTTTCTAGCCACCTTGAGTCAAATTGAAATCTTTTCTTCCACTTTTTCACATTCGGATTCAAATCCAACATTAAAATGCTGTGATCCAATGCATGATTTTTGATATGTGTAACTCTTGCATTTGCATACTTCGAAATTCCACTCAACACTCACCAACACTCTGTCCAATCTCTCTTTAATCAACCTACCTTTATCCCAAGTACTAACCCATGTCCATGGTAATCTTTCATATTTTAAATCAATCAGTGCATTTGATCTAATGAAACCTCTGAACTTTTTGAAAGACTAATTTTCCCTTTAACTGCCTTCTCATTTCTCATCAGTTTGAAACAATTTCATTAAAATCACCTATACAAATCACCTTCTTACCCCACAAGTGTTTCCTTTTTTTTGTAAAATTTCCCATTGATTTCCTCTTATTTGCCTATCAGGACTGGTATAAACACACACACCACCACCACTCATTGGTATCATTCCCATATGCAATCTTAACCGCAATTGTGAAGTCCGTGAACAAAACCTTTTGAACTCTCATTTCATTCTTCCAAAACAAAGTTAAACCCCCCTTTTCATTCTCACTGGGTCTACTACGAACATATTATCTAATCCTACTTTCTTTTTTACTTTTTTTCATGAATACACCTCTATTCTTTGTTTCACACAAAAATATTAAATTAGGAGAGAGGAGATTTTGTACCTCCTTCAAGCAGGGAATTACCAAGGGCCTCCCAGCACCTTGGCAATTCCACGCCATGATCTTCATTTGGAACAGGGAGACCATTTTGGGTTGGTCTCCATCCCCCCTGCATCTTGATTTTGCTCTTCTCCCCATGCCAACTTTGCATTTCTTTGTTTGCCCACCATATTTTTGCATCCAATCTTCCTCTTCATCTCGTAGCATAAACTTCCTTTTAGGTCCATCTTCAACTAAACAATTATTTAGATTTATCGGTGCCAACTAAGGAGATATTTAAATTCAGTGCATATATTTAGTTAATTATTAAACAGGTAAAACTTTTTTAATTCAGCAACTTAATATTTTCAGTACTTAAATTTCAGATTTCAGACTTCAGATTTCAGATTTTAGTTTTACCAAACAACACCTAACACATCCTTTTCACACACACAAGGATCAAACACATTTTCTGCACACACTAATATCAAAGTCACATACTAACATACACTTGATTTCTCTTACAATTTACTCTTCATAAACCTAGGTAGAATTCTTAATTTCTCTTACAATTTATTTGATTAATTATTCAATGGATAAAATTTGTGTTTGAATGTAGACAGGTGAAATAAAGCTTTAAAATGTTAGTTTTTTTTTTTCCGGGTTCATAGGTCGACCCAAACCTGACCTATTTTCTTCTTCGGTCAATTGGGTCCAACCCAATTTCTACCCAACCTGCTAAGCTTAAACCCAAACTTGTTATTTTCTAGTTAGATTCGTGTCGTATTTTTAGGTCGCGTTGAAATTGTCACCCCTAATGATGATATATTGAGCAAACAAATATGGAATTGATTTAAATTTTTTTAATTACTTACTCCATAAATATAAAGTTTTGTATTTTCTAAAAGAAAAACAAAAGAAAAAGATTGTCTATACCTGCTAGATTGAGGAATATGAATAGTTCTCATGTTCATATTTTTACCAATTTCATTAAATGTCCACGGGTAAATTACAAAATACCCTTTGTAGTATTGCTTTCGGCCACATAACTCTCCTATTATTTCAATATGACCATATAATCTTCCTACGATTTTATGAAATGTGAAAAATTGACAGAATTAAGGCTCCGTCACGTCTGAACCTAAATTGTCAATTTTGTCCCTATGCATATATAAAAAAAACGAGCGAGTAAATTACAAAATAACTTTTGTGATAGCTTTTGACTATATAATATCTTCTATTGTTTCAAGATGATCAAATAATCTCCTTGCAATTTTATGGAATGTGGAAAATGGATAGAGCTCTGGTGCACATATAACCCACCTGACATCACGGTCATTAGTTGTGTCTATCACATTTCTTAAAACCACAAGAGATTATGTAGTCACATTGGGAGATTATATGTTCGAAAGCTATACTACAGGGGTATTTCATAATTTGACCAATGTCTAGAAAATCGATCTCCCAATTATAAAGGATAATTTACAATGCTAATCAATCTCCTTTCATTCCCATTAAACATATTTGTTTAGCTAAGATTAGTTATACATTTCAAAATTAGTTGCAACTCAAGCTTGTTGCACAGAAAAATCGCAGTTCCAGTCCAACAATTTGTTAGTAAGGCGACATCCCGCATCTCCACCATGAAATGTAGCTGATGTATCTTTGAATCTTGAATCTCGACTTCATTTTTGTACCTTAGAATCATAATTACAAGTTAATTACTTTCGTATTGTCTCTTCAATTGGAACCAAAAATTAAATTATTTCTCGAGATATATGTATAAATATAGGTTATTAATTCGTTGGGAAGTTGTAAAATTGAAACAGTTGGCTACTGATAATCTAAGATGCTAACCAAGCAAAGCTGCATATACATTCAATTACGGCACAGAAGAAAAGCAGGCATGAGTTATGTTCCATGAACGGCTTTGATCTAGATAATATTCAAAGGTGCAATAATTTATCTTCAAGTTTAATTGATTCTTATTTAATGATGTAATATTTTCAGTTAACTTGGTAACTTTAGTGTTTTTGTTCAATTGGCTGGACAGACCAGGGCATTAGTTTATCCTATAAAATTTCACTATCATGACATTTATTTTGGAGTGAACAAGAAAAAAAGAAATTAAATGTATATAATATACAAGATAAATTTATATCCTTCTGGATTGGATGTAGTAGAGAATCAAAGGACCCTAAGATATCAGTAGTATGGGTAGTTGACGAATTTCTCTGAGAAGATAAAAGATTAAATAAATAAATAAAAGAAAAAGACTCCATCTGGAAACTGGACCAAAGTCAGTTTGTTTATGCATTTTTCTTCCAAAAAATTATTGTTAGACACGTATCTCGGTAATCTTTTATTATCTCACCATTTTATCTCAAAAAAAAAATTGTCAGGTTATATAAAAATAATTAATTATAAAAAACTTACGAAATCATCAGGAAAGATAGATTATTGTAGGAGTTCTTTGCTTACTCAGCAAAAATAAATGCATTCAACGAAAACGGACAACAATCTTGCGCAAACCAAGATTGACGGAGACAGAAAATTGTCGTCTACTTCAACTTTTATTTGGCCGTGTTGTTTTTAAATTTAGGGATAATTACAGAAACCTCCCTTGAGGTTTCTGACAATTACACCTAGCACCCCTAAGGTTTGAAAAATTACACTAACCTCCCTTGGCCACTTAAAATGACTACAATAACCCTGGGCCTATTATTCTTATTCTTATTTGCAAATTGATTTATGAATTTAGGGTTTGGAAGTTACTAACATAGAATTGGTTTTGGGCAAATTAATTTGGGTGGCCTTATTAGGAGTATCTCTATGAAATTTACCTCCATAATCTAGTTACTTGTGATGGTGGTGACTAATGAAAATAGTGTTGGTGTATAGTGGTTGTGGTGGTTGTTCAAGCAATAAAAAACAACATGTGATTTTTAGTTTTTAAAAGGGCAGATGGTATTTTTTTTTTTTTTTTGTTACTTATAGTGTTGTTGACTAGCAAAAATGGTGGCACTGGTGGTATTGCTGCTGGCTACAACAGTGGCAATAAATAGAAAACTATTAGTATTGTTTTCTTTTTTTACTTTTTACTGAAAGGGCAATTTATGAATTTAATAGAGAATTTTTGCTGACATCATCTCCATTGTTACCCAAACACTTAATACAAGGGAGGTTAATGTAATTTTTCAAACTTCAGGGGTGCTAGGTGAAATTGTCAGAAACCTCAAGGGAGGTTTCTGTAATTATCCCTTAAATTTAATGTGCATCCTATATAAAATGTATACTTGTCGACACAATCTTGAAGTGGAATTACGTACTCCAAATTTTTTTTTTCAGGTGTGATGCAGGTTGCCTGGAGTTCGAGAAAAGTCCATCTGGCCGGAGATGTTCTTGACATTAGTCTGAATTCTGAACAACCTTTCTAGAGTAACAACAAGTGGAATAGTTTTCGATTGCGGAAGTTTTAGAAGTGGTATTTTTTTTTTAGTAATTATTGAGGAATCGGTGGATTGAGTTTTAAATTTGTTCCCACTTTGAAAGAATTAATCCATTGTTCGTTTAGGTAATTGCACGAGATGCTAAAATTTCTGAACAACTTTTATCGTGTTGGTTTTGGTCCTTGAACCTTTTCCAAAACTTCATTTCAGCCTCTAAGCTTTTCTAAATCCATTTATTTAGTACTCCATTTGCCTATATGGTGCTTGTCATATGCAACATGCTTGCCATTTATTTAGAAATTGACTCAATTAAGTTTGATCTTATTTGCCTTTTTAATTCATTTCTTATAATATAATTTTTCATTTGTACACTTGCTAATTCTTTTGTATTAATGCTTTTTAAACTACCGAGGATGTCCAGAAAGTTCCAAGCTATCAACTTAATTTCCCAGTAACTACGTTGAGTAGACCTATGTGCGTAAGTGCTCAATCAAACCTACATGGTCAATTTTGGGACAGGACAATCCTAGGAGAAAAAGCAAAGAAAAAGCTACCAGAATTACCGCGAAAAAGCAGTCGAAATTAAAAAATTATTCCACTGATGTCCCAAAATTTGAGATCTCAGATGGGACATCAGTTCCATTAAAGAAATACTAATCGACTTAGTTTATGCCAACCACATAATTATATTTTTGCTCAATTATTTGTCCTCAAGACATTAGACTACATAAAGATATGCACACCACCTATCCATGCCAACAATGTAGTAGTTAGATTAAAAGTGATTTCAGGTTTAATCATTAATTTCTATAAGTTGATAAACAAAAAAAAAAAAAAACTACGGTAAATTACTAATAATCCTCCTGTGGTATTGACTTTGATCACATAACTCCCTATACTTTTAATATGATCACGTAACTCCTCTATAATTTTATAGAATGTGAAAATTGTACAGAATATTCCGTATTAGGCGTGTATAACCCATTTAATGTTATGGAATATTTCACATCAATAGAATGAAATTTGAAATGTTCTAGGAATATTTCATGACGAAGTATTGATTCTGTCTATTTTTCACTTTCTATAAAACCACTGGGGACTTATGTGGTCATATTAAAATACATAGTACAAGTAAATAATAATTTTTTTCAATAAAGTGACAATTTATCAAAAGATTTTTATTAATTTTTGTTAAATTTTACTATTCATCACCTAATTCCGCATCTCCACAGCATATTTGGCAACTTACACAGATGCTAAAACTTAATACTGCATTATTTTTCTTTTTAGTCCTTGGTCACTAATCAAATGGGACTATGGACGAGGAAAAAGACTAATTTTGTCCCAAAAAAAAAGGTGAAACTAAGAAGAATTACAATTGCAGGTGATCCATAATAACATGAAAGATGGGACTGTGGATGAGGAAAGTAAAATGCCACTTCTTGTTTATGTGTCTCGAGAAAAACGACCATCACGCCCTCATCGTTTCAAAGCTGGCTCTCTCAATGCTCTTGTATATACTTCTCTCTGCAATCCATATATTTTTTTATTAGTTATTACCAATTTTTATGTTTAAAAAATAGAATTTTTCTTACTAAAATTTAATATGATGATGCAGCTTCGAGTTTCTGGAATAATGAGCAATGCACCTTATATTTTAGTGCTGGATTGTGACATGTATTGCAATGATCCTATCTCTGCCCGACAAGCAATGTGCTTCCATCTGGATCGTGAGACATCTAGTTCTTTGTCTTATGTACAATACCTTCAAATATTCTACAACGTCAGCAAGACTGATATTGATGATGGTCAAGCAAGATCTGCTTACAAAGTATGCAATCTTCAAGTAAATCACTTGAATTCTTGTTGCCTAGTTAATGTGTTCAATACCATTTTTTTATGCACAAAATTGTAAAATCTTGAATATTTCGATTATGTTAGAATAAATATCAAGGTATGGATGGAATAGGCGGCTCAGTTTGTGCGGGCACAGGCTATTATTTAAAGAAAAAGGCTTTGTATTGCAGTCCAAATCATGAGGGTATGTGCACACAATTCTATATTTCTGATCAAGATTTTATTTTGTTAATGATAATTACACCTAAAAATGAATGATGTCAATTGCATTTTCTTATTCTTCTTCTTTCTCAAAATTGGCGGATGAGATGCTTGTTGAGCCAGAGCAAAAGTTTGGTTCCTCTAACATCTTCAATGCTTCACTCAAGAGTTTGAATGAAAGGCACACAAGGAAAAGGAGGGAAGACATCATATGGGGAAGTGTACTTGTACTTTTGAAGAAAATACGAAATGGGGAAAAGAAGTATGTATTTACTACTTATTTTGTTCCCATAAGTCTATATTCACTTGAATAGAAGCAATAAATGAAAAATAATATAAGTCACTGTTTAGACTAGAAGCAATAAATGAAAAATAATATAAGTCACTGTTTAGACTAGAAGCAATAAATGAAAAATAATATAAGTCTCTGTTTAGACATAGTGTTCTAAAGCGCTGAAAGGAAGATGTTGTTTCTACAATACTTTGAACATGTTCTTTGATTACATTTTTATCGCACATACGTTTATCTTATATGGTACTGTAACAATACTTTTTCTCGAAACATCCTTAAAACACCATCCAAATGGAGATATAAGTTTCTTAATTGAATCATATACAGTGATCGAGTTCTTTTATTTTACTTGAGCATTGGCTCATATTATAACTAATGTATGTTAACGATTTAATAGGTTGGCTACTCCTACGAGTGCTTATTGGAGAGTTCCTTTAAGGGTTTTCATTTGCACAATAAAGGATGGAAATCAGTTTATCTTTATCCAAAGACGCCTGGTTTTCCAGGCCGCACCACTATTGACATGAAAGATGCTATGGTTCAGCTCATTAAATGAACTTCTGGTTTGGTTCAAGTGGGATTTTCAATGTACTGCCCTCTAGCATATGGGATCTCCAATATGTCCATCCTCCAAAGCTTGTGCTACTCATACTTCGCATTTTATCACTTGTTTGCCATCCTTGCATATTGTATGGCATCATTCCTCAGCTCTGTTTCCCAAAGGAAGTTTCTTTGTTCCCCGAGGTAAATAAATTTCTAACAGGGGCCACGTCATTGTACTCTTTCGATGTATAAATAGATATATAACATCATGCATTAAAGAATTGTAACGTCTGAATTCATAATTGAGGATTCAGAGGGTGCAAAAGAATATGATTCTTTTACCGACTCAGTGTAGATCAATTTTTGTGGTTTGATGTATTTTCTTTCATTGATAGACACATTCTTACACAAAACATTTTTTTTTTGTTGGTCTCCAACAAATGGTTTGCACCTTTTGTGGTGGTATACATATTCTCCCTTCTTCAGCATCTATACGAGGTTGTTTCTACTGGAGGCTCAATTTTACTATGGTGGAATGAACAAAGAATTTGGACGATCAAGACAGTTACCGCTTGCTTCTTTGGATGCATGGATGTTTTGCTAAAATAGATAGAGGCAGCAAAGGCAAGTTTTAGGTTGACAAATAAAGCCGTTGACCAAGACAAGATTGAGAAATATGAGAAGGGCAAATTTGATTTTCAGGGTGCTACACTTTTCATGATTCCTCTAACGTTATTAGTCATCTTAAATGTGGTATGCTTCATTATGGGAGTGAAAGGGATGATTTCGAAGGAAAATTATGAAATGGTTGGACAGTTTTTTCTCTCGTCCCATATTCTTGCTCTTAGCTATCCCATTCTTAAAAGAATTGTACCAAAGAAATGGAAGAAGAAGCAGTAATTCATTTTTTTCCCAAAAAGTGCTGTATAGTGAATTGCTTGCGTATGTCACTTATATTGATTGACATTATAATATAAATAAGAGATTTTAGGGTGAAACGTAAATCATTTCGAACGATATAAAATGTATAAGAGGATTATTCTATTAGTTAATTTAACGAAGTTAGTAAGAGAAATCCGTTACACAGTATCAGTGTGCTCTAATGATTTATTATGTGATACAATTAGTACTATGGTCAATTCTACTTTGTCTTCCCTAAAGATGCCTAATTATCATCTTGCTTCTATAACCATTAAGCTGCACTAATTTGTCCTCTTTCCAACCCTTCATTTTTTTCTTTTTTACACTAATTTGTTTGTTTGACCTGAAGATATTTTCCGGAAAATATTCTCCCCATCTTCAAGTGTTTGGTTTGGCTAAATTTCAAGAAGACTTTTTTTCAGTGCAAAATATTTTACATCATCCGGTGGAAAATAACTTTTACGCTATACTTGTTGAAATTATTTTCTGCAAGTATGCTTGGAACAATGTATCTTCATTTCTTAGTGAATAATGCTTTGGATGTTAAAAAGAAAGAGTTTTGGAGAATGAATCTTTGAGGAAATTTTTTATATTGCTCTCTCCCCCTCTTCCCCCCCGCCCCCCCCCCCCAACAAATTTCTTAGTGAATAAAGTTTTGGATGTTAAAAAGAAAGAGTTTTTGAGAATGAATGTTTGAGGAAATTTTTTATATTGTTCTCTCTGTCTCTGTCTCTCTCTCTCTCATATTAACATTGATACTATGCCTCTTTTATATAGTCTTACAACAAGATAATAATCCAACTACCACCTAATCTTTTAGATAAAGTAGCTTATCATCAAATCTTATCTCTAATCTTTTTATTAATACTAGGGCTGCCTATAAAGCTAGGCAGCCCAAGCTCACTTGCTCGACCCAAAAAAGCCTAATGAGCCTAACTTTTTATCGGTCTGATTTAACCTCGAGTCTAAACATTAGATTCGAAATAATTCTGAATCGAACTTGGGCCTTATTAGACTTAGATCTATTATAGGCTTGGCTAATCTTTTTCCTTTTCCTTGAGGAAGCCCCAAAATTGATATGTGAACATGTGAGTTTGTGTTTTCAATTGTATTTGTTGATTTCTCTAACGCAAACACTCTTTAAGCACACACAAATTACGATATAAATGGGCATATTCCTATTATTGTCCCTTTACAATGATATATTTTTTCTATTTTATTAACAAATTTTAATTAATACAAACAAAGCGTCACATACTAATACAGTGGTGTGTTACTAAGTATGCACAGTTAAGTTTAACAATTTCAGCATGAAGCAAAAAAACAAGAAGAGGTTTTTTCTTTGCAAGGCCTTTGGTGAAGAAATTAGAACATGTGATAGTGGGAGGTAAAAATTCACCAAGAAGTATGTGTACGTCATCAAGTCAAATAATTATATAAGTATGTATTTGACAAATGTCTCTGAATTTTTTGTTTTCTTGTTTATTCTTAGTTCCTCAATTGAAGATTGAATAACTATATACATAAAAAAGCATACTTATTGAATGGTAATAGCCAAAGGTATAACAATTATCTTTTGAAAAAAATTACACTATCTTTTAGTTCCAATGTTCAATCAGTTAAAGCAAAAATCCTACCATAATTGAAGCTTCCTTAGAGTATTCAGTTAGAATAAATCAAACTATATCACTATTGTAATGCAGCAAGTTTTATGATCTAAAAAGCAAATCTTTAACAATATGAATTTTCCTTCTACTTTTATCTTATACTTATTTTCATGTAAACGCTAAAAAATTGAATAAGTAAAGATTATTCTCCAAGAAAATTTTTGTTTCCTTTTATGCTTGAATGTATAATTTTAAAAGCTATACTCTAAAACTTCCTTATTCATTTTGTTTGATTTGTAAAAGTCATCCCTAAGCAATTTTCAAATCTAATTCTTGCACCTAAGGAAATTAATGTCAATAATTTTTTTGTGTTTAAATCAATTCAAAATTTTTTGTCTTTTTTTAAGAAATATATTTTATATTATTATTTAGTTTCTAAAACTGTTTTCCAAAGTGCTTGATAAGAATTATTTTCTGTTTGCTTTAGTTTCATTCTAAAATGAAAATCCTAAAATACTCCTAATAATTTCCATCCCAGAAAACCTACCTAAGTTTAAAAAATTGAAGAAAAAACTCCATATGTTAGTATAATATGAATAGCCTCAATGATGTGTGTGTATGTGTTTTAAAGGCCAACATACATATCCATACATACATACATGCATATAGTATGTATATGTGTGTGTGTATCAATGAAAACAATGATGTATGTATGTATGTATATGTGTGTGTATGTATGTATGTATGTATTATATATATATATATATATATATATGAAATAATTTAGAAAAAATTTACAAGCATGATAAACATTTACCTTAATATAAGCAAATTTGGGACGTGCAAAATTAAAAAAATTTCTGGTATTGTTTCTCTTCAAAGATAAACAAACTCTCCTTTTTCTTATTTCAGTTATGAACAACGTCTCCTTTTCCTTTTTCTTATTTTGTGTGTGTGTATAATCCAATCTTTTTATTATTCTTTAGTTTCAAAAGAATTTCCAAAATAATTTTTAAAACTTGAAATTCCTTCCAATTCACAAATTTATTCTTTAAAAAATTAACAAAACATGCATCAATAGAAATTACATTCCGAAAGTAAATACTCAATATTAGTATTATAGAAATAATCCTAACAATTATAAGAAAAGGCATTTGATTTTGGAGACTAAATATTGTCATCAGTTTATTTTACAACGCTATTATGGGAAAGAAAATCTAATCACTCACAAAACTCTCTCTCTCTTTTAATATAGTATAGATAATTTGGATCGGTGTTCTTGGCTTTCTTTTTTTAGTAATTATCCAAAGAATCTTTTATTAGATAAAATCTCAAAGTCAACTTCCTCTCTTCTCCTCGCTGAATTCGTTATTTCTTTAATATATCCTGACTCTTGCTGCCATGCATTCAAAGGATTTGATTTCTTCACCCATGTTGTGAATGGTTGGAAAGTGTACCCGAGCCGACAAGTAAACTAAAGCTTTCATTTCTTAGGGAGTTAGGAGTTCATATAGAGTATTTACCCACTTGTAGAATAGAAGCTATGCATAGCCCACATATTTTCTACTATTGAGGTCCTTGCAACTCTAGCAAATGTTCAATGAGTCAACTGTACAATATTATAAAAGTTAATGAAAAAAAATTGTTCAAACAACTGAGATGAAACTCATCAAAGTTAATGAAAAAGAAAATGTTCAAACAAATGATACAAAATTTAGCAATTACATCCAAGAATGTCAAGAATGTCAAAAACAAGTTCTTCAAAATCAGCTGCAACACCTGCAGTTGCAAAACTCAGTACTCATATTGAAGAAGCTACTTTTAAAATTGCAAGGTAACATTGCAAGATAACAAGCTATAGGCTAAATTAAATCAATTCATGCTGTAAAATTTAGAAAGTTATCAAGCTTGCTATCATTTAGGCATCAAACGTTACCAATAAATGCAATCAAAAGATTTAAGTGTAACCATTCTTAACACCCTGATATAAAATGCTTTGAACATCAAACAAGAAAAACAAAATTAAAAAGAAAAACAGCAATATTTGTTCCATAAACAAATGAATTCATTATTTTTTTTAAAATGTCCTGATTCTTGCTGCTGTGCATTCAAAAGATTGGACTTCTTCACCCATGCTACAAATGGTAGGAAATTGTACCCGTGCAGACAAGTAAAGCTTTTCCTTTCTTAGGAGTCAGGAGTTCATGCAGAGTATCGACCTACTATTAGGAGTTAGGAGATTGACCATTGACGTAGAGGCCAAGTAAAGGCGATCTCCAATGTTATTTTGATTTTGTGAAGAGTTAATTGTTGAGAATATGATTTATTAATTTGAACTTTTAGACAATGAGTTTAGATAATGAGTTTATAAACTTTGTTATTGTATACTTTGAGATAATAATATAAAAGCAATCAACACAAGCAAAGCCTTAAGTATTACTATAGTAGTGTGTTAATAAGTATGCACAATTTGCTCAAAAAAAAATGCACGGTTAAATCTAATTAACAATTTCACGCGAAGCAAAAAATATAAGAAAGTTTTTTTCAAGGACTTTGATAAAGCAATTGGACGTTGGAAGATATTTTTTCACCAAAAAGTGTATTAAGTCATCAAGTCAACTAATTGTGTAAGTATGTATTTGATAGTGGTCTGTAAATGTTTTGTTTTCTTTTCTTAATGCTATTATTTCTCAATTAAAAGTTGAATAACTAAATTGATAAAAAGCATGCTTACTGATGGCAATAGCTGAAAACATAATAACACTTACTGTAAAAAAAATCTTATACTAACTTTTACTTCCAAAATTTAATCATTTATTGCAAATTCTATCATAGTTAGAACTACCTCAAAGTATTCACTTTGAATAAATCAAACTAACAATTTTGTAATTCAATTAGAGGCTCCATAATACAATAGCTAATATACATTTGAAAACAAAGGAGAACTTCTACCCACTTTTTCAACAAAAAGAAATATGCATAGGAATACATATTGAATTTAATATTTTTAACAAAAATATTTGTTTTGAATGTCTCAATTCCATGTAAGAAAATAACACACGAATATGAAAATTTGACTGAACAACGTACATGATATACTCTATCATAAAATAAAAAGGAGGACAATACTGTAATGTGAATTCCTCAAAAGGAATCCACAACCATATTGTTTTTTAGATCATACAGTTTTGTAACACCTTAAATAACAGCTCGATGATATAAAGATATTGTTCATCCTGATCCGTTCCACTATTGACGCTTGATGTAACAGTTGATGTGGATAAGAGTGTTAATAAAAGTGAAAAAATAAAAATAAAGTTCAAATTGAATTTTGAACCCATGTTTTATGATGTATTTTTTCATTTGAATATTGACTGTTTCTTCTGTATAAATGCTTTTAAACTACGAAGGATGTATAGATTTAAAGTTCCAGACTATCATTGTAATTTCCCAGTGAATACGTTAAGCAGATTACATGCGTCTCATGTCAAACAACATATTCAATTTTGCGACAGGATAATGCTAGAGAAAAAGGCGACTAGAATTTGGGCTTTTCATAAAAACCACTAAAAGAAAGACAAAATTAAAGGTCATTCCACTGATTGTACATAATTCGTCAACTTATTTTTTGCCAGCCACGTTCCTTTTGCTTAATTATTTGTCCCTAAGATATTAGATTACATAAAGATATATGCATCATCGATCCATGCTGACAACTTATTAGTTTTATTGAAAGCAATTTCAAGTTTAATCATTAATTTCTATGAGCTGACAAACAAAAGGACAAAAAAAAAAAAAAATTTACCGAATCTTCACTCTGAGTATAGATAGCAAACGGACGAGATAAGCGGGATATAAATGGGACTGTAATATATAAGTTATACCCGAACAATCTCATATTGGTCATGAGATTAATATGTATTGGACTAAAATGCGTTGGAACCATTTTAATACTACCCAAATATCCAATACTAATTTCTTTTGATAGTATATAATAAATAAATTATTGAATACACTCGCAATTTTGAGTCATTTAGATTGAGTCATTTAGATGATATTTGAATATCAGATATATAATCTTACAATTTTGAATCATTTAAATAATGTTTAAGCAATGAACTATCATACCATGGAAATCCTAAGTAAATCCTATTTATTCTCATATTTGGAAGGATATTATTTGTTGCACTCCCAATTAGATCCAATCTCATATTTTTAATACCCATCCTACCATGTTAATTTTGGGCATGAATACCCATTCGGTCTTGGACTTATTACCACCTCACAATATTTAATTTTTTTATTATTGTCATTTTAAAATTCAGGTTCCCTCTATATAAACAAGAAGAGCTAAGACTTTGATGTGCCCCAGACACATAGCAAGAACAAGAGACGGTTGGCCAAGATGGCCGTGGACACGGTTTGCCTTCACACATGCACAGTTCAACAACCTCGTGCAACAATTAATAGACTTCATATGTCCTTCCATTTCGCAGCCATACTATCCCTTCTTTACTACAGAATTTCTCACCTTTTGCATGGTAATGTGCCAATTTTTTCATGGGGTTTAATGACTTCAGCCGAGCTTATTTTCACCTTCATTTGGATTATGGCGCAAGCTTTCCGGTGGCGGCCGGTGGAGAGAACCGTAAACCTAGAGAATCTTCCAAAGGATGAGATGTTGCCAGAAGTGGATGTGTTCATATGTACAGCTGATCCTAAGAAGGAGCCAGTGATTGAGGTGATGAACACGGTGGTGTCCGCCATGGCACTAGACTATCCACCCGAAAAATTGGCAGTATATTTATCGGATGATGGTGGTGCTGCCTTGATATTGTATGCTATGAAGGAAGTATGTTGTTTTGCTAGATCTTGGCTTCCATTCTGTAGAAATTATGGAATCAAGACTGGAAGTCCTGAGGCCTATTTTGCATCCTTAAAGGATGGAGCAGATCTAGGTTGGAGGGACGAATTGAAGGAAGAGGAAGAAAAGATTAAGGTAGCAGTATTTACAATTTATGGATTTGCGGATATCAATAATGCCTAAATCCACTTTAGCCCCCTAACTTATATCATATTCTCATTTTGCACCTTAAACTTTATTTTTAGACAAACTATGCCCTAAACTATCCAAAATATTTTATTCAAGTCCAATCGTTAATGATGTCAACTAAACTAATGGAACTTAAGCACATGAATTCAATGATTAGACTTTGGTGGAATATTTTAGATAGTTTAGGATGCATTCTGTCTAAATTAAAAATGTCAATAGTTGGACTTAAATAAACGTTGCATTCATGGCCCTAAGTGTCGTTAGTTTGGTTGACGGATCAACGATTGAATTTAAATGAAATATTTTAAACAATTGAGAGTGTAGTCTGTCCAAAATTGAAGTTTTGGGTGCAAAGTGAGAATTTGGTATAAATTAAGGGGCGCAAAATGGATTTTGACCTATCAATAATGAACCTATTGTTTTGTTCCCAGGAAAGTTAAGGATAAAATTTTTCACGCAATTTTGCAGTGCCTTATTTTGTTTTCTACAATTTATTGATTTTGAAAATTGTTTGTGGTATTTATACAATTACTTTGACTTTTTTCTTGGGAAGAGAATGGCATGTCGATTTTTAACATTTTTCCATATGTTATTTTTTAATTAATCATATTGAGAGAGAAAAAATAAAGATAATGAAGAAATGCTTGCTGCTAGTATTTCCTAGATGTTAAAAAAATATTTCCAATTTGTAATAGCGTTATAGAGACAGCTTGTCACTAGAAAAACTCACTCGTTATATGGCATGTAAAAATTATGTTTTTAATGGTGTCCGAATGAGTTGACTGATGTTAAGTTCTGTTTTTTTTTTTTTTTTTTTTCCATTTCAGACAGCATATGATTTGTTCAAGAAAAATGTGGAAAAAGTTAGTGATATCGAGGAATATTCTGTCAGGCACGACCGACATCCTCACGTTGAGGTACGTAACAACGTATATGTATACATTCTCTATCTAATAATTTTTTATGATATTTAATTGTGATCAATATAAAACTATATTATGTCAATATGAAACTACACAAAACTACATTGTATAGTCCAATAAAATGATTTAGAGTTTCACAAAACTACGATGTATAATCTAATGATAATTTTTATATTATACTTAGTTAGATATCTGAAAAATTAGACAGAAAATTTGACCTGCAACCGAATGCTAAAAGTCTAAGATCCAAGTCCTGATAAGCAAGAAATAAGAAAGCCTATATATTAGAGTAAGTATTGTGTGCATTCCTTGTGTCATGTGACATGCTATGTGATATACTAGAACTAATCACACATCACTAAATAATACAAGGTGTAGCTTATAATCGCCACGTGACAATAAATTATTAGTTTTAGTACACTACATGATAATGCACGTAATACATTTAATATTTTTTCCTATATATTAGCAAAGTGCATGGTACTACTGAATTTAGGCCCATCCAGTCTCACTATATTGAGGAGAGGTACTTAACAACATGGACGCCAAACCTCACAAGTGCCATTTGGCACAAGTTGGAGTTTGAAATCATTACACTTCGCTTCAGCAGAATTACACTATCATTTAGCATGATTACACATTTTAGGTAATGTGTTACGTACACTTTAATGTCACTTAATTAAACGAAAATGCTAAAACGTTACATCACAACACTTGTTCCTTGTTGGCTTCATCTCATCCATCAATTTGTTCTCTCTCCTAACTGACTTGATTTGGACCATGAAATTGTGAGAAATAGAAAGGGGGACCAAAATTGTGAGGCTCCAGATCTAACAACATGACCAAATATTAAAACCTAAAACTCTAGTCCTGGTCATTAATAAATAAGCAAACCTATGTATAATATATATATATATATATATATATAAATATATATGTGTGTGTATTGGCTCGGTGTATGGTATCATTAAGTTAACTTTTTTTGCTTATAGGACGTGTTAATGCAATACGGCAAGAAAAATTAAAATTAAAATTAGTGAATTTTACTATAAAGTGACAATTTATAAAAAAAAAATTTATTATTATTATGATGTGAAAATTTACTGTTCATCACCTAATTTCGTATGGCCGCAGCATAATCCTAACTTATATAGATGCGAAAACTTAATGCTGTAATATGTTTCTTTTAAATCATTCATCTCAAATCAAATGGGACTGTGGCTGAGGCTCCAACAATGAATGGAACTAAGAAGAATTACAATTGCAGGTGATCCATAATAACATGAACGATGGGACTGTGGATGAGGAAAGTAAAATGCCACTTCTTGTTTATGTGTCTCGGGAGAAAAGACCATCACGTCCTCATCGTTTCAAAGCTGGCGCTCTCAATGCTCTTGTATATACTTCTGTCTACAATCCATTTTTTTTATTAGTAATATCCAATTTTTATGTTTAAAAAAATTAGAATTTCTTCTCACTAAAAATTTAATATGATGATGCAGCTTCGGGTTTCTGGAATAATGAGCAATGCACCATTTATTTTAGTGCTGGATTGTGATATGTATTGCAATGATCCTATCTCTGCCCGACAAGCAATGTGCTTCCATCTGGATCATCAGATATCTAGTTCTTTGTCTTATGTACAATACCCTCAAATTTTCTACAATGTGAGCAAGAATGATATTTATGATGGACAAGCAAGAACTGCTTACACAGTATGCAATCTAAAACTAATCACTCGAATTCTTGTTGCCTAGCTTTTTGTGTTCAAGTCTATTTATTTTATGGTCAAAATTATAAATTTTTGAATTTTTTGATTATTTTTAGACTATGTTTCAAGGTATGGATGGAATACAAGGCACACCTTGTGCGGGCACAGGGTATTATTTGAAGAAGAAGGCTTTGTATTGTCGTCCAAATCATGAGGGTACTTACACAATCCTATACTTATGATCAATATTTTATGTTGTTAATCCTTCTCCAAATAAATAATTACTCTCATAAAAGTTAATAATGTCAATTGCGTATTCTTATCCTCTCCTTTCTCAAAATTGGCAGATGAGATGCTTGTTGAGCCGGATCAAAAGTTTGGTTCATCTAATATTTTCAACGCTTCACTCAAGTGTTTGAATGAGAGGCACACGAGGACAGCGAAGGAAGAAATCATATCGGATGCCATTGTGGAAGAGGCAAAATCCCTAGCTACTTGTACATTTGAAGAACACACGAAATGGGGAAAAGAAGTATGTATTTACTAATTTGTACTTAATCCCATAAGTCTATATTTAATGGAGCAGAAGCACTAAATTAAGAATAATATAGTCTCTGTTTGGACGAAGTAATTCCAAAAAGCAAATAAGCATTGTTTTAAAAATAATCTAAACGTATTCTTTAATTACATTTTTATTACACATACACGTTCATCTAATATAGAACTATACAGTAACAAATTTTTCAAAGATACCCTTAAAAACAACTATCTGAATGGAGATGCAAGTTTCTATTGCATCATATACTGTGATCGAGTTCCTTTGGTTTACTTGACCATTAGCTAATTTTTTATAACTAATGTATGTTAATGGTTTTATAGGTTGGCTACTCCTACGAAAGTTTATTGGAGAGTACTTTTACGGGGTATCTTTTGCATAACAAAGGATGGAAATCAGTTTATCTTTATCCAAAGAGGCCAGCTTTTCTGGGCTGCACCACTATTGACATGAAGGATGCGATGGTTCAGCTCACGAAATGGGCTTCTGGTCTGGTTCAAATGGCATTTTCAAAGTACAGCCCTCTAGTATATGGGATCTCCAATATGTCCATCCTCCAAAGTCTGTGCTACTCATACTGCTTTTTTGGTCACTTGTACTCCATTTCTTGCGGATTGTATGGCATCATTCCTCAGCTCAGTTTCCTGAAGGGAGTTTCACTTTTTCCCGAGGTAAATAAATTTCTAACATGGCAATATTATTGTAGACTTAGCGTGTATATATAAATAGATATAGAAGATCATGCATTAAAAAAATTGTAACGTCTACAAAAGAATATGGTTTCTTTTATTGACTCAATGTACATCAATTTTTGTCGTTTGATATTACATTTTCTTTTCACTGATAATCACATATTATTTTCATGGATAGAAAAATTATTGCATACATTTTTTGTAGGTCTCCAACAGATGGTTTGCACCTTTTGCCGTGGTACATATATCCTCCCTTCTTCAGCATCTATACGAGGTCGTTTCTGGTGGAGGCTCAATTTTAACATGGTGGAATGAGCAAAGAATTTGGATGATAAAGTCAGTCACTGGTTGTTTCTTTGGATGCATGGATTTTTTACTTAAAAAGATAGGCGTAGCAAAGGCAAGTTTTAGATTAACAAATAAAGCCATTGACCAAGACAAGCTTGAGAAATATGAGAAGGGCAAATTTGATTTCCAGGGTGCTACACTTTTCATGATTCCTTTAACGTTGTTAGTCATCCTAAATGTGGTTTGTTTCATTATCGGAGTGAAGGGGATGATTTCGAAAGGAAATTATGGAGAAATGTTTGGACAGTTTTTTCTCTCAGCCCATATTCTAGCTCTTAGTTATCCCATTCTTGAAGGACTTGTACCAAAGAAAGGGAAGGAGAAGTAGTAAATTTTTTTTTTTAACCTTTTAACTTCATGTAATACTCACCTTAGTCTTCTTTTCCAAAAAAGGGCTGTATTCTAAATTGCTTTGCATATGTCTCTTGTAGTGATTAACATTATAAAATAAATAAGGGATTTCAGGGTGAAATATATGTCACTTTTGAATGATTAACCCTATGATATTATTAAGATTTCCGCTCAAGTAGAATCTTTTTGTTCTATTAATTAATATAACAATATAAGTAAGAGAAATAAGTTACATAATATGGGTATCTTCTACTGATTAATGACGAGGTACAATTTGGGTTGTGATCAATTATAATTTGTCCTCTTTCCAACCCCTCAAAAAAAAAATTTCAAAACACTGAATACAATTATCCAATAGAATTTCGATCTATTATCATAGTTTTCATCTAAGATAAACATGTGAAATTAAAATTGTTCCATTGTACTTTTAGTAGGATTTGAATATCGCATGATTACTATACTATAGTTACACGTTCAAGGTTGAGTATTACAGAATCAAACTCAAATGTTAAAAGGAATCAATTAACATCAATTAACATCAGCTAAAAGTAGACTTGATTAAATATAAGAAGCTAATCAGGAGCATATAAGAATAATTATGCACAGGAACAGTGTAATAAGAGGAACGTACAACTTTGGAGGTGCCTAGAACATGGATGAAACACGTACATTGGCCTTTTGTCAATCAAAGCAATATATAGCAAAATTAGCTACCCTTTATCTACATCTTTTTTGTCTTATGCAATTTAAGCAAGTATTCACAAATATTTATGGTGGTTGAGCTTTTAACAAAAGTAAAGTATCCTTCTTTACTGCATGCTTCAATAATTATCTTTTTCTTTTAGGAAGCTCCAAAGTTGATATGTGTACATTTGAGTGTGTGTTGTCAACTTCATTTTTTGATTTTTCTAACAGGTGACTAATGGACACTATTCCTATTTATTGTCCCTTTACAATTAGATATATTTTCTTGTTTTATTAACAATTTTTCGATTTACTAATACTTGGATCCTCTTAATCTGTGCTACCCATTAGTTAGCACTTTGTTCATACATGCATGTATGCTAAGGGAAATGTCTGCAATTTCGGCTTAGCTGAACTTGTTAAAGCACAACTGTTGTAGGATGGGATCGCATCATCTAATTGGCCACCAGTCAATCATAAAATCTAGGCTATATGTGGAACGATCTTTTGTTTGTTTAGGTGTCCTGAAAAACTTTTCTTTCTTTTTTGTAAGAAAATGGTAAAGGAAATCTGGGTTCACTCAGATATCCTTACACCTTTAAAATCAAAGGCTTTGTAGTCATTTATCAAAGCTTTTCTCAGTGAATATATTGGCTGTCACCGCTGTTCCATTTCAAAATAACGTGACCAAGCACTTATTAGTCATCATGACATGCATACATGGTGATATATTGAAGAAACAAATATGAAATTGATTTAATCTTTTTCCGTTGATAGAACTGAGAAAATGTTACTTTCTTCATAAATATAAAAGCTTTTTACTTTCAAAAAAAAGAAAAAGAAAAATATAGATAGCTTATAGCTGCTAGACTCAAGAATATTAAAAGTTCTCATGTTCATATTTTTACCAATTCGATTCAAGGTACGGCAAATCGATGTCCCAATAATCTAAGTATAATTTACAATGCAAATCAATATCCTCTCGTCCCATAAAACATATTTGTTTAGCTAAGATTAGTTGTATATTTCAGAATTAATTGTTGCATCTTAAGTTCTTGTTACGTAGAAAAATACCAGTTCCATTCCAACAATTTGTTAGTAAAGCAAACTCCCACATCTCCACCGTGAGATGTAGCTGATGGGATTGTTGGAGGTTTCAACTGTATAGAGTTGCACAGCTATTTGATGAAGTGGATGGATCCTGCCATGTGTGGCATAACAATTGTCTACCAAACTAGAGAACTTCATTGATAAAATATCCTAATCTATTTTCATTCTTAGGTTTTTTCTTTGTCTTTATTCTCTCCCATTCGAGTCAAAGCAAGTACAGTAGAAATTTTATGGATTCCACCTATGAAGCTAGAAGCAAGAATTGGAACAGGAATGCCAACTTAATTACTTCTTTTTTGTGTGTAAAAAAAACAAAACTAACATATAAGTCAGAGAAGAAAGAGAATTACACTAATTGATTGGTGGTCTTACTGATTTGGAAATTACTGGCGCCTTAAATGTGCAATAAATCATGAATAGATGGTAAAAATATTATTCTCAAGTGCGATAAAAGTTAATTAGAAGTGTAATGATATATGACACAAACATTGGCACATTTTCAAAAGAAAAGTATGTAAAGATCATCCATTTGGTTTTTTATTCCCAGAATTAGCAAAAAGGCATAATCTGGCAGGACGAGGTTCTACATTTAGTAAGTAGTGGCCAAACTTAGCCAACTTTGGTGTTAATGCACCCCAAATTCCAATGGGATTTTCCGCTTCTTCTTGGCTTAGAATTTGATGGCTCTGCCAGCAACTCTCGTTACATCCCCTCTCCCCTTCATTCATCATTCTCTCTCCCTCTCACTCACACACACTAATACCCCCATAACCACCCTCAACCCTTCCCCCCAACAACAAAAGCAAAGGCAGGAAAATCTCTCTCTCTCTCTCTCTCTCTCTCTCTCTCTCTCTCTCTCTCTCTCTCTCTCTCTCTCTCTCTTCCTGGTTATAAGTTATAGTAAATTGTGTATGATAGGAGCTACTTTCATTTTGTACTCTTCCATAGAACTTGTTAGGTCTGACTGAGTCACTGAACTGAAAAGAAGAAAATGGAGAGAAACAGTACGACGAGAAGTAATGGTGGAAGAAACATGAAAGAGATGAACATTAACAACAACGACAAGAAGATGAACACTGGATGCAATAAGGTCAAGAATTCTTCATGGGATTCTGTCATGAATGAATATAATGGTACTGAAGAAGCAGATTTGCTTGGTTTATTTTCATGGCCTCCTAGATCTTACTCATGTAGCTTTTGCAAAAGGGAGTTCAGATCTGCTCAAGCTTTAGGAGGCCACATGAATGTTCATAGGAGGGACAGAGCTAGATTGAGACAATCCCCACCACCAAGGGATGGTCAATATTCTCTTCTGAATCTTAATCTTGATCCAAAACCTAACTTCAGTTTCAATGCTAACCCTACTCCTTCAGCAAAATGTCCTTTGATTTCCTCATTATCTTCTGCAATTCCTCCCCCAGTTTCCACTATTTCCACTACTTCTCCAACAATTGTTACAGAAATGAGAAAATGGAGTTGTATATCTGGTGGTGGTGTTCATCAACTGAGCCATTCATGTCCCATAAGTCAAGATGCAATGAAGAGTAAGGCTACAAAAAGACTTTTTGAACTGCATGAGAAAGAAGGTTCAGTTTTGAAGAAAGGAGAAATTGTTAGGTTGGAATTGGAAATTGGCTTAGTGGGTGAACCAAAGGAAGATTTGGATTTGGAACTTCGACTTGGATATACATGAGTATTCCTAAAGAATCCTGAGGTATTATTTTAGCCACCAACAGTTAACTTTTTTTAAGGGAATATAAGGAAAAGGAAGTTAAAAAATGTAATGCTCTATATTATGGCATTGGGATAGTTAATTTAGGGACAAATTCGAAGGAGTATTAGAGATGCAGGAAGAAGATTCCATGAAGAAATGTTATCAAGATTTGTTAACTTTAACCATCTTATCATGTTCTTGCAGACGGCCGTGGAATTTTTCATTTTCAAATAGATATGGTAGCTTAAATTATCTTATCAAGTTTATGATCATTTGTATGCAAATGAGTCAAAGCTTGAACATATCAAGTTTTGAGAAGTCCATTCCTAGCATGATAGGTAAGACTTTTTCTGGAAGTTCAAACTCTATTATTGTTGTTTGCTTCTGTGTGATTGTTGATACCTTAGTCCAATGTGTGGTTTCTTCCATTTCCTTCTTCATTTTTGGAAATTTTCTCAATTTTTGGATGTGTGGTTAACCAAAATGATTCATGTTTACTAAAGATTCAACGGAGAACAGAAGTGGTTAGTGAGAAAGGTAATATAAAAAGCTAAAAGTAAGTTCATATGTGTTGATCTTTGATGTTGATTTAATTAGCAGTAGAGCCAGCTGCCAAACTTGCTATTTCTTGATGATTTCTTTGAGGGAAGTATGTTGTAGGATTTTGTCAAGAAAAGCACAAGAAAAGGAAAATTTTGATGAAAGAAAAATTTAATTTGGGATTCAATATATTTCGAATCATAATCCAGAAAAATGTCAACATGTAAAACTGGAAAAGTAGCACAGGAACAATTTTTTATGTAACATCAGATGCTATTGCCTAACTTCAGCTTCGAAACGGTCAGTGATTGTACGAGTAAGAGATGCGCAGAAACTAAATTTCCCACTTAGCATGTGTTGATTTTGTGTATAGAGAGATAAGATGCCGGCTTGTAATCTCTATTCCAAGTTCCAACTGATTTTGATTAAATATCATGCAATTGTCTCTTTCAGTTAAGGAAGGGTTAGAATTGTTCTTTGTCTAGACTTTTTCCATGTCTCTCTGCAATTCATTGAAAAAAAAAAAAATCTTTCACCAATTCAACTTTAAAATTAAATTTGGAAATTCATCGATGATTACCTGCCTGTGACTATTTTCCTAGGCTTTCTTGCAGTTCGAATTGTTGAGTTCCACCAAAAATATGTTCCTGGAATGAGATATGTGGTGGATGAAAGTAACAAGTGAAATTTTCTGAGGAATGGTTGGCAATTATAACATATGTCCCCTCCCCTGAGGTGTTAGTAAATGTCACATAGGACCCTTTAAGTTTCCAGAATGTCAGACAACCCTTTTAACTTAATCTTTCATAAAGCAAACAGTATTTATTTTTTAGTAAGAATACTTACCTTTAAGGTCTAATGAGGACTTGAAATTGTATTCTTTAACTTTTTCAAAAAAAAGAAAAAAAGTTTATTTCTCAATCCTTGTTTGACTTTCTTCACACGTTAGTCATATGATTAAGCTGGCGGTATACTAATTATAAATGAAATGATCAAAAAAGAATGAGATGCTTGAACTCAACAAAAGCATTCAAATGTGAATTCTTTTCTCAAATTCAAAATACAGAAAGATCTAGTTTAAGTTAGTCAGCAGTTTCACAAGCATGCACCATATGGTGTACATTTTTTCCCCCTAGATTTTACCATATAATCTTGGTTAGCTAAGAAACTTATTTGAAAATGCTACCAAGAACACACATACTTTTCTAAATATCCGCCAGGGTAATTTGGACATCAGCCAGGGCAATCATCAGACGCACACATCTTAAGATGTTTAGTTGCAAGTAACCATTAACACAAAAAATTGAAAATTTTCTGTATACTGTGGAAGTACATATCAACTAGTAATATCTGCTTTTCATTCACCTCAAGAAACATGGACAAAAGCACTTCCTATCATTCAAATCTATTGTCTGTTTGTGTGTGATCAGTACCAACATTTATACCCGTGGTGGTACTGGTGGCCATGTCAATGATTTAGGGTGGTGTTATCTTTTATGGGTCATTCGATGCCTTTCCCAAAATCTGATAGTTTGCATGTTCCCGACAACCTCTGGATGACAAAGGGCATGATGACTTTTCCTTAAAGAGAATAAGATGTCTTGGTCAGTTTGAAGCATAACAGAGAACTGAAACAACACCATTCTTTCCCAACATAGTATTCTGGACATTTACATACTTGCACACATACCCCCACTCCCAACCTCTTCTGTCCTCAGCAATTTGAATCATAAAAAACCATGTAGTTCGACTCACCACTGGAAAAATACTTGCTACCCTGGTCAATTGATCACAGTTCAAAGCTATACATGTTGTCCTTTCAATATTTATTGAAGCAGCAAATAAATTCTTTGTCCAAGCAAGACTTGTCAAACTTTGTCTCTCCTTTCCTAGCTACTTGCTTAGTTGTTAGAAAACCTTATGAACCAAACAACAATAAAAATAAAAATTAAAAAAAAAAACAACTTCTGCGTACAAAAGAGATGACAAAATTCTAAAAAGAAAGAAAATGTAACAGATAATAGAGAGAAGGATGCATGGGATTTACGACCATCTACAAGCTTTCTAGCCACTCAGTTAATTCAGTGCGTGATTGAAAGGCTCAGAGTACCGATCAAGGTGAACAGGCCTAAGTGCTCCAACGTTGTCATGTCTTTTATTTTATCATCATGAGATGCACGATCGAGCTCTTGAGTTACTTGTGATTGGACTCAGACGAAGATAGGCCTAAAAGAATGGTAATCACTCTTTCTGTTATGCCATTTCATCTAATGCAAATGAATAGATGTAAAAACATCTTAATCACATAAAAACACTGCATCTTGATTAGTTTGAGCTTTTTTCTCTTGTGCAATAAGGTTTTTTGGTATAAGCGAATATGTATTTTTTTTCATCTCATGTATAAACTGACGTGGTTTAGAAGAAATTTCTTGGCTATTATTTTGACATTTCTCCCTAATAATTTTCAAGGGGACCTCACACTGTCTACAAATATTAAACCGTAGGTTCGACTTAACAGCAAACCAACAGAAAACACATAGACGACCAGTATCTACTATTCTTTCTCAACCACATCCAACTCTAATTTTGGAGAAAATTCCAAGAAATCAAATTAATTAACTTGAAATTTGTATATTCTTTATTTATGGCTTAAAAATGCAGTAATTTAATACTTAAATCAAGAGCGCGAATCAATCGGTTTCTTTTTAGTACTAAATGATTGAATTTCCTGAAAATTAGAATTTTAAAGTCCTAAAATGCTAGAATAAAATCAAGAGGACTGAAATAATAAGCATATGCAGATTGCTTACAAAGAAAAATAATATAGAAATTTTTAGAAAAGCATTTGGTCATCTGGACATAAAATTTGATAGGAATAGAAAGGGACAACTAGATATTAATAATTGAGTTGAAAAAGTAATCGCTCAAATGAAAGTGAGAAGTTATGGGATAAAGAAAGCCATTGGGCGCATCACAATCAAGCTCACATCACACATACTCTACCCTTCTCGATGCATTGCATTCAACAACAAATTTGAAGTGTAAGAAAATACAATTTTCAAGTATGACATACAAATTAACAACATCAAGGGTGAATGATGGCTGTAGTTCTCCTTGTAGACTCAAAGTTAAATGTAATTAAGAATATGTTAAAACAAGTATTTACATGAGAACAACTTATTTTAGCTTTGACCTTCTAAGATTGACTATAAATTATGGCCAGTAAAGCCGGTTATATATTATCACCATTGCATCATGCATGTAAGATTCCTAATTTTACTCCGATAGTGTGTGTGTGTGTGTGTGTGTATCATCTGTGGAGATCAGACAAATGTTTTAACCTTTATATAAAGTCTTGGGTTACTCTTAAATGATTGTTCAGTTATACATATCAAACTTTCAATTGTGATACGTAATAACCCTAAAATATGAATATGTTGTAAATTGAGGAAATCAAATCTATTTCGGAGTTAAAACTTAAATATTACTAGTTTTTCAAATTGAAAATATCTTTATACCTCAAAAATATATCATGTGCCACTGATACTCTATTTCTTGGAGATCTATAAAGTTTTACAGTCATATTTTGTCCAAGAACCCGTCATCAAATGCAACAAAATTAAAAATGTGTGAACAACCAAAAAGAGAGATTTTTTTTTATTTTTTTTGTTAAGAAGGGAAGAAAATAGCCTGTCTCTAAACCATTTTGGGCCAAGTATAAGGCACACTAAGATTCAGCAATAACCACATTCTTTCATTGAGCAGTTGAGCCCATTAAGGTTTTCTTCTCTTTTTTGTGGGTTCCCCCCTCCCCCGAGCCCCATCCCCCAGCAACCCCGGGCCCGGGCGGAGGAGTGAGTATTGCGTGCACCACGCGCGCCACGTGGCGTGCCACGTGGTGCACTAGAACCAATCACATTTCGTCAAATAATACAAGATATGACCCACCATTGCCACATGGCGATAAATTATTGGTTCTAGTACACCACGTGGCAATGCACGTGGTGTATTGTATACTTTTCCCGGGCGGAGGGGGATGTTCTTTGCCCCCTCTCTCCTGTGCTTCTCTCCTCCTTTCCTCCTTTCTCTCTCCTCTTCTTACTCCAGCCATTCTTTACCTGTACTTTTGGTTTCAAGTAATGTGGCTAGGGTAGAGGCAGGTCGTATGAAATGAAGGGAATAGTTTTATTTTTATTATTATTATTATTATAAAACTTTTCTGGTAAGAACGTTCTACGGATCAAAGTTGGCATTTGAGTGCTTTGGTAATTAGAAACATGATAATATAGCATTCAAAGTTCGGCAGCTGTTTCAAAAAAGTAAACGGACCAGAGTGAATCAAGTTGGCTGATAATTATAGTCTGACGACATTATTTAAGTTTTGTCTAGGAAACCAGCGGAGCAAACGACACAGATTTAGTCAAATTTAAACTCCATTTTGAAGTCCCTTATAGGCATTAACAGCTGGTTGTGGAAACAGTAGGAGCATTAGTGATACCACTAATGTAACTTTCATTAATTAAGTGTTATTAACATTGACATGTCAAGAATTATGACTCTTAATTTCGTTTTACTTAAAACTTCACAAAAAATCTTGCAAAAAAGGTGGCAGTATTATATACAGTTGTGATTTTATCATATGACAGAGTCATATTAACGTTGATGGAAATGCATAAACGCGTAGTTTGGCCGTCCAGTTGATTAGTCTGAAAGGAATCAGCAAATCAATAATCAAACTCAAAGAAGAAGACACGTGTTAAATCCTAGAATTCCTTTTGATTCATGAAAGAATTAAAATTGTTTCTATGTTTCATTAAGGGGAAAAAAGTTATTTGACAATTTTTTCTTTAAGATCTTAAGTACTCATGACCAAAAATTTTGAAATTATCAGTGCAATATACTTGGAATTAGCCGGTTTTAATTAAGTCTTAGTGTGAGATTAAAGTTCATTGAAGATAATAACAGTTTATCAAGTGACTTGGTCAATTGTTGCATTGCATTGTCTTATATTAATTTTAGCATCTAAAACAAAATAAAGATCAGTAAGAACCTTTAAGAAGAATGGATGGTTTTTGCCCTTTAAACCTTTTAAGAAGATATCCAAAGATACTTTCACATGGTGTTCTGCAGCCGGTGCCTGTCAATGTTTAAATGTAATTACTAATCCTTTACATGTCTCTATGTAGCAACCTATCTCGTCCTAAGGGCATTTATAAGCACATGTGAAGGATCAAAAAAGGATGCATGATAGCTCTAGTGGTACAAATTGTTGTGCATAAATACCTAATGCATGATGCTTCGTGTTTAATTTTTATTGTGAATAAATTCCTTAAATGCAAAAAGAAAATTATTTGAATCTTGAAAGATAATTCGTGTCAGTTTCATTATTATTCATCAAAAGATGAACGATCATTTGTCTTTACTAAAACAAAAGAAGATGAGATATGCACAACTCCTCTTGTTAATATAGAGTAGATTATCAATTTCCATAAGAAAAAAAATGGAAAGCACTTAAAACTCAATACAAAACATTCATCAAATGTTGCAATTATCTGTGCCAAATATTCATGTGTAGACCCAATTACTTGATAGTAGTACAGTAGCTAGGCAACATACAAATAGACCAATTGTGCATGAAACTCGATCATCAAGAAATATATTTAAAAGATCTTTGTTGCATTATTAATTATCACATTCCCTTAACCAAAATTCAAATATAGAAACATTAATCTTCCTGCTATGGAAACTAGCTTTTTAAGTTAAAATCAAACAGATTTTGGTTGTACTTTGCTAGCTGTTTCTAATAAACTATGAGAAGACTTAGTCACTTGTGCGCATGTTAGCCTGTGAAATGAGTAAATAAATTGTTGAGAAAATTACATCTCAGGGCCGGCTAAATATAAGAAACCATGAAGTAAACTTCTAACATGTCAATTTCATTACAGATAACAGTGATGCGATCCCTATTCATTTCTTCTCGAACCCTAATTTTCTTCTTCATCTAGCAATTTTTTTTTCTCTCTGTCTAAAATATAATTATCTCCTGTGATTCAAATTTTCAGCTCAAATCTTTGAAGGGTTCTTGAAATTAGCTGTAGTTCCTGAAAATGGAATCAGGAAAGCATGGCAACTCTGAGACATCTAGCGAGGAAATCGATCAGCCAGGGAAGCTTATGAATGATTATAACGCTGGAATTGGACGTTCCTACGAGTGCACTTTCTGTAAAAGAGGCTTCACAAATGCTCAGGCCTTGGGAGGCCACATGAATATACATAGGAAAGACAAAGCCAAAGTCAAGAAGACAAATCATCAACAGCAAGATCAGTCTTCAATAATAAACAAATCCCATGAAGATTTCAATAATTCTTCCAAGTATATTGCACCAATTTCCAACGAGCAACAACAATATAATACGGCTATGGCAGCCTATATGAGTTATCAACTCTACTTGCCTTCCTCAAACAATAGTCATCTACATGCCTATCATCAGCATGATAAGCATGATTTGCCTTCTCCTAGGTCTGAGCATCATCTTAGCCTGCATGAGTATCACATGGATCAGAGCTTGAGTCTTCGAATTGGCCCCCCAAGAATAGAAGATGGTGATGAAAGGAAGATCAGTAGAAATGAAAATGAAGTGGACTTGGAGCTTCGCCTTGGTCATCACCCTTAGCCAACAGAAACTGGTTTCATTGAGTGAAGTTTGTTGATAATAGTGAAGTAAAGTAAGCTTTATATAAAACACCAGTGTGTTCATACAACAGATTCATTTTCTCTTTGCTTGTCAACTATATTTTGGTATCAACACGTTGACTTGTAGGAGCAATTGCAAGGATGGATGGATGGACAAGTTATCTTCTGTTCTGTAATTTCCCAAGGTATTATGAATCAGTAGTATGAGCATCACTTGTTTCACCAAAGAATCATCTACCTGGTACTTTTTTTGTGAATGCCAGTTATGTTCGTGATTATTGAAGATTAATTTTCAGTAATATTTGTTATCCGTTCATGAGTGAATCATATCTCTTTCAGCAATGAATTATTCAACATGGAACTTTCTTAGTTAAGGGTCTATTTGTTGTTTCAATTGTTTATACATCTGAGATTTTTCTCGCATCTGTCCCTTTTTCTTCAAAATAAGTTATTTTCTTATGTCACATTGCGGATTTCAAAGAATCACCCTCTTGTTCACTAAGTTGGCTTTCTGCCCTATCATAATCTCAGGCTTCTCGAAATATTCATCAAACAAGGCATTTTTTTTCTTTCACAAGTTACCATAATTCAATCTTTTGTTTTTTGGTTCCATAGAGTTGTTTCCTCGACAAAGTTAATAATCCGGGCTTTCTCCAGACTTTATTCCTTTCCCTTTTTTCCCCCTTTTATCGCTTTCTCTTCATTATCCTTTTATTACGTGGTAATTTCGATTCTGTTGCTGCATAAACAATAAACTATTTTATAATTGATCGTGGAAAGTGCACGAGTTTGTGTTGAAAAATAACGCATCGTGAATACTACGCTATAATCTTTCGATTCTGGCACCATGATATTGCCTTAGGATGTTGTTAATGATCACAAGTTTTTTATGCATATAATTTCTGGAAGACTTGAATTTGAAACGCGTTCTTTGTTCTATAATTGGCATTTTTTGCCCCTGCATTCCATTAATGACTTACAATTTTAGCTTTCCCTTAAACAATAGTGGATAAGTGGACTGTTATTGCTTTGCATGTAAGTTAAAATAGCATCCTTCTGGTGTCAAGATGGAGAACTAAAGTTTGTTTGTAATACATTTGGAATCTGTAGTTTTGTTACCGATTGAAGAACTCAAGTCCAAGTGTCCAACCACATTCCTATAGATAACCTAGTCGAGAAATTGTCAGCATTTGTGAAATTCTAAACAAAATTTTGTTTTTTCTTAGGAATAATTGTTCGTATCAGATGAAATGTAGCGAGATTTTGATACTTTACGATTTTTCCATGGTAACTTTGCCTTGTTTCTAGCTATATTCCTTGTTCCTCATTAGGGATCATCAAAAGCAAACACGACTTTTAGCTGAACATACTCCTTTCTTTTGTTGAGGGCACGGGTCGGAAGGGAATTGGTTGGCTTCCTAGAGTGTTTCATAGAATTCCAATAAACTGTGTCACTCCTCAAAAGTTTAAGATTATGGTTGCACTATTTCATCATAGTCACAAACTCTTTTTCTTTTCTTTTTTTTTTTTTTCCTTTAGTGATTTTAACCTTTTAACCTCTTGTAACAAACTCATTATTGCATGACATTATTGTCTACAACAATTTTCTAATCAACTCTCACAGCCAAGGTTGTGTTTTTTATTGCACAAGTACACACGACATGCAATAAATGCACAAATAAGTCATTTTTAGGCTTCAACAGTTACCTTATTTAGAAAGCAACTAGATTAATTTTGGGTTGCTCGGAAAAGGCAGGTCTAACGTGCAATGGACATTAAAAGTTCATCCTCTTTGCCTCCATGTTGAGCATTATGCATGACTTCAATGCATGAAAAAGAAAGAAATTAATGATGTTGCCTAAAACTCAATGCTTGCACTCATTTCAAGTTCTTCATTGAACTTTGATAGGTTCTGATTAATTGTACGTTGACATTGAAATTCTTGATTTTCTTGTTACAATTGGTGATTAGTTTAGGTAGACTGCTTCTCTTTTGTTTCTATACATGTGATTCTATCCAGGTATTGTAAATCCAGAAAGTGATGTTTTGCTTGTTTCTGAAGAAGATAAAATCCATTGACAGGGGCTATCGTTGTTTTGGCCTATACTGCCAAAGTAGAACTTAGCTGGGAGTTCGTAACGTTGTTATTATCGTGCATACACTATAGTTAAGACAAACCGTGATGATTATAGTTCTAAATGTTGCTTATTAGCGATTGAGAAATTGTGTCAAAATGGTAATTTAGAGAATTATGAAAGTTAAGATGAATGTGGCAAATTGTAGTTATTGAATTGTATTTATTTCTTAAATTACAATGTGCATATTTGTTTGGTTTATCAGCCTCCAAACCGTCGATGGCTTCAAACATATTTCTCTAGGTAGTACAATTTGAGATTGCGTGGATGGATCCCCGGGAAAAGGGTCAGATTTTGTTTTAATCCATGGCAAAGATATTGAATATAGGAAACTATACTAAATCAAGGAAAAGAAGAAATCTAATTGATCAGAAAAGAACAGAAAAAAGTTGTAATGAGAAAAGAACAAAAATTTCGCTGTTGAAAATTTGCAAATACTGCAAATATATGATCTATTATTTACAAATGTTTTTCAAGATGAGCAATAGGAGCAAAACAACCATTAGGAGTGGACCTAGAACTAGAAATGTTGAATAGCTTCACGCAATTAACTTGATTAGCAAGAACACATCATAGTTTGTCAATAATTCTTAGCACTATACTTCCCCTACTTAATAGTCTTCGTTTTAAAAAGGTATTTCAGTTCCCTCAAAAAAAAAAAAAAAGAAAGTATTTCAGTTCATATTTCTCCGAGAAAGACAAAGTACTTAGGCTCATATATTCACATAGTTGAGTGACCTAAGAAGTTCAAACGCCAAAAAAAAGCATTGAGAAAGAAGGCAAAAAACAATTATATACTTCGATTACTTTCTCCATTATTGGAACGTACTGTAGATCATACATTTGCCTTCCTAGTTAATCAGCAATTGCGAATAAACAATCAGAAGAAAAGGACAATAAACAAAGCTTCACATCACATGCACGTGTGAGGATATGTTTTGATCATCTGTAACTAGTATTTTACACAGTATTAATCTCTATTGAAGGTATCTATCAAATCCAGTGAAAGCAAATGGTACAATTGTGAGAGCCAAAGAGGGATTTAATATTTTCTTTGGTCAGTGAAAGATGAACAATCAGTAGGAAATTGCTTCTGACGTATGTTTGGGTCCAAAAGTTTGAATTTGTATGCTTTATTAGTCCTACGTCATGCCACTAAACTGAACTGCCCTCGAGCATCTTGCGTGAAAGGAAAATGAGAGCTTTGTGAGAACCGTAAAAATTGAATTCACATTTTTCTTGGAAAACATAATTACTTTAAGCACATAATTCGACAATTATTTGTTTCAGTACTAATACAAACTAATCTCATGAAATATGTCAATCCTCTCCTTTTTTTTTTTTTTTTGAAATATGTCAATCCTAATCATTACTTGCAATTGCACACAAAAGTTTTCTTTGATGTGGAAATAAAAATATTGGAGGTGTACACCATCTATATCTTTGTAATAAAGATGATGCAATACGTAGGCTAACCAAAATAAATTAGCATTATATAGAGGGAAAGAATTTTCTTTCGAGATAGACTTAATTGCTACAAGTTTTTAACCTATTAAAACAATAACCCTCTTACTAAAAAGAATATAAGAAAAAAAAAAAACCCTTTGGTCTCATATTTTTCTTTCTTTGGTCTCATATTGGTTTAATACATTTATTATGTTCCAAACTTTTTGTTCTGCCACTGTAAAGTCAACCCCACATCAAGATGCTATTCAATTTTTGGTTAGCAATTTTACAAGAATTAAACAATACTGCAATTTTTTTTTTTTTTTTTTTGTGTTTGATGTTAGACCCATACGTTGGACGATTGTTGAACTTGGATTAACGCCCTGAAAAAAAAAATCAAATTAAAGACTTCACAAATAACTCTGTTGACCTTTGTCTAATACCAACTGAACTGGTAAAGACGATCTAGATAACAAAGGTTTCAAATTGGAATTCATTTCTCCTTAGTTGTAGCAGGGAAAGAAAAATTTTTATTAGTGTAATTAGGTGTTTGACTTGTCTTCTTTGTTAACGTAATTAACTTGTTACAAACAACGATGGTGTATGTAACCTGCGCTGGCCTCAACCTTTCTTCCTTTTGTAAACTTTTTGTTCCCACTACAACGAGAAGTTATTGAGTTTCAAAGAGTTTATGCACTTTTTACAGCAATTTGTTGATTTAAAATGATATTTATTTTGTAGTTTGAAGACTTACCAATACCATCGTAATTATTTTTTTAATACAAAATGCCTGTTGTAATTCAAGAACTGTATACTAGCCAAATGGCTATTGAGAAGCAAAATTTAATATGGTCTCTCTCTCAAAATAACTCAGAGATATTAAAATACCACAGTTTTTGTAGATGCTTCCATCTTAACATTCAATTTAGTGGTTTTAGTTTCCAAACACTAGATTAACCTTATATATGACCTAGAAATTAAGATTTTCACGCAACTCAATTAAGTTAACCTTTGACACATGTAATTATATCCATATTGTTCAAGAATTTCCGAAGCGTTTAGAATACAATACATGGTTTCTACTCCAAATCAAGAAGAACAAGAAAAAAAATGAGAAAATTTTTGCTTAATTTGAAATTCGGCCTATCATATTTCAACTTGGTTTTCCTCAATTTGTTATAATTGACATGATATGATATCTTGTATCTTAAACTGTGAATTTGCTAATGAATAATTTTGTACCATATTTATGACCATTTTATATCATTTACTACACTTCCATAGAGTGCAAAAAATATAGAATGATTAATCATTACTTAGTAATATAAAGTTAGTTTTTAGAAGAATTTGTCCGAGAATGTTGATACTATGGAACCGTTGGATAATGGGCTGTAGTCCAAATCCAAATGATAAAACCATAGCCCAATTTTTGGGATTCCGCCTCATAAACAAGGCAGCGCTGTTTTGACCATATTTTGTGGAGGCCTTTTGACCATTGTGGTTAGAAGTCTAATAATTTTTTGTAAGAAAACATAAAAAAGTCACATTCTACAAATAGTATTGGGTGTGGTCCATGATAAGAAATATTTAACTTCTTTATCAAACTTGTGGGCCCCATAATTGGCCCAAGTGAACCCAACCCTATACAGTGCCTGGATGATGCATAAAATGAGGTTGATTAATGCAGTCTTTAAGGGGGGCCTATGAGAACAAGGATACTCAATACTTTGACAATTTTAAGGCTAAGGTCTATTTTGGTCCGTTAATATTCTATGATCAGATTTATCATTTGAGTTATAAATTCTATGCATTTTCTTGATATTGATTTTACTCTAATTGATCTATGGATCGTATGAATTGTAATAACGATAATTTATCGGTTTTTATATCCGGCGTGCATACTCAAATTTCGTAAATCTCTTGCATTTGAATGTCTTACCGACTTAACTTCACTCTTTCCGAAAGAAAAATTGATACTTACAGTCCCTCGAACACAATGGCCGCCAAGCACCCGTTAGACAAATTCATAATTTATTTAAAAGGAAAAAAAGAAGAAGCTAGATCCATCAAGATTTAAGGTCAATATTGAGCCACTGGACCAATGGCCCAATGGTCATGGGAGACCCCTAAGGGGAAAGGGATATGTTCGGAGAGTTATACCCTCAATTACGTGTGACAAAAATCTAAAACTTTATCGAGCATACTATTGGAGTCTCACTCCACTTGTGTAAGGCAAGGTACATTCGTAATACAATTGTGATTGTTCAAAGAAAAAAAAAAAAAAAGGTCAATACTGATTTCGGCCTCCATCCATTGATTAGGTAAAGGCCATAGCCGAATCAAATCCACGGCAAACTTTTTCCGTTGTGGGGGGTTTCATTTGGACGGTTGAAGGGCATGAGAAATGAACCAGACAGAGTGTGGTGTATCATGCATGCTTGTTGAAGTGTAGGGCAGAGAGGGGGAAAATTCTCAGCACCGCAAGCCTTAAAACACATGACTGGGGGCATCCAGTAACAGCGGACCCATAAATTCAACTTTGGCTCACATGAATCAGAAAAAAGTATCATCGTACATTATGACCTTGACTTTTCCATGTTCTTTGTCCACAGAATATTATGATCTTGTAGCATCTGCAGGCTGCCAGAACTGGCTACAACAATTTATCAATCCCACTTTCTTGGTGTTTCAAGGAGTGAGAAATGGTGCTGGCCCTACCTCGTTTTGATTTTGAACGTTTGTCTGGAAAAACGGTGGAATTCAAAGAACCTCTGCCACTTACAATTTGCACGGAATAAATTTTGGCTTTGACAAGTCTATGGGGCTCAGCCAATTAGAAGAAGAAATTTGGTTGAAAAAGAGGTCTCAAAAGGTGCTGTTGTAACTTCCGTTAGGTGCTAAATTTTACCAGAAACATTAGTTGAAAATCATGGCTTTACTTAATATGATGGAACACTTTTTACCAGTAACTCCGAAGTAATTATAAAACAAGGAGTCAAATATATTTAACCAATATACTGTCTCTTACCGTAACGAGACTGTAAAATTTTACTATGATTAGCTTTTCTACCTAATATCATGAGAATGAGGATATGCTAACATATGAATTTTCAAATTTTAGATGCAATGTTCATTTACCTGGTTTTGTGTCACCCACTAGTATTCATAATTATCTTCACTTAAAAAGCCAGAAGTCACCCTGCAATAGAGATTTTTGTCTCCAACATAAGAACACAGGTGATCATTTTACTCCAATTGTCTTATTTCTTTAGATAATATCATTGAATTTGAGCCCAGATACGATTGTACAGAGACATTGCAATCTCTGTGGTTGGTTCGTTTATTGGATGGTAATCTCCAAATGACATTGTCATCCTCCTCAATTGTTCCCAATCATGCTATTAAAGTCGTGTGATTGAGACTCCATCCAAAGAGTCCATCAGCCAAAGTCAAAAACTATTGGGTTGCATTGCAATAATCCCATTGGCAACAAAGAGGACACGTCTGAAACCAAAGTGGATTTGTAACGGATTCTGGTTAAACGTAGTGTCCACTTATCAACATGTCTCTCCTTATGCATGTGCGTACACACACACACACACACACACACGCATACACACACACATTTATCTGTGTCTCTATATATATATTGTTTATATATGTTTCCAAGAGTATGTTTAATTGTACTTGTGTGTGTAAATATCTCATAGAATCTACGTTTATGGGATAATTTTAGAAACCTCCTTGAGATTTCTAACAATTTCATCTAGTACTCTTGAGATTTCAAAAATTACATATATCTCCACTGACATTATTATTTTGGTAAGAAACCTTAATTCAGAAATTAAATATATATACCTAAAATGCTCTCATGCAACTAATATTTAATTTTATTCTCTCCAAACTAATTTTTTGTTCATTTTCTCAACCATAAAACTTCTACTTTCTTACCATCTCCCTATCTCATACTATTTATTGAAGTTTTAAAATGTCTAATTTTTTGTACTATTAAAGTTTCAATTCGAAATGAAAAAAATTTCGACCCTATTAAACTAAAACAAAATTCAATCACTGTAATAATAAACATCATCATTCCTCAATTCTGTCCATCAACCCCTAGACCCAATCCCTTTTAAATATTTAGGTTTCAACTTCACAAAAGCAAAATTAGAATTTGTTCATCTGTGGAATTGTGTCTTAAGCTTAATTTGAGAATTTCAAGGCGACAGGGCAGATTGTTACTTAGAAACTATTGAATAATAAGAAGGAATTGTTAGGGATGGATGAGAGAATTTGCATGGATTTAATTTTAGAGGGTTAGATAAGTTGGGGAAAGACAAGAAGAAATGTCTATTAAATTTGGAAAGGAGAAAAAAAATAAAAGATGGGGTTTTGAAAATTTTGATTTATTAATATGTTAAGGTTATTATGGTCATTTTATATAGGCAGGAATGTATGTTTAATTTTTGAAACCTCAAGAATGCTAGGTGAAATTATCAAGATCTTCAAGGGAAGTTTCTAAAATTATCCCTTATCCATTTTATAAATAATTTTCTAAATTATTAGTGTATATAAGATAAATACATATCGTAATAGCCAATTTCTGAACATTGGTTGGTCTTCCTCGCTTTAAGAGTTTTCCTTTTGTCCATTTTTCCTCACTAATTTTTACATTCTAGTATAAAATTAGCTCGAGCACCTTAAGACTCTCAAAGTTCATAAAAGTGAGCAGTATGCATTTTGGAATATAAAGATTGATATAGACCGTGAAATGTTCTATCACATCTTTCAAGACGTATAAAGTCCTATTTATGTAAAGGAAATGTTGTGATAACTAAAAGCTACTTAAAAAAAAAAAGGTAAGTTTTAAAGAAAAGTAATTGCAGGCAAAATTCTACATTTTAGATTTGGGGGAGTTGTATGTACTCAGGGAACAAGCTAATTTGTTGATAGCAGAGGTTCATGAACTTGTAACAAATGCGTCATTGTACTTTATTTTGCAGATAGGGCAATGGCAGCAGAACTCTAGCATAACGGTTGATGAGTCCAATTTAATAAGTCCAATTTTTTTGTCCTTGAAGAATTTGATGTAGAATTTGTAGTCTAGATTCTCTTTTTAATTTTTTGTGATGTCCAATATAAAATTACGTCGTATCCATGAAACTATACAAAACTACATTATACCAGTGGCGAAGCCAGAAAAAAATGTTAGTGGGGGCAAAAGCAACATTTAAATTTATTTTACTTACTATTTTACTTTTTTTAAAATAAAAGAACATCAATACTCACATAACAAGTAGAAATAATACATATATTCTACATAAAACATAATTGAATTCATACTAAAAAATACTAATATAACAATAATTTTATTTCAAAAAGTAAATCAAACAATTTACAATTGCTCACTTTGAGTTTTCATCTTTAGATAATGGTTTACAACTTTCTCATTTTTAACTTCCCGAAGTATATTATTTTCAATGTAAGTAATTAAACAATCATTCATCCAAATGTCTCCCATTCTATTTCACAATTGATTCTTCACTGTATTCATAGCTAGCTTTAGAAGCATATATACCAATAGATACACAATATCTCTTTTAATCTTCACTAATTTTTGAGCTAAATCATTGATTTTTCTTAAATTTAAAAATTCCTTAACTGATCTCAAGTTGGTAATATAAGTATCCAATTCAGAATCAAGTACAAGAATATCCAATTGAGAAAACTCATACGAACTAAAAGGAAAATGAGGGAGGCAACTGTAAATATCAAAGAAGTTTAGGGCAGTGGGGGCACACCGGAAATTATTTTTTAAAATTATGGTTATCAAAGTAATTTGATGGGAGGCAGTGGGGGCCCATGCCCCCAGGGCCCTCACCCTGCCTCCGCCCCTGCATTATACTAATATAAAATTACGTCGTATCACTGTGAAACTATACGAAATTATATTGTATCATTTAGTGATACAACGTAATTTTATATTAGACACAACTGAGTACCGAAAAAATTAAACAAAGGATATTATACATAGAATTTGGTGATAAAAGGTGACATAGATAGCATGAGAAAAAGGTCAATGTAACTTGAACGGGTTGCTTGCACAATTTCTTTACCTTGTATGGAGAAAACGTAATACTTAAGGCAAATATCACATGCAACTCTATTGGATCATTCTATTAATATTTTTTTATTTTCCAGTATACATCACTTTTTTCCTTATATATTGCGCAATTCATGGACTTGGGGTGGACAAAAACAACAAGCCATAAAGTTTAATTAAGAAAATTCATGAATAGTATATAATAAGTTTAAATTTTTTTGTCATTTTACCTCTTAAAATTTTACAAAATCTTCCTCCAACACATACCTTTATTGTTATTATTATTTTTGGGAACCCACCCCAATTTCTCTCTACCCTGTCTTCTTAAATTCAAAACATTTCTACAACTTTCTCAAATTTGATAAGCTGTTGGAAATATTCAGAACTAGGAAAGATGCCACTTGGAAAGGGAAAAAAAAATTTTTTAAAGAGTTTGAAGTCAATCTTGAAACTTTTGTAATGCCTTGATTTTATATTTCCACAATAAGCCCAATAAATGCTAAGTTCAAATAAATATGAATAGTTTGGTTTTATTAAAACTTTAATATTGAATTGTAATCCACAACCTACACAGTTGACATAAATATCATTGTCCATATCAATGGGTTTTTGTCTATGCAAATAAGCCCTTTATGCAACCATATGCAAGTACCGATGTCTTTAAATTCCATCAATTGAAGTAGTTACTCATTTATTATCAAAAAAAAAAAAAGTAGTTACTCATTAATGGAGTCTTTTCTATTAAATTAATTTTTACAAAATATTGTTTGTTTGGTCTTGTTATTTAAAGGCATGTTTTCAAACAACTTCAAATACATTTTCCAATCACCTTGTTATTTTGCATGCATATTTACTCAGAAAAATCTCTAAAACTACTACAGTTTCTGAAAAAAGAACCCTAAAAATTTACTCCATACAAAGCTAAACCAAATTGCGGTAGGCTAGGGGTTTAATATGATATATGAGAATATGAGAGAAAAGTTAACTGGGGTCCTAACATAAATAAATAGAAATATGAGGAGATTATGCATTTCTTTGTCGTCTAGTGCAAATAAAATGCTCCCAGCCCTGCTGCGCTGACCAAGGAAAGCAATTGAGATTCTACCAAAAAAAGGTTAGAGGAATTAAGGAGATAAAAAAAAGTCCTAGCACTACCCTCAGTCGGATTATGTCATATAATATATGGAAACTATTTCTGTCCTTTTTTGGTTTTGTGGAAACATCGAGTCAAAGTAATGTCCTCAATTGACATTATAAATTCGAGTAATTAAATAGTGGACTTAGCATTTTCAAAAACTTGCTGAGTTCATTATCAAGAAACTCAATTTTGGTTTTGAAGATATAATCCCATTTCAATTGTGCTCAAGAAAATTTGATTGGATTATTTTTAATTTTGACTTTCAAACGAATATTTCTAAAACAAAATATGTTGAACCATAGTGAAGAATTTAGTAGAATATCCATTGTTCTAAAATGTTTGTAGTTTAAAAAGCTTAAAGTAAATTAATTAAATGTGAAGTCTAGAGACAATCCAAGAGAGTAAGTTTAATCGACAAAAGTAAATGAACGGAAAGGGAACGAAAAAGGAGAATTGTAAAGTAAAAAAGAAGAAAAATGTTGTTGTGATAAATAGTCACATGAAAAGATGGTAGGTTTTATTTTTTTTATAATTTATTACTTTTTTAAAAAAATTATCAATTTTGTTGTTGCGTGCATTATTGTAGCATTGTTTAAAATCATGAAAAATTCTCATATGAATTCAATCTATAACCTCACATGTGAACCTTGTAATTTAAAAAAGAACTACATAAGTTTATTTCCATCATTTCGTACATTATCATACATTAGCACGTTTATAAAGCACTCTTTTATGGGCACTTTGGGAGTTTAGAGTAATAAAAAAAGAAGAAGTGAGAAGATACGTTAGAAAATAAAAGAAATGAAAGGAAATGATATAAAGTTTCTTTTTAAGTTGTTTGGAAGTTTAAGAAATAAAGAAAATTTATTAGTTAACAAAATTTTTGTATCACATTTTTAATGGCGATATTATCATATTGAAAAATTTACTTAATGTTCCACCATTTTCCTTTGATTTATTGCCAATTTTGGAGGAAAAGTTTTTGTTCAATGTACTTAAAGCATCTTTCCTTCTATTTCTTTCATTTTTTTTCATTTTTTTTATTATTTTAACTCCTAAACTATAGAAACAATGTCACGTATTTCCAAATCCTTTCTTTCAATTTATTTCCATCCTCCCTACTAAGTGTTAATCTACAAGGTTTACAAGTACGACCGTAAATTCAGTACACGTAACATCTACCCAGACTCACCGTAGATGAACAATAATTTTGCACGCTCTTTGGTCCGTAGCGGGTGGCCAAGGGTGATGTTTTGTTTTCTTCGACCTATGCACGTGGCTTAAAATATTGGGGATAAATCCAACTTAGATATCCATCAAGAATGATTTATTGCACGGACACTCACAACCTTTTGTAAATTGTTACTAAAGATCCTTAGACTTCCTATACTTTGCAGAAACAGAATGTGAATTTTAATTCTTTCATCATACGAGGAGACACTGCTTGCTCCAAGTAAATAAAATTCTTGGGTAAATGTGGACTTATTATATATAACATTCGTATATGTAAAAACGAGAGCAAAAGATTTGGTACAAGATTTTTATATCATTTTTTAACTTTAATTTCTACTCTTATTAAAAATGATAATGTAAATATATCCGTGAATATTATATTAATAAAAACACTAATAATACCATATAACTTCTCCATTTTTTCCCTTATCCATTTTTTGAAAAAATATATACGCATAGTATGTACTTTTTTCATACTAGTGAATACAATTTTTAAACCTCAAATAATAAGTTCCGCATATAGAAAGAAGCCAAATTAGATAAATTGAAACCATTTTAAAGGGGTTATAAGATTTTTTTTTCCTGCAAATAGGACATCTTAAAAAGTTTTTTGGATCTTGTATTGTAATTAATTAGTAAGTTAACAAATGTTTATAATGTAGTAATTCATTGAAAGGCTAATGAGATCAATTAGACTTCTATTTTGATTATGAACATCATGAATAACTTTGTTCGAACAATTATTAACATCACGATTCCTCTAACAGTATGTCAAATATTATTTGAGTTATTTTTCAAGAATATCTCTTACAAATCCACATTATCCCTTCTTTCTTTCTTTCTTTCTTTTTTTTTTTTTTTGTAAAGTCGCAATTTTAACATACTTGTAAATCTAATTAAAACTCATTGTAGCATAGACAAATATAATAGAAATAGAAGTCAAAAATTCAATTTTGTAGTCGAAAATAAAATCTTAATAGAACCTCAAACCTTTCCCTCTATAATTGAAAACTTTGTGAAGAAATTTACACGATCCTCTAAAACTATGTCCTAACTGCCTATTCTGCAGAAGATGGAGGGCATCCACAAAATTTTCCTCCAACGTAATGAATGAATAGTAACAAAACGAGTAACTAAGGTACTCTTGAATGCAAAATTAAATAAGGCTAGTACATGGTGTACTCTATCATCTATATGTGAAAAGAAACACTTATTCATGTAAATTTAGGGTTTTATAATTCATGAGCATCTTAATATTTTCACTCAATGGGAATAACCCAATTGGCAGGGATATTTTCCCCCATTAAAGGTCAGGATTTCAAACTTCCACCTTAGCTGCTGGATAATAGGGAATGGAGAGAGAGTTAGGTGCTAGGTATACCGTGAGTTAAATCCTAAATTGTATATAACAAAATTTCGGAAGTCTCATTCTAAATTATGTGCAACAAAAATTTGAGAGTCTCACACCAAATTGTGCAAGACAAATATCTTATGATGAAAATTTTATAATGAAATTTGATTTAAAAAAATTTTAAAAAAGACCTTTTCACTTAATAAAAAATAAAAAAATATTTGCATAAAAAAATAGGATATATAAATAATTTCCTTCAAATGAAACAGTTATGAAATCCTAATAATAACACTTGTACTACTTTATTGGGAGTATGAAGTAGACGTTAGAAACAAAAATGAGTCTAGGTTCTCTTCATGTACTGCAATTGTGGTCCCACTATCCCCCATTCTTCGTTCCCTGTACTTAAAAATCTCTCTATTCGATTTCAATACTCTACACATACAAACAACGACTATCGAATTTCTGGTTCAAACGTAATTGAGAATTTCTTGGTTCGACTCTTAAACCTCCGAATTCATCATTTTCTTGGTTCAGTGTATCACCGAACCAAAAAAAAAAAAAAAAAAAAAAAAAGAGAGAAAAATGAAAAGGGTGGGAATTTTCCTCAACTCTACTCAAAAATCCTACCTCACTAGACTTCTTTGCCACCAAACAAGCGGCGCAAAGAAACGCCTTTTTCCTCTTGAACAAAAGGAAACTTCTTCTTGTTGAAACTTGAGCTCAAAACACACAGTTCACGCACTTAAAAAACACAATGAGGACCATCAACTATGCCAGGAAATTTCCCTGCTGAAGGGAGAGTCCATATTATTCGTGTTTGGTAGTGCATGAAGGAGTTCCGAGTTCTAAAACGGGTGGAATGAAAACCCGGTTTTGCCCCTCGGGAAACTAGCACTGAATCAGCGGTTACACACAGTGGAGGTGTGAGGCCCTTTTTGGGTTCTGAAAAAGGAAAAAACTTTAAAACAAAACCGGGTTTTTTTTTGTGGGTTTTCGTTACTGGATCATTGGGTTTAATGGGTTTTGGCTGTTTTATGAAATAGTGGTGATGATACCAATGCAGGATGAAATTTTTGGTTTTGATGGATTTTTTGGAATAAAAGTGGAAATGGCAATGGAATTGGAGGTTTATCTATATTTGTATGTTTTTGCATGTGATTGAAAGATAAGATCTGGTGGTTGTGTTGGCTTGGCTAATTATGGGTGTTATTCTCAAGAAAACATGTGGGATGTTCAGATAAAAGGTGAATTTTCAAACTTTGCCTGGATTTCTATTTGAAAATATTTTCTTAAGGTCAATGTTTATATTGGTTTAGAATTTCTTGCATCAGTTTTCAAAAAAAAAGTTTTTGTTTTCACGGGTTTTATTTTTTATTGCAGTTCAAATTTTTATTTTTTATTTTTTTTACAAGTTCAAATTTTGCCTGCATTTCTGGATTTCTTGAAAGAGATGTTTTTCTGGGCCAAGATTGGTTTTTGATAATTTCTTGTTAATGGATTTTGGTTTTTGTTTCCCCCGAATTTTTCTTTTCTTTGAGGGTGATGCTTATATAGTTTAGATTAGTTTCTGTTAATTTCTTCTTCACAATTTTTAGTTTTTATCACAAAATTTATACTTTCCCAGCATTTCTTCTTTTTTCTTTTGATTATTTTTACCCTTTTTTATCTCTTGAAAGAGATGTATATGTGGGCCTGAATTGATTTCTTTCAGTTTCCTTGTTAATGGTTTTGTTTCGTTGTTGCAATGTAAATTCACTCTTTGCCTGTTCGTTAGCTTTCTATATGGTTGTGAATATGGCCCATTTTTTATATTTCTTGCTATTATATTTGTTGTTTTATGTTCTATATTCTTTCTTTTGGTGATATAGGACGCATTGTTTAAAGCTTAGACTCAGGTATATTTTGAGAAATATTAGCTGAAGAATTTTATTGGGGATACATTTAGGATTAAGAAGAAGAAGAAGATTTAGTTAGTTCTTGATGTGTTTGGTGCAGCTATTTTCTTTTCTTTTCTTTCTTTTTTTTTTTCTGCAGTTCACTTTGCTGTTGCAAATTCTGTGTGGAAATATTGAGATGCATGCACCTACGTTGTTCTTGCTTTCTTCCTCCATTTTTTATTTGGTTGCTAGAGGTAGCGGCGATGCGTTTGCAATACTTTATCGGCAAGTGGGTTCTAAAGTTATGTTGTGAATTTTTATCTGAGAAATTTTGTGAACTAGAAATGGATGTAAGAAGGTCGTTTTGTACGTCTTTTACCTGACTAATTCAATCTTTCTTTCTGGATTTAGATACACCAGTGTGGGCAAAAGAATTGCCATGTATATATTAGATGGGTATATTAAGGAGATTAGCATCCGGGCTGTTGATATCATCATTCCTGATTTCCATCTCCGCTGCTAATGATGGAGTTTCCAATTGTAACTGTGATGAGGTGGGATTTTGGAGCAGTGAGAACATTGCCGAATTTCAGAAAGTGAGTGATTTTTTGATTGCAGTGGCCTACTTTTCAATTCCAATTGAGCTCCTGTACTTTGTCAGCTGCTCCAATGTCCCGTTTAAGTTGGTGCTTCTTGAATTCATTGCCTTCATCGTGTTGTGTGGGATGACTCATTTGCTCAATGGATGGACTTATGGTCCACACTCTTTCCAACTTATGCTTGCACTTACCGTATTTAAAATCCTTACAGCTATGGTCTCAGTAGCTACTGCTGTGACTCTTATCTCAATTCTTCCATTGCTGCTTAAAATTAAAGTCAGGGAATTCATGTTGAGGAAAAAGACCTGGGATCTTGGTCGGGAAGTTGGAATGATCAAGAAGCAAAAAGAAGCTGGACTGCATGTTCGGATGCTCACCCAGGAGATTCGCAAATCACTTGATCGGCATACAATACTGTACACAACATTGGTTGAGCTTTCTAAGACACTGGATTTACAAAATTGTGCTATTTGGATGCCTAATGAGAATAGAACAGAAATGAATTTGATTCATGAGTCAAGAGGAAGGAATTCTTCAAATATATATGAGTTACCTTATCCCAACCAGTGACCCAGATGTAAGAGAGATCAAGGGAATGATGGAGTGAAGATTCTAGAGCCTGACTCATGCTCTTGCTATTGCAAGCAGTGGAGAGTAATGGTGAGCCAGGAGCTGTTGCTGCAATTAGGATGCCGATGCTTAGAGTTTCCAATTTCAAAGGCGGAACTCCAGAGATGGTTCCCTGCGTGTTATGCAATTCTGGTTTTAGTTCTTCCTGGAGGACAGGGCAGATCTTGGTGCAATCAGGAACTTGAGATAGTAGAGGTGGTTGCTGATCAGGTTGCGGTGGCTATTTCCCATGCTGCAGTGCTTGAAGAGTCTCAGCACATGAGAGAGAAGTTGGTGGAACAAAACCGAGCCTTGCAACAAGCAAAACAGGATGCTTTGTTGGCAAGCCAAACAAGGAATGCATTTCAGGCAGTAATGAGCAATGGGCTGAGAAGACCTATGCACTCAATTTCAGGTCTACTCTCAATGCTGCAAGAAGAGAATCTGAGTTCTGAGCAACAACTTCTCGTTGATGCCATGGTTAAGACAAGCAATGTGATTTCTATATTAATAAATGATGTGATAGATACTTCAACGAAGGACAATGGGAGATTCCCACTTGAGACTAGGTCTTTTTCACTTCATTCAATGATAAAAGAAGCTGCTTGTCTGGCCGAGTGCCTTTGTGTGTACAAGGGTCACAATTTTTCCATTGAAGTTGATAAATGCTTGCCTAATCATGTTATGGGGGATGAGAGAAGGGTTTTTCAGGTAATCTTTCATATGATTGGGAGTGTTTTAAATGGCAGCAATGGAGTAAATTGTCTTGTCTTTCGAGTTCTCTCGGTTAATGGGACTCCGGCAAGGAATGATAAAAAATGGGGACCGTTCAGATCAAGCTCTTCGGATGGGTATGCTTACGTAAAATTTGATGTTGGCATTTGCAAAGATGATTCTCATCTTGAGAGCATGCCTTCGACAGTACCACAGGGTCGTCAGAGATACAACAATGGGGCAGATGAGGAAGGTTTGAGTTTCAATATATGCAGAAAGCTAGTTCAGGTACGTTTTTGGTTCTAGTGGCAATCAACTCATGATGAGCACTGGTAGTGTATGAAGCACTCTGGTTGTCAATGGTCATGAGATCCTCATAATTTATTCTGAAGTTCTTAGCCTTCTCAAATTGCTATATACTCATTGAACTTCCACAAATGTTAGTGGACTCTAAACTAGTTTCCACCATTAGGAAATCACGTTGAAAATAGACCTTGGTGCAAGCTCCTATTTTATGGACAATTTTGCTGTTAAGTAACTTTTGCTCAATGAAGTCATTTGTGGCCTTTTGTGTGTGTGTTTTTCTTCTTTTTTTTTTTTTGGGGGGGGGGGGGGTGTCTTTGTGTGGTTTGGAGCTATTATCATTATTAGTTTTGGCTTGGTTGATTAAATTACTACAGTTTTGCGTGAATGTCTTCTTTTTGAGCACTTCTTCCATATTGATGGTATATTTCTTGTATTCTGGGTGAGAACTTAGGTTCTATCTTAAGCTAATCTTCGTATGTATTTTCCCTTTCCCATAATCGCATCATGCACCTCCTAATCAGGTGCTATACTGATGACTGTTCCAATTCTTAGTAGATTATGTAAGTTTCTTTTACATTTGGCATTTGAATTAGACAATGCTGATTTATTTTCTTCTCCGGCATTAAAATTCAATTCAATGGATCTGTTAAGCTAATGTGGACAGAAAATTACTTAGGTAGAAAGTAGTTTTTTTAAGCTTTTGATTGCTTATAGTAATCATCCCATGGATTTAATTCATTAAATGACTTTTGGATAGTTATGATGACAGTTAATGCAAGGAGATATATGGGTAGTCCCCAATTCTGAAGGTTTAAATCACAGCTTGGCACTTATTCTCCGGTTTCAGAAACGGCCATCAATTGTAGTTGGCATATCTGAACCAGGGCAGTCTTCAGACCATCGATATTCCAACTCTCTCTTTACGGGCCTCAAAGTACTTTTAGCTGATGGCGATGATGTGAATAGGGCAGTTAGTCGAAGGTTGCTTGAGAAACTAGGATGTGATGTTTCTGTAGTATCATCAGGATATGAATGTCTAAGTGCTCTTGGGCCTACTGCATCTGCAATCCAAGTTGTCCTTGTGGATCTTCAGATGCCTGACTTGGATGGATATGAAGTGACCATGAGAATTAGAAAGTTCTGTAGCCGCAACTGGCCATTGATCATTGGCTTAACAGCAAGTGATGATGAGGATATTTTTGAGAGATGCTTTCAGGTTGGGATGAATGGAGTTATTCGAAAACCAGTTCTCTTGCAAGGAATTGCAGACGAGCTTCGGAGGGTATTGCTACAGGCAAACAGATTAGTCCCATAATACAGATATTGCTCTTCTGCAGCATGTGATGCAGTCAGGTCTAGCTTGGGTGTATTCCTATGAGACTTGGTTGGAATAAGCAAATATATTTGCTTTGGAAGAAGCATTCTTCTATAGCAAGAGTCGAGCATACTGATTTTATACACAAACATGCACAATGATTATGGTACAGGAAATTCATCTTAATTCTTGTTTAATATTGACTTTACCATTCATACTTGTTGGTAGTCTACTTGATGTTAGTTGGCTGAATGTATTTAACAGATTGAGAACCACGAGATGAAACCAAAACCAGAGAGGGTAGGAAAAAGTAGATTTCTGGATTGTAGAGATTAAATTTTCTGCTAGGAAAGATTTTGTCATGAATCTTCAGGTTGAAAGAAGTAGTGGATATCTAAAAGACTAGATCTCTAATATGTTATAATTAAACATATCTACCTATTTAGAAAGTAACTAAATGTTCTTTTGATTGTGGATCTTTAAATTATTATTATTCTTGGTCATAAATTCGACATATTTCTCAACACTGTTGTGCAATCAGAGTCATGAACTCAGTTCATTATGTATCCAGTGTTGTAACCAATGTGAAAATATGCTGCATTAGTTGATAATGGCAGTGAGCAAACTTTGAGCTAGACTTTGGCCAAAGTTGCTCTTGATGCTTGTAACCACAATATAGAGTTTTGCCGGCAAGTAGGTTTTGCACCAAAAATTTGTTCAAAGTAAATCTCAGTGTCTCGTGGCATTCAGGTGTTATATTGTCAACTGCTGCATTTGCAGCCTTCACTACCTTGTGGCTTGAGTACCTGTTTTATTCTAGTTCTCGTCATGTTCCTAAATTATTGATGAGTAATATTGGCATCAGTACAGAAACTTCACAAATCAGTCTTATACTTGCTATGCAATATTGTAGTGCAGCTATTGAATTTCAAGACCAGAATTAACATATTGAGATTCTGGGATGTTCTACGCACGTTTTCTTTACTTATCCCCCCTACGCAGTTGAGGCTGTTGATCTTCATGTTATGTTGTTGATATTATCGCATATTGTGCCATTTCTTCTCCATACTCCCTAGGTATACATCTAATCCTACAGGAATCCATGTTACTGCTTCATCTACTGCATGTGCCTTGCATGTGCTTTCCATCTTGGGGCAATATATGATCCTTTTGTGTGCTACTGGGAAGCCATTTAAAGTGGCGCGATTTTGAAGAGAGTGCATCAAATATATCTCTTGTAATTACTGTCAACTTATGACAATGTAAAACATGCATGAATATGATGGATACGTACTTGGACATTTCCTGTCCTTTTTTGTTTCAGTAGTAGTCCACATGGTCCCCATCCCTTATCTCCACAAACCAAAACCCTTGAATATTTTCCCTAGATATTTTGGTCATTTCAATGAAATAGTTTGATATTATCTAGACGAGGTCAATTCTTAATCTTTGTTTAGATGATCATTATACCGGCAGAACTACGACTAGATCCTTTTGGAGCGTTAATAACTATTTGTAGTCCACAAATTCATTGTTTTTTTGCTTCATTTTCTTAGCATTATATCCCTGTCAATCAATTCCTAACCTTTGTATGCATCCGCTGAATTAGGCGGTGGCTTATTTGGAGTCAAGGATTATGATACAAATCTAGGTGCATGAATTCCTTGTCAAAATTAGCTGATGCATCTTAATCTCCTCAAAACGCTTAGTGTCTGTCATCTTCAGTTAGACCCCACAGGGATACCCCACGGACAGATTATTTATGAAATTTTATCCTATGCTTGTAGGCAAGCTTGTAATGCCTTCCATTCTTCACCACTAAAACTACCATGTGGTGTGAACATTGGAGGTCCACAACTTTTTTTCTTGTCTTCTGTACAACATCAACTCCAGGTTTGCACTGTTGACACATTTACACATTTACATCTTCAAGAATGATTAAATCTTGTTCTGAAGCATTCAAGGAATAGTGCTTCTAGATTTAAGCTAGGTTCACGTGAAGTAATATCTACCTTTATTTTTTATGCAGACAAATGAACGTGCCTTGGTAAAAGCTCAATGTTGCAAACAGTTAATGCACCAAGCAAACCAAAAATAGCAAAATTATTATTGAACCAATATTGTGACAAGTGAAGTTAAACTCCTTCATTGACTAAATTCAATTGCAGCATCAGATCAGATCAGATCTCGAATCAGCAATCTGTGAAATTCCTAGTAATTGTTAAAAGGGCAGGTTTTAATGTCAAAACTAGGCTAGTTTACCAGCTAACGACCTAGTTTTGGTGATGCAAGCTATGAAGCAATCGGTTCAAACTATGTATCGATTCGATGTAGACTTGACCTCAAAGAAAGTGACTTTGATTTGATTAAATGGATGACTACAAAGTAATGATTTGTTATTTGCCAAGAGGCTCAACAACATCCACTTGGTTTCTACAAGTTAAAGTTTTGTGCCAAGGGGTCTGTATGTTGATTTTTGTACTAATTAATAAGCATTTGCAGTCTTTTCATGGCATAGAATTGCATGAAAAGAATCTGTGAACTTTCTCCATTAAATAAATCAAAGCCAACTTTGAGAAGACTATGAGGGCCTCCATACTTTGAATCTTAACCCACCTGAAATGATCTCATCATTCAACTATTTGGTTTTGCTTGTAAAAAACGAAATGTGTGGAAGGGCTGCGTATTTCAATGCATGATTAGAAAAAGAGATACTTAGAAGATAAAATGTTAAAGTGACGGTGGTTAAGAAGATGAGTGGTAAATTTTATCAAGTGAGTGATAAGTTGTATTAAATAAATGATAAATTTTACTATAAAAATAAATTATGGTAACAGACATTAACGTTGAACTTACTAACGTTATGTCACTTTTTTTACGTTGAAATTTATTTGTTTATTGTTTAAATATTAAAGAATCCTACTCCACTTTGAAAGCTGGTAAGATTTACCATCCTTTTGGTGTAGAAGGGAAAAATATTAGGTGCCGGGGAAAATGATTAGCTGTTACTAGAAAATATTAACTTATTATGTCATCAGTATGTCAGTAATTGATTTGGTAACTAAACCTAATCACTGATCAAGCTTGTATTAGGGTGGGGTTAGTTGAAATTAAATACACATGAATTAAAGGACTGGATTGCATGGAACATGAAATCAGCCGAACAATCCATCATCACATATTTATGATTAAGACTAAACATATGTTACAACCCTTAAGCTTAATTTGCTTTTGATATCCTTTCGACCATATTTCGACAGTCAAGTGAAATCCAATCCACGAAACAATTTAACTTTCTGATCTTTCTAGGGGCATATTTGGTAACTAAGAAATCCTTTTGGGAAAAACTTGTTCCAAATCCATTAATTAGAAAACACTGTTAAATTCAAGAAATATGGTACTGTATGATTTGATTAAGGGTTAAAACGCCAATAATCCATGAGCTGTGCTGTTCACTTGAATAAAGTTGGTTGAACATTATCAGCAGGTCAATGAGTGAGAAACAGTTTTAAAGAATATGAATCTATAAAATAAATTAAAGAATGACCCTAATCCCAAAATCTAACCAGGTGATCATGATCTAGTGAAATTTATTAATCAGAAGTGATTTAAATAGAGATTTTGCTGTTCGATGTTCATTGAGCAGACAAAACAAGTCAGAATTAATAATGTTAATTAGAAATTACTATCTTTATATGGTTATACTTAATTATAATTGGTAACCTACTTTGACCTACACAATTGCTGCAGCCTAGCTAGATCTTCGGCATTCTTTAATAAAATAAGGTGAATAGATCATGTAAGCCCAACTCTGATTATTACTTTATAACTTCAGAATATTACCTTCTGGTTTAGGTAGGCCAAGAGTCCACAGTTTTTGTTTATTAAATAGTTCAGGAGTCCATGTCTTGTTGGGACAGGGTAAGCCCGAATGTTTTGCAACAATGATCAAAATAGGACTTTAATATTAATTTTTTGCTTTTGGCTATTTCTGCCTTTTCTCTCATACTGATTTGTGGTGATTATTTGCTCATCTTCACTAAGAAATTGATGGTTTTTGGTTTGTTTATTTATTTAAATAAGTTATTCATGAGTAAAGTAGCATTCGTTTATCGTATGTTCATAAGTACAGGTCCCACATTTTGGTTAGTGTTTGTTTAGAAATTGCAGTTTGAATACGGTTTAATTTCGCACCAACTAGCTCCTAATAGAGAGAAATTAGAAATTATGCTCAAAATTTACTCGTTAATACAAAGATAATGATTTATAAACTTCAATGTCTGATTTATATACTCTACCTAGACTAATAAATCCAAAAATTATAATATTTCAATTTCATATAAAAATATTAAGCCCAAATAATAAGGGATTTTTGGTCTAAAATAAAAAAATGGAGTTTATAAATCATTTCTTTTTCCCCCCATTTTCATAAACAAGCATTCAGAGTGAATTATGCAGAAAATGATTGGCAAAAATTCTGTTTCTATTGGCACTGCTTTTTAAGTGTTTTACGTGAATAAATATTTTGGTGGTGAAAAGTTAAAGAAAATTCAGTTTGGATTTGTTCCTCAATCGTTCTCTTTAGGCCCAGTAATTCAAGAAATTCATTTTTTTCAATAAATCAGTTGGTTGGGCCCATGGTATTAAGCTATTGGAGTCTCTGCAACTGTGACAAATGACATGGTCCAGATCTTTAAATCCACTGTCCATCTTTCAGGAACAACAAACCAAAGATAGCAGGGCCTAAATTCATGCACCAGAAACTAGATTGTGAAGCCCAATCTCAATAAAAAATAAAACCTAATGTTTGAAGATTTACATTGGGCACACTCCCAACCTTGGATTGGGCTAGCGACTTGGACCATTGGGCTTCACTTGTCAATCTTCCTCCAAAGAGGTTTACGCTGTAGAGCCTGAGATCACAAATAAAGGAATCCGCAGCAATAAGAACGAGAGAGTTGATGTGGCCACAGGGATGAATAATTGAGTACTATTGATTCAAAAGGCCCATACTCTGCTTGTTTGGTATTAATTTTCAAAAATATATTCTTAGAAAACTTTAAATATTATTTTTCAATTACTTTTTTACCTCAAATGAATATGGTATTCTTTTTTAAAAATATGTTCTTAAAAAAAATTTAATGTTATTTTTCAATTACTTTTTTTTTACCCCACATGAATATTTGTTAAGAAAAATCTCCAAATTTGCTACGTTAGTATTTTCAAAAAAATATCTCAGAAAATAACATCCAAGTGAAATGCTCTAAAGCCGTTGCCGAAAAAAGTTTTTTTTTGGGTCATGTACTAGGGAGATGTAAGTCTCGAATTAGGTATTTTGTAAGAGCTAGCAGTCCTTAAACCAACCAAAAAAAAGAGGAAGGAAATGGAATAAATTTAACAAATAAATAATGGAAAAAGGAGGGCCCTCGTATCATTATTGTTTTGGTTTGTCTGTTTTCCTCAAACTACAATATTCAAATCCAGGTCTCTCTTGGAGAAAGAAACAAAAGGCATAACAAAAGAGAAAAACAACGTAACGGGAAAAAAAGTGATGAATTCATGGTCCACCATCTTGAACGTTTTTGCTTCTTTTCCATGACAAGATGTTTATAACCCCCCCATCCACATATTGAATTGAGGTCCAAGTGATGAATTCACCTTCGTTCTAGGCTTGTTCAACTAACTACCTACTATCTTACACTTTTAAATGGCTAAAATGTCTACACAGTAGTCTTAAAGATTTTGAAATTCAACACTGTCTTATGTATTACTTTTTCAAAAAAGAGAAAAACGACGGAAAATTTAATTTCCAAATTGTAATTGGATATATATATATTTTTTATCAAACCTATACTATTACATTGGAGAGGAGAATGGTGTTGGTGAGATTCGAACTTCTGACCTCAATAGTGGAGTCATAGAGCTCTAACCGCTTGACATAGTGGAGTCATAGAACTCTAACCACTTGACCCTCTATTCGTTCTCAAATTGGGTTTCGATTAATTAAAAAAAAAAAAGAAAACTTTTTGACACTGGTGTAAATGGTAGAACAGTATCCTGTAGCATAGATTTAGGAGAGATTCTTAGGTGGGCCGGCTCTAGGACCCCACTTGTGGGCCTTGTGATTTAAATAAGCATCAAGTAAGCAAAGTGATGCATGCTGATGTAAGAAAATGACGTAAAATGATGTAAGGATACTTATGTGAATTTATTTTAAATCACAAGATCCATAAGTATGACTGTGGATTGGATCCATTTAAAAATTTTTCCCAACCCGGAGTTAATTCCCTTCTGTTTCAGTTTTTTGTCAATTTTAGCTTATTCCTTTTAAGATTAAAATTGCATTTTTTTAAAACTTTTCTGTCACCATATTATTAAACTAATTCTGTACAACTGCAATATTTAGCACTTTTTAGTTGTACTTGTTTGTATGATAAAAAAGTAATTAAGAAATATGATAGTAAAATAATTTTTGAAATAAAATGATAACTAAACTAGTCTTAAGTATCCGAAGCGACGTTAAAAGATGCTTAAGATTTTGTGATGTGGTTAAGTTGGAACAATAGAGACTTATGTTATTGGGTCCCATTTAACCTTCACAAAAATTTAGAACCGTTAAATTTCTGATCTAAATCTCGTGCAACACATTACCAAGAAAAATACTTAGTACAATCCATATATAGCAGAACGTTTTACTACACATTTTAAATCTGACAAATCTCAGTGACAACAATTATGTCAAGAAACATAACTTGGTGCAAGAGTTAAATTAACATTAAAAAACAAACTATTAATTTCGACACTAAAAAGGGACTAGACACATTAATTTATTGTTCCTTAATACCTTCGACAGGCTTTATTAGAGGACTTAAATCAAACTATTAGTGATTAAACATTGCAATGTCACCCTTTCCTTGCAATGCGCAGATAAACCATTCTAATTCATTTGAAAGATTTAGTAATCGGAAGCTAATTTGAAGTATTACTAGTAGTACACTGTCACCCCTTTTCACATCTACTATATGGTCGAATCAATCAAGCATTGCAACTCTTTTCTCTCTAATCCTTAGAGGCACTAGTTTCATGAATAGATTTTGGTTAAGTAGAGAGCTTCATCTGATTGAAGGAGTCGATGTATTAGTAACGAACAATCAATTTATATAATTTTGACACCATTGATTTTGGTTCCGATTCTCAATCTATTTTTTTTTTTGTATTTAATTGTTTTAATATAAAACTACGTCATGTTACTACTAGTGCGACACGATTTCATGTTAATACAATGTAATTTTGTGTTGAACATAATTGTATAAAAAAATTAGACAGGAGATTCAAGCGTCTTGATTTGGGAGAAAATGAAATATTACCTTGTGGCCTTTCCTCACCCTAAGGGTTTAGTGACAATGATTGCTTTGAAAGATTTAGGTTAAGCATAGGTTCATCGAATTAAGGAAGCTGATGTGTATCCCACAATAAAGAGATGGTCCATTAATTGAATTTCAGCATCAACAAAAAGTCATGGACTTGTAAGAAAAGCTAAGAAAACTTTGGTTTTTCTACTAGTGATGGAAGCAACTGCCCCCACCAACAATGCTTAAAAATATATTTCTTTCACACAATAATACATTCGTTGGTAATGGGTGGTCTACATTTCATTAATGCAGGTTTAGTGGATTCCCTTTCAAGGTGATGTACTTGTCTTGTTTGATGTTTAGTGTCTTCAAAAGGTAATTAGTTCTCTAACTGTACTAGCCCCACCATGCTAGTTTATGCATCACAAATAATATTTTGGTTAGTCAAGTGAATTTTTTTTGCGGATTTTTTCCATGAAAAAACTAGTAGGAAATACAAAAAATAGTGTTGTAGCTTGTTTGCATATTAATTGGTTTTTAAACTAAAAGATAAGATACAACATATGAAGGAAAAGTTTTTTTTTTTTCAAAGTACTAAAAAGTAAGCCGATTATATAAGCAGAATGAAAAAGACATATATGGTAGAATCGTAATCATAGAAAATGACGCTAATCGAAATGCATACATTTATTTCATACACTATAGGATGGTGAGAAGAGATATGTTTTTACACTAGCTATAGCTATAATTAGACCGTGGTTTTAATTGCAAGTGGCAGTGTACCAACACTCGGAAAGGCAAATGGGAACAAATTAAAGTGAGAATCAATTTGTTTTATTGGCCTAAGATGAAGGTCATAGTAACAGACTAAATTGTAATTATTGACCTAAAAGGACCCATTGTATTGTGAACTTAGCGTTGGAATGTCATACTATAGTCCTAGTTGCTATTTGGCATTTAGTAGTTTATAAGATTAATTAAGAATAACACGTGAATTCATGTGAAGAGGGTCCTCTGTGTTGCTACCAAAATTCTACTCTCTCTCTCTCTCTCTCTCTCACTATGATCCTTTTGAGTGTGTTACTTGAAAACCTTTTCAATGATTTAGTCACTTGATTTATTGATCACTGTGCATTTTTGTTGGCAGGAAAGAAATCATTCAAGCGAAGCCCCCACCACTAGTTTTTTGAGTACTTGTGCTTAGGAAAAATATTTAACTCCAAACCCATGGCTTTGGTTGAAGATTTTCATAGAGATGCAATACAATATAATCCACTCAAAGAAAAGAAGCTATGCAAAGTCTCTTGATTTAGAAATTGTGAACTGATCTTTTCCAGAAAGGGTCTGTCCATGATCCTGCTGCATTTTCTTGTTATGGAAAGAAACATGTTTCATGTTAAACAAACAGTTTGCTGTGTGGCTGTGCATTATTTCAACTCCACAAGATAGAATTGGCCAATTTAATTGACAGGAGTTGTTAGGTGTTACAATAATATTTGACATTGTCAAGTCATAAGTCTCTTGCTCAATCAGTGGTAGGGCTGACGCAAAACTTTACTCTTGTATGTCTATGAGAGTGTGTCTGTGTGCGCCCGCATATTATTTGGCATGGATAAAACATTTTCTCTTGCAGTTGAAAACTTTTACATTTAGTTTTTTTTGGCGAAGGTTGTACTAAAAGTTAGAGATGCAATTTTTTGCATCGCAAAATACAATTTTGGTTTTTTTTTTTTTGAAGTGATTTACTCAAAACTTTGACGTAATCATTTTCATTCATTTTTTATTGTTAGCTAATATTAGACATTTTAGAGTTAAAGGATTGCAAAGTACTTGTGCTTAATTCATCTTTTACTATTGCTTTAATAATCCATTTGAAAAAATAGTTAGTCATAGATTCAACATGCATGTAGTCATAGATTCAACATGCATGCATATGAGTATTAAAAAAGTTGTTTACTGTTAAAATGAAACTTGTACTTTATGATAATGTCCCAGCAAAAACAAATTGGCAAGATTGCATCAATGTTATATTTAACAAAGAAACTTGTGACCTTTGTCTTGCTTATATCACGGAAATGGAGAGAAGAGGGTAAAGCACTTCTCACTAAGAAGGTACATAAATGGAGTCTTATACTCAATTCAGAATCCTAGCATTTCTTTTCTTTACATTTTGATTCTTAATCTTGAATCCCTATCTCTAGGATTTTGCCCCCCTTGAACTATATGTAACACTCTATAAATTACACTGATTGTAGTCAAATGACTAATCTCCATTTTTTCTATAAAAACATGACTTCAATTACATAAAAAAAAAAAATTCACTACCAAAACCATTGTATTCCAACCCTACCAAGTTTTACAGATCAAATTAGCTGAATCCATCTTAGAATTGATGGCAAAGTTTTGCCTGTTTCTACTCTATTCCTCAGAATTAACATTTCATTTTCAAAGGGATTTTTATTTAGTACCCATTGTTCTTATAATTGAAACAATTCTTTCGTTTATAGCACCTCGTTTCTGTAAAATCCTTGTTACTACTTTCGATAGAGTTTGTTCATATTAGACCTTAATTTAAACTTGTTAACATCTTGAACAATAAGAGTTGATTGTTCTCAGTTCCTTATGATTTCCAACAAATGAACAACGATCATAATATGCATAAGATTTGTTGGTTACACTTTCTTGGTAAACTAAGCATCTTAATGGAACCCATTATTGAGATAGTTGCTCAATGTCAATTTATTGGCAGTACTAGTAAGTGTAACAAAACGACAGTAGAAAGGGTCAGAAATCTTTTCTTGGATACTGATAGTTGAGCCTGGACTGCATAGTTTTTGATGAAGTTGCATTTAATTTTCTTTAGTGAATATGAAGAGCCATACCGCATATAACAAGGGTTGCTTTGTCTGTGCAAGACCAGGTGGGGTTGTGAAGAATCCCTTCCTTCATCAAAGTCCCAAGTTCATTATTGGTTGACATGACACCATGAAGGTTATCCTTCTTTTTTCCTTTTTTTTTTTTCTGCCCTAATTTTTTATAATTAAGCAAATGATACGAATGCAAAGGAAATTTTTCTGGATATTCTTTTCAAACACGCCCGACAACAAAACTCCCCACCCCCCACCCCAAGCAAAAAATATACTAAAAAATACTTGTTATTTTGAGCTGCATTTGCTATACTCAAATTCAAACCAAGATAAAAATAGCTTCCATGAAGTATTGCTTCATTTTTTCAGTTTCCGTTCTAAATCTTTTGCTTCTTCTTTAAATGTGATACAAGAAAAGACATGCTTATGTGAGTCACTTGAAGGAACTAGTTGGATAAAGGATAAACTCAAGGCAAGGGGTCCTTCCAAAGCCATCCATGACAATTAAGCAACAAATGTTCCAAATCATGAAGAATTGAAGTTTTGATATGAATAAATCTATTTCAATTGATTAGACGAAAATGAGTAAGAACGGAGAAGGAAATACCAAAGCATTTCAACACAGAAAAATTTATTGGGGCACACTGGAATTTACAGGTAATGTAATAAAAATAACTGATCCCAATTAAAAAATAAAAGTAAAATAAAACATGAATTGAAGAAGACCTCAAAGAGTTATATAGAGGATACTGCAAAATGAAAAACCTCTTCAAAGAGATCAATTGTTGTAAATTTTCTATATTATTTTTTTTAGAGAAATTTTCTAGAGATCCCATCTTGTTTGTTATCAACTCACCTGATGATAATTAATAACTCACTGCTGACTGAATACAAAATCGAAGCACAAAGAAAATCAAAAGGTATCTTACATTATCTCCATAAGCTCCCAATATTAAATCCATATGCAAGAGAAGAAACATTGGAAATTTTAAAAGAAGTGGACCACTTTTTATTCTAAACGCAATGGAAGGTTTACTAATGTTCACACAGATTAACTATCCCTCTTTCCCTTCACCCTCCCTACACTTATTTATCACTCACAAATCCTTCTGTCATAGTTCAAAAAGCATACAAATACTTTAAACATTCTTGAAATTACCTCTCTATTTTTTCCTTATTTTGTCAATCATACTGACCCCGAGGCTGTGCCCAACCATATGCATCATGATTCAACCCTCCATTTGGTAACAAATTTGGTGTCAAATTATAAGTAGGCAAGGATGGAGGATCAGACATGGGATGCTGCTGCTGTTGTCCACCACCACCTCCATTAGTCCCTAATCCAGGAGGAGAATTTCCACCAGCAGCAGCAGCAGCAGCACCAGCAGGAGTTGTCTCCTCATCATCTTCAAGAGGCAATCTTTCATAAGTTGCATTAGCAAAAGTAGCAGCCATGACTAAAACTGGCCCTGCAGCCACAAGTGAACCGACTACACTTCCTCCAACAACTTGTCCCTGACCACCAGCTAAGTAAACTGTTAGCCCTGTCGATCCAGGAGGAGCTGGACCGGGCAAAAAAGCGCCGGTTAATGACAAAATTTCGAATCTTCCATGGAGTGCTACAACTGCTCCTGGTGCCGCTGGCTGTCTTAGGGTAACATTAGCTACTGAGCCACTCCCACTTAGCACACAAACTCCACGTTGTCTTTTACGGGCAAATTGTGCAATGCTTTCAGCTACATCACTGCCACCAGCAACTTCCATGACATGACTGCGAAGTGCATTTGGACTATCCCTTGTTACAAAGATGGGTGGCTTTGGTTTGTTTTTGGATCCTGGAGGTCTGCCTCTAGGTCTTCGAGTTCCTACTTCAACAGCACCTTCTTTTGGCTCACCGCTGTTGTCTCTTTCTTCATCTTCACTGCCTCTGCTTCCGCTGTTTTCATTCATCATGGCTAAATCTGGTCGACTTCGTTTGTTTGACATAGGTGAGCAAGGTGCCGGTTCGATCCCCGGCAACCGAACCTGTCCACCCCACCACCGGTTAGCCAGTCTTGCAATCTTGATCAAATTCAACAATTTTAGTTGGCTTTAGTTTCTAGACAATAAACAAAAAGAAGGGCAATTTTCCTCTTGCTTTCAGCTCAATTATTTGAGAAAAAACTCAAGAAAATGGAGAAATTTTAATAGTCTGCTGATCATTTCCTATATTTGACCAAGAATTTGGACCGTAACAAGTAGTAACAAAATTCCTAATCTTCTATTCCTCTAGCTGAAAAGAAAGGAAACAACTGATGATGATGAAGATGATCAGATGTAAACAAGAGGAGAATTAGATGCAGAAGTTGACGGAATCAAGTAAAGATAGAAAGAAGGGATATATGGAGATGATCAAGATACTTAAATATTAACACAAAAGGATCCAACAAAGAACATATGCAAGGGAAAACGAAAAGAAGAAGAAGAAGCTCTGATCGAATCAAAGGGAAAGGGAAAGAATAAAGCACCTTAGAGATTGAAAAACAAAAACTAATACTACTACTATATTGCTCTTGTAAGAAAATTATACTTATTGATACTATATAATAACTACCTCAAAGAAATGAAAACTATGTGGTACCAAAACCTCTCATATACTATGTGTTTTGATGTGCTTTTATAATGTAGAGATTTGGGGGAGGTGTGGGATTTCTTATTTCTTATATACAGTCCTCTAAATTGTCTATGTCTCAAAAGTCTCAAGAGCTCTCTCTTTTTTCTTTATGGGATATATCTTGAATGGAAATTAGGGTTTTCCCTCGTGGGGTAGCGTGCGCTAGGTGGGGGGCACGTTGCTGTCTCGTGCCCCCGACATATTAAACGAAGGGTAAAGCTAGCCTAGATTGAAAGGACAGGGACTTTGTGTCCTTTACTGCCTATTTTCTGCTTTCTGAATGAACATATCTAGCTAGACATGTCATACTTGGCCAATATGGACGTATGTATGATTTTTTTTTTTAGATGTTTTGTGACTGATTTTGCCTATGTTTATGGTTAACAATGTTATGTAAAAACTACATAATTTTGGTAGTTAGTGTTTTTTTTTTTTTTTTTCAATTGGAGAAAGGGAAAGGGAAAGACTACTTACTCAACCTCAATTGAAAGGAGAAATGAGAAGTAAACTTAAACTTAACCTCACAAACCACTTCAAAAGACATGGTAACTTTTAGAGGGTCACAAAAGCTTAAATCTACGACTCCAATAACCAGATCGTCCGATGTGTGACTTTTTTTTTTTTTAACAATTGGGGAAAGGAAAAGGGGAAGACCACTTACTCAATTTCAATTGAAAGGATGAATGAGAAGTAAATATAAATTTAACCCCACAAACCACTCCAAAAACTATGATAACTTTTAGAAGGTCACAGGAGCTTAAATCTACGACTCCAAAAGCCATGGTAGTTAGTGTTTTAGTGGGCAATATTTCTAGTTATTTAGTGCCAACCAGATAGTTTAAGGAAGAAAAAATTAGTATTAGAGTAACAAAATACTGCCGACTGATTATTTATTTCACCTTTATACAATTTTGTTCATTGTGTTGCGAGGTATGTTCTATGGTTATTATACAACATACATCTTGTGAGACCCCTTAAAAAGTCCCACATTGGTGGGAAGAAAAGAAAATGATTTGTATATAACATCCTACGTTTGGGCTACTAAATAACTTGGCTTAAGCATTTTGAGCCCGTGGTTTAAAGCTCAAAAGTTATTGGGCCAGCCCGGACGCGGGATGTTACAAATGGTATCAGAGCGAATCTCGTGTGGTCTCTGCACGGGGTGAGACTGGGCCTATGGTATTTGGGCCGGACTACGCAAGGAAGTGGAGGAACTAAGTGTTGTGCGGGGCTAAGTGCTACGTCGACCTAAGGGCGGGAGCCACCTCTAGAGCCCGTACGAGCCACCTCTAGAATCCGATACAACCAAGTGGACAGTTCAGATTATGATATGGATTGGGCTTTGCGAGGACGCAAAGCCTGATAAGGAGGGGTGAATGTGAGACCCCTTAAAAAGTCCCACATTGGTGGGAAGAAAAGAAAATGATTTGTATATAACATCCTACGTTTGGGCTACTAAATAACTTGGTTTAAGCATTTTGAGCCCGTGGTTTAAAGCTCAAAAGTTATTGGGCCAGCCCGGACGCGGGATGTTACACATCTTCTTGCTATGATGTTGTGCAATGACGAAAATGAATTTGGTCCAAACTTTTTCATTTTCCTCATGTATTTGTGTGTAGCACGAGTTTAGTTACATGAGCTCTTTAATAATTACAAGTGATTTTAGTTAAATAATTTTTAGACATAAAAGTATTATTTTGGTGAAAATAATTTTAAATTTTTAGGTTTTTCTTTTCTTAAAAAAATAATGTTTGAAGTATCATAAAATATGATGTGGTGGTTACAAAACTATGTAAGAGATTTATAAGAAATTATTAGTAATATTTTATGAGAAGATTGTATAATTTTATCTTTGGTGAAAAAAATAATAATAATGGCAACATCAAAGCGTGTGTTCCCTCCATACATAGAGTAATAGTTTTCCAAATGTTGGCTAAGTAGCCCCATTTCTAAATGTTTGGTACAGATTAGAAATGAACTGTTAAATTTAACATGCAATTTGCTTTACAGAGTACAGATTCATCTTTCCAAGCACATTTCTACATCCATGTTCCAGTACTTACAAAATTCAGGAGTTGAATTATAAGAACGGAACACCAATGCTTATCAGTGATTAAAATAAAGTTATCATGATTTTGGATCGCCAACAATTTTTTAGGTGGTCATTCTCATTCCACAGTGCTACATAATTATCAAACAAGTAAGACAGGAAAAACACGATTAAATTGTTCGCACCCCTTTCATTTTTAATGCTTTTTTTCCTTATTTTCATTGTTCTTGTTTCTTTTGAAAGTCAATCGACTTGATAATATATATAGTTTTTTAGTCAATTGGACTATATCCTTATGGGCATCAATTTCAGCCTGAACTGATTGAAACATTTACGTAACTCTTTAAAAACCTCAACAATTTCCTTTCATCGGACCTTGGATTTGAAATCAAAGGCTACACCAGTTCTTCATCATTACGCATCAGAACCCTTGTAATTGGCTCTACTTTGTTGCTAGTGGCACCAGTCCATACCCCTTAGCTTAAAAAAAAAAAAAAAGAATTCAAATTAAATTTCAGCACGAAAAAGGAAGTTATCTTGTTCTAAGCAAAACACAGAAGGCCTGGACCATACAAAAGTACCACTAATTTCTTTTGAGTCAAAAGAAAATTATACTTCAGCTTCATAGGTATAAAATCATTTTCTTGTGTTGCGGAATGTCCAATTTTCAATCTTTATCTGCAACAGATTAGCCAACTTCTTCAATGATGTACTGGTCGCTCGATCAGAAAAAAGAATAATATAATCAGGTGACATGATTCTTGAATTCATGGCAAATTAAGAAATAATATCAACTAAATATCCATGTGTGAAACTAAAAACAAAAAACCAAAATTCTTTTTTGCATATGAGTAAATGACATTCCCACATATGATTTCCCTATGCATAATCTGTATGCATTCATCCAAGAACAAGTCAATAAAATACTCAAATTGCTGACTCTTTGCTGGCATATATGCTTCTAGAGATTGTGTAAAGATATACACTAGCTTTGATCTCTAACAGCATCTTGATGTAAAGTTAAGACCCATTCTAAACTTGTGCAAGTTGAATCCTTAATTTCGGGCTTTTCTTTTATCGTTTTCTATAAGTTCAGGAATCAAAACGAAGCATAGCAGCTAATCAACATATGTCAAGCTCAAGATTTGCAAGACAGGAAGACAAGACAAAGTAACAGAGGTCCAGATCAGCCGAGCCCTGGTCTTACGAGATTAAGTTCTTATTCTGCTCTATATAACAAACAAAATTAGGGACCAAAAATAGACAACCCTCTTTATTAAGGAGATCAATAAACTTCATGATCATGCAAGCTTTTGAATAATACCTTCACCAGTTGAAAGCAGCAATGCATCGCTTTCTCCACCTAATATTTTGTCAAAAGATGTATAGAGTGCAACCATGCACTTGATGTTACAATATCGTTTCAATTGTCAATTAACCAATAGGGGGCCCACTTGGAAAAGCCATGCCTGTGACTTGGCACACGTTCTGCACGTGAGAAGGGAAGATGTTGACATGGATCAGGCCGTACTGCCCTCGTGGAAGGGATGGCAGTGAACTTTTTTGACAATTTCGTATGAGATTGGAGCTATCACTTCTATTAGCCATGGAGAAATTCAAATTCTAAGCTTCATTTGCTTTGGAAAAAGATTACTATCATCGCTTGCCTAGCCATTGTTAGCAGTCCTACTTGTGACTATTAATTGATAGTACAGTTTTCCTCGTTGGTTGGTATTACATTTGCAGTCAGCTTGGAGAATTATTAGTAATTAGTTGGTTAAATTCTATATTGCTAACAATTTTATTCCATTAACGTAAGTAATTGAGGTTTAACCTCTAGAACGTTAAGATTCTGCACAAGTCCATGGGTAACCAATGAGTTCCTCCACTAGAATGAGAATTTTTGGCCTAATGCAGTATATATTACTAGTGTTAACTGGGGGAGAAGTGACATTTGTACTAACATGTAATTACTGAAATTCTCCAAGGTAAAGCGATAGTATGTACTAGGCTTGAAAACAGGTGTTTCAAGTGGGAAAAAGAAAAGAAAAGCAACCAGTAAATAAGAGAGCACGCGAGATAATTAGTACCTATTCTTTTCCACCGGACGAATAGTGTAAATTGACATTATACTTGGAAGAAGAGAAGGTCCTACGGAATTTGTAGCACCATTTCAGAAGAGTTATCAAATCAATTCTGTTCATATGTGAACTGTTTTAGTAATTAAAGGCACCTAAAATATAACAGTAATGAAAAATGTATTAGTAATAATAGACATTTTCCTCTACCACATTATTTATATAGTACGGCTACGCAGATCCATTTGACCATAGAGTTTAATATTACAGGACGGCTGCACGGCATTGACGTACGTACAGCTTTGAGGAAACCAAATGGTCCACCAACTCTTTGAAAACAATCAAGGTCGATGAAGAAAGGTGACATGGTCTTCAGTGGTTTTACACTATGTTCACAGCCTGGTTTATTTGATCGATTTGATCGAGTTCCCTAGTCCAAGTTTGATCTTGGCTGTCGGTTGGTTTTAATCGACAAGTTGCAGCTACTATGATGTTACCGTTGTATCAGGTCAGACTTGGAAAGCCCAAGTAGTACAACTTGAAGCGATATTGTGTACACCTAATCCACGATGAGTTCCTTGCTGGGAT